>JAGFZM010001091.1:245654-290453 GCA_017657215.1 Limnothrissa miodon | reverse complement strand
GGGATGGCAAAAACTAAAAATACCCCGACCGACCACCGAGCCTCATTAGTCTGTGAAACCAGTTAACCTGTCAGATTTGCTATCTTAGGGCTAAACTGAATGCGTTACGGCAGCGCTAAGCCAAGCCGCCAAAATACAATTAAAAAAACAGTCTGTTGATGAAGCCCACAAAATGTTAGCCTACGGCAGATGCGGCTTATTCTTTAAAAGAGAAGTCCGGTGTGGTTTGGACCTGGGCTGTACTGGAAGATGTTACCGAGTACAAACATATATCAAATTCCCACCTCCGTTCACCCCCCGCATTCCGCAGTAAACCGTTTTTAGCCGAAGCTTTCATTAGCCTTACACTGTTAGCTATAGGGGCATGACTGTGCCTATGCAGCTAAATCGCTATTTTTACACCATTAAAAAGGTTCAAAGTAACTCCACACTTCATTGGTAGACTTCTGAGGGCCCTGACATTTAAAACGAGACAATGATAACTTTGAAAGTACACCGGTACTTTATTAAAAAGACAGTTTACACAGACTGTACCTTCATGGAATTTTACGTTCGCCGCCATCTTGAAATTAAGCCTAGAAAAGTCGACTGCTGAGTTCCGACAAACAAATACGACAGGGAAACAGCTTTGAAATAAACTCTGTAGAAGTGCTTGGATTTGAGCTGAAAAGATATGGAGACTGTCTACATGAGCACTAAAGCACCAACAAATTTAAAAGAGATTGGCCAGACATGTATAAGATTGTAGGCTGCCGCTACTCACGAATCTCGCGGGTTGAGCATGTGAAGGAGGAGTTGCCGGTGTGTTCAGGCTACATCTGTGATACGTGAGCCAACTTTGAAACAGTGGCTTGTTGTTTTGAAACTCGACATCGAGACACCTGTTGCCGGTGTGTTCAGGCTACATCTGTAACGTTAGCTGTCAGAACGGAGAAGACGGTCTTGAAGAGCAGACAGAATGGTTTGCCTTTGCGCATTTCCAGGTTGTGGCAAGAGGATGAAGAGCTATAATCCGGAAACTTTTCACAGGCTACCTCTACGTGAGCCAACTTTGAAACAGTGGCTTGTTTTGAAACTCGACGTCGAGACATCTGTTATGATATTCTAAAACAAAGGGATTACCGTGTATGTAGCCGACATTTTGATGCAGACGATTTCACTGTGCCTACAATGGGATCAAACCCCCCAAAACGTACACATCTGAAGAAAAATGCCATCCCAAAAGCAACACTAATTACTCCAGAGGTATGTATGAAATAGTTTGGTTATTTGCATGTAAATCACACCTGTGGAATCGTACGGTATCACCAAACTTTGTGCTTGGTAACAATTCACTTAGCTTTGTATTCTGGTATGCTATTGACAGATATGAGACATATGATAACGTTACATTTATTTATTAGCATCCAAAATGTAGTTTGAGAGGAAGGAGTGGGTGGGGGTTGTTTTATAATGCATTTGATAATGTGTGCATGGGGGGCCTTGAATGTTTTCCTGGTAAGATAACCTAGCCGAACGTGACTTTGGGTCTGCTGAGGGGGGGGAACTCTTCCACTGTATATACTCGGGCTCAAATAAATAAGGACGGCCATCAAATTCAAACGCGTCGTCTTCAAATTCCTCATAAGACTCGGTGTCCTCATATTCTGCCATCCTTGCATGATTTGCCAACTACAATTGCACCAAGTCCAGTCCACGACTAATGTAAATAGTTTCGTGACTAATCAGATCAGCGATTTAGCTGCATAGGCACAGTCATGCCCCTATAGCTAGCAGTGTAAGGCTAATGAAAGCTTCGGCTAAAAACGGTTTACTGTGGAATGCGGGGGGTGAACGGAGGTGGGAATTTGATATGTTTGTACTCGGTAACATCTTCCAGTACAGCCCAGGTCCAAACCACACCGGACTTCTCCTTTAACTGTTTAACCTTTAACATATCAGTAACGTAGGCTATCAGGTTTGAAGCTAATTTGAAACATTGCCGTAGCTCATAAGAAAATGACCGCTCTGATGAGACCTTGCAGGTTTAGGTTGAGGAGACGGTAGTGCTAATAATAATAAAGCAGTTGATCATCATTACCTTATCTGTTAACACTGAAGATAATCTGATAAACTGATAATCTGTGTGAATGGAAACAAACCCACACACTCCACACTAATCACTTAACGTTCACAATGGTCACATCAACATACCTAGTCTCCTAAAGTGTAGTTTTGTAGCATGCGTGCTAGTAATGTGTCGTTCTTGACCGATTAGTTCAAAAAGACCTCATCTTTAATGTGACTTTGGAAGACCTAATCGTCTTGTGGGATCGATTAGTTCCTCTTTTTTCTGTTTGGCGGTCAGCAACCAACTGAAAAGTGCATTAGCACCACAGTCTATGAGCGCCACCGACTGGGTAGGATCGATTAGTTCAGTCGCACATGGGCATTTGCGCAACGTCCAATAGCTTCTGTGTTGGAGTTATTTCCCTGTTTGTTCCCAGTTTTTTCGAGTCGTTCATTCATCACGTGACAGCCCTTTTACTTTAACCAACGCAGTCTGAGCCGGAAAGTGCGGAAACAGAAACGATTAGTTTATCTCTCGAGTGCTACTGCTTTCCAATCGTTCATTTGACACTGGCTCAGTTAGGCTACCTCCTCAATCAAGTATTAACGTAAAATTCAATTTGAGGCTATGTGATCACACAGTGGTGAAATGAATGGAAGATGATTGAAGGGAATGTGTGGACACTCATTTTTATTTTAACCATATTACTGGTAATCTGGAGGGGATATGTGGGTGTGAGGTGGGGCTGTCACGTGGTGAGCGACCGACTCAAAACTAAAGCGAGAACTGGGATGCTGGGTGCAGGGCAGGCATAGACCAAAGACCCAGGTAAACAATGAATTAATATTTGCTGTTTCTAATAGCATTATAGTTTTATCTTGTTTGTGGGGTGATCAACTTTGTGTAAGCAGTAGATGTGCTTGGGAGGTAACAGCCTAACATTTTAATTTAGCTCAAATGAACGAAGAAATAACAATGTGAAGACTGCATAGGTTTGGCTAATGGGGCTGTCACGAGAGGACTCAAAAAAAAGTTTCGTTACTGCGTATACGGTGTTAGAGCCAGTTACAGATGTCTTAAAGCAACATGCCACCGTACTTCAACATTGAAATATGTTCTCTAACTTAGATGAGTTGATACATACCTGTCTTGTCTCTGTGCATGCACTCAATTGTACAACTCTAGCACGCGATGAAGCATTTAGCTTAACCCAGTTCTTTTAGTTCATCCAAACAGCCATGGAAACGACCAAACACATCCACATCTTTCCTATTTACATGTGAATACTCAAATATTTACCTATGATTGTTGTGGTGACACAAAATAAAACGTAGCGATTTTCTAAGCAGATAACAAAGAGAACTATGTATGGCGGAAAAACACTTAAGAGCCCTTTGCTGCTGGCGCATTAACATCTTCACTACCGAACACCCTAAAGCTGGATTTATACTTCTGCGTCGCGTCGTCGCAGACACCGTCGCAGACACCTTCGCAGACGTTTTTGATTTATACTTCCGTGGTCGATTTATACCTCTGCGTCCGCGTAATTGCTACGCGTGGCAGTTCACTGCCACAACGCTAGGGGGTTATTGGGTTTAGAAAGGGTCCTTTGCGTGTGTGTTTTCCGGTCGTTGCGTTTGCGAGTATTGGCTTCTGGTGCAAATCAACAGGCTGTCGCTAACGGCAAGCTACAAGCTGGCCTCATCCACAGTGTCATCTATTGTGTCAGAGGTTTGCAAAGCGTTGTGGACAACACTGCAGGCCGAGTTTTTGCCCTGTCCGTCAACTAACCAGTGGGAAACGATAGCCGGAGATTTCTGGAGACTGTGGAACTTCCCAAACTGTGTTGGATGCGTTGATGGGAAGCTTTGTCTAGTTAATAAGCATAGTTATCAGGTCATTACTTTCTATGGTCAACTGTCTTTGTCAGGTGAATGGGTAGTTATAAGGTCATTTATGTACGTTCAAAAATGCCGGTCTGGAAAGGCGGAGAACTGGAATTGATGTAAAGCGGACCAATCACAATCCATTACGTATGCGTGGTCTGCGTACCGTGTCGGCGACACTTTGACGCGTAGTCAGGATTTCTTTCATGCGCACGAAAGGTGTATGCGTAGTGTCGGCGAAGGTCTGATTGGTGTCGGCGAAGGTCTGCGACGACGCAACACAGAAGTATAAATCCAGCTTAAGATGTTACTGCGCAGACAAATGCTTACAAAGTAGCATCGCTCGCCAGAGCGATTGAGTATTTCAATATTGAGCTGCGGTGGCGTATTGACTGAGCTGCATTTCAAATCGCGTCATTTTAGTGAAGAAAAAAAACTGGGTCAGTAGGAACTGGACCCAAACAGTGTGTAAATTTGTATGTATGAATGTTTGTACAAGTGTGTTTGTGTAAGTTTGTGTGTGTGTGTGTGTGTGTGAGAGAGAAAGACAGAGAGAGGCACTGTTAGTACACTGTTAGATGTGTGGAGTGTGTCTCTATACGTGTGTAGTCATGTGTGCGTCTGCGTGCATGTGTGAGGTTGTGAGTGTACATGAGCATGAGCATGTGTGTGGCTGTACTGTTGGCGTGCTTCCCTCCCTCTCCCATCCTCCCCTTATCCCCCCAAAGCCTTTGGCAGTGCACAGGGCCCACTTCACTGGTTGAATGAATCTAATTCAAGCTTCATCTCCCCACCAAAGTGTCTCTCAGCACCCAAACCCTCATCACTGATCTTATCTCCCAATTACTGCAGTGCATTCCTCGCTCCAGGGTCAGAACATTGTGCATTAAACTCATCATGCAGGTGCTGCAGCGTTAAAGACTATGAGGAGGTGCAAACTGGTGCTCTGGATAGTTTTATGCAGAAACTAGTGACCATCGGCATGGTAGGAATGGAAATGGGAGGTTGAAATGCACTCTTAAAATTTTTTTTCAAGAACATTTGACCTATGGATGCTTTAACGTCGAGAAATCTGTTTCATATTTGAGGAATGAAGGAAGGAAGGAATTGCAGGAATTACTAAACTGGGACAGTACAAGAATATGATTTTGCATTCTTCATCATGATTGATCTATCCAGCTGGAGCTGCATGTCCATCTAAAACATTCTGAAATCCACCCATTTTGAATGCCAAAATAAATCATATGGGACTGCAACTATCTTCTGTATAGGGTTGTCATCACACTTTTCATGGGTGTTGGCACACTGCTAAAAGAGTAAGTATCAACATGTTTTGCTCTAAAGTTTGTGCAGTGTGAAAAGACCTGTAAATTAACAGGCAACTCCCCCCGCCCACACATACATAGGTACACCACGTAGACACACCCAAACAGCAACACCTATCAGAAACAACAGTAACAGAAGCCAGAAATCACAGGAGCAGAAGGTCAGGCAATAAGTGATAGATTTCATAATTGCACCAGCAGTTCTATCCGTGAGGGACATTCACAGAAATGTGACTAGCGGAGCTTTATTGGAGGACACTCTTGTCCTAAGGGACAGTTCTCCTCACTGGACCTAAGGGGACTACATGATATGTAGTATCTGTACTGAAGGGACAGCGCTTTACATGCACAACTGTACTTCAAATGCTTTCTCCAAGGGTTGGGCCAACAGGTTAATCAGCTGTGCTTACAAAATCAATATTCACATAGTAAGTGCGACAGCACGACAGCAGCATAAATGCAATATTGCTGGATGATGCATTGCTCAGTGTGCTGGAGCTGAGTGACGGTCAATTCAGTGTCAACCCAACATGAAATGACAGTTTTCATTGTCTCATAGCTATAGACTTTCACATCTTACCTCTCTGGTCGTTACCAGTTTATACATGTCCATAACAAATCATCATGCCACACTAATGTAGAGTATGGTGTACCCCAAGGCTCGGTGCTAAGGTAAGTCGAGTAATCAAAAAATTAGTTGAATGTTTAGTCATTATGGCTTTATGGCTTTAAGGCTATTTTTGTCATTGTACAGTTGCCTCGAATGCCGAAATTAGCTAGCAAGACCACAATGGTACAAGTAAACTGATAAGCATGACAAAAACAATATACACAATGTATGAAGTACAAGAGACATGGGGGTGTGGGCTATGGTAACTACTTTATGGTAATTGGGATGGCCTTGGAGGCGTGGATCTGACCAATTATTACCACATTTATTTTCTAAATAGATCTTGTATAAATACACTTGCATTGAACTGAATTAACAAATTAGGAAATAGGGAATGTATACTGACATTACATCTCACCTCAGAAATGAAAGTATATGCACACATTGCCACCTTGGCAACACACATCAAAGCAGAAACTCATCCTAACAGACGCAAATTGTGTCTCTTTTGTTTTATTTTGTTGAGTGACACTTGTTGAGTTACCTGAATTATAAAATGTACCCAGGGTTTTATATAGGAAAGAGCAAGACCTTTCAAACACAAGATAATAAAGAGGCCATAGACCCATAGCCATGGATCAATCATTTTTTTTCTCCTTGGTCATCTGTCACAAAAACTTTTAGGTTCTCTTATTTTGTGTTCTCCATCTCAGAAAACACAGACATTCTGTTCCAAATACAATGCTTATTTTCTGTAACAGATACACACACATACACAGTCACACACATACACAGGATGAGTAAGTCCTGGCAGTCCAAAGACCCTATCCTGCATCAAGATGGAAATCCGACTGCCAAAACATGAAAAAATGTGTGACTATGATTTACTACCCTGAGTCTCCTGACTCCCCCCCCACTTGAGTCGGCTCTCTCACGAAACACTCTGGGCTTGCTTGTGTGTCTACTTATGCTGCAATATTTTAATGTGTTTTTGTTTCAATCTGTCAGTCAGTTTCCTCTCTCTTTTTGGTCAACGCCTGGGGTGTCTGTTTGCTGTATTAGATTTACTATGAGCTGTGCATATGTCCTTGGGGGGACTTTAACACCAGACGCTTAGATATCTGAGGTTAGGTACAGCTAACAGAAAATTATTTGCAGACCTCTATTGTGATATAGAGCTTTTTGCTGCCCTCTTCTTCTTTACTTTTCCAAGTACCTTGCTCTGTATACTAAATATAAACTACTGACTTAAAGCCTTGTTCCTAAGTTGTGTTCAGAATGTTTTCTACATCCTTCAGAAAGAAAATTCAAAATCACTGAGTATCATTGTAATAAAAATTCTTTCTGGAAGGAAAAGACAATTCCACTGTTATTACTGCAAGTCAGATTGCATCAGGACATTATTATTGAGACCATGAGTGTGAGCAGTTTTCATTCACCCTCCTCACTACTGGCTATAAAAAAAACAGCCAGTGAAACCCTGCCGTTTCAAATTACAACTCGAAATGACACCTGGTATTTCTCATTGCGTGGGGACCAACCTCTCCCCAGGACTGGCGGCCTGCTAAGCTTTCCAGTGGGGTGAGACGCGCCAAGCATTGTGTGTCCTACAAGCTTGGTGCGCCATCCTTTCAGCCCATGTCAAGACAGCTCCATTTCCCAAAGAGAGAACCGGCCGCTTCAGATGGCTTGTTTAGCTTAAAGCTGGTGATAACTTTGACCCTTGACCCCCACAAAACCTGGTTTCTGTGATGTTTGAAGGGAGATGGACGGCGAGGCAGGTGGGGGGTCACCTAAACAGGAACTAATCAAAGCATTAGGGCAGGCAGGCAGCCGCTCAGCGGAGGTAGAGAGGTGAGCTGAGGGCCAGATCATTCCTTGGGCCCGTGGGAGCAGGAAGCTTTTGTCAGGGAGCTGTGCTTGCCACTCTCACGGCCACCAGCACTTAAAGCTTTTAGAGCAGAGCACACTTCAAGGCTGGCCAGCTACCCTATGAGCCACAGCACGACCCCTGCCGTATCGACAGGGGCAAGGGAAGGATGTTTCCAGGATTGGAGGAAATGGAATGGAGTTGGGGTGAATTTGCAGCACACAACTTTTTTTCTGAGGGGGAAAAAAAAGAGAGAGAGTAAGACAGCCATGCCTGTGCATTCGAAGGCTGGATTGAAGACTTGAGCCTTTGTCTGAGAGGTATGCAAACCCATGCCTTAGACAGATTCTGTCTTTCTGTGGCAATTTGTGAGCAAGTCTGTCTAACACACTTGTGAAAGCACTCACACTCTCTCCTTCCTCCAAACACACACACACACACACACACACACAGGCCCAGGTTTTTACAAGAGAAAATCAATCCTGCGACTGGTCGGATCTGACCCCTGCACTCTGCACAAATCCTGAATTAATTAAAAGTCAGCGCGTACCACAGGAGACAGATTGAGTGTCCAGCCCCTCCTTTTGCTACCAGAGGATTAGTGGACGTCTGCTCAATGTAAAGTTTTACTCCACCCCTGGAGATAGCCGTACCGAAGCAAGCATCTGCTTCCTGAACAGGTGGATGCATCTTTCACCCTGTTTCTATCAGACTAGCATGCTACATATTTCTGCTCTTAAACTAGTGTGAATAACAGACATCAACCATGGTGTGCTGTACACAGGCATGTTAAGTCTTCCTATTTGCAACTGATAATGGAGCTGTGTTGCTATGAGTCCTGTTGAATAGACAGGGGTCCCATTGCCGTCTCTAAGAGTTGTCTAAACAGGACAGGTATTCCCCCAGGGAGTCATCTCTCCCTGGCTTCCCTCTTGGCTTGGATGGACCGCTCCTCTCAGCATCGCCTTACACTAACTCCCACCCTTCTCCACCTCCGATCCCTGTCTCTCCCTCCCTCCACCCCCAATCCCTCTCTCCCTGGCTGCCTCGCTTCTGCCCCACAGGCTTTGGGTCCCACAGCCTCGGCTCGGCTGCAAGGGCTCCATTGTTCGCCCCCCACCTGGCCTGCTCGCCCTGTCTGCTCTGTCATCGGGGGCTTGTTGAGCAAATACTCCCAGGTATGACCACAATCCCAGGCTCAGCCCCGCTCACACCACGACAGCAGCGGCCACCGAGAGCGCCCTTCTTGTGCTCTCGGGAAGAAAAAAAAGCGAAAGATATTGTGTGAAAACACAGAGCAATGTGTTAGACATTAGACACTACTGTGTTAGACAAAGACACTACTGGGATATGTTTCTGGTTTTCAATCAGAATGTTTTCATTGTTCATAAAAACAAATCTCAGAGTGAATGGACTGAAAGACAAAACAAGATAACAAGAAAGGGTGTCAATGTTCCCACAAAGTGAAAAGTAAATGGCCACATCTGTGTGCGTGTGTTTGTGTGTGTGCATGCATGTGTGTGTGTGTGTGTGTGTGTGTGTGTGTGTGTGGAAGCTGGGGGCTGCAGGGTAAGAGAGAGTGGAACAATAATCATAAAAGGCATGTTTTTGCCCTCAGCAGCTATGAGATTCTGCTGTAGTGTGACCTAAATTTCTGAGGTGTAATCTACATAAGGAGGGATGAGGCGTGTCCAGACCTCGTGAAAACGTGCGATGGCCCTCTGGAGTGGGATTTTGCCCTGTGAGGAAATGGTCCTATTAAACTGCCACTTACAATCACCCCTCAAATGCTGCACAGCCCTAGAAGTAAAACTGGGGTCGGGGGTGGGGGTGTATGGTGGTTGAAAGATGTGGGCTGCTAGGGGTGGGGGGCTGGAATGACAGAGCACTCCCCTCCTCCGCCCTTAAAACTGTAAAACTCTTCACAGGAAACAGAGTTGAGTGTTGGGTCCCAAAATGGCTATTTGGTGGCATTACCTCACCATCGTGTGGGGAGCTACGCTGAACAATCAGCATTCACACATTCCTCTCTGCTGCCACAACAAACCTCCAGCTTCCCACCCTCCTCACCCCAAACCATTCCATCCAACCAATCATCCACCTCTGTCCTTAGCAGGTTTTTTGACTCCAGACCCCCAGGCTTGGGTACCATCAGCGCAACAGCAGAGAGTTGAATCCAAAGCACCTGCTGCCTTTAATAGGTGATGCGAATGAGGTTTGAAATGCAAAGAGAGTGACTCCAGAAAGCTGCCATCTGTGGGTAACAGGTAGAGTAGCAACGGGAGCTCATGATTAAGCTGAGACCAGGCAGGACACTAATTGGGATAAGAAATGGGAGCAGGAGAGAATGGCATCTCACGGAGGCAAAAGACCAAATCGAAGAGCAAACGCCGGCTGGGGAGATCAGTATTTGCACAGGCAACTGAATATGAGGGCAGGTGCGAGGCTGCGGGCTGAGGACAAGGGCTGGCCATTGGAGCCCATAGGCTGGGAAGAGGAGCCAAAGCAACAGCCAAGGCAGTAGTGCAGAGGCCTACAGTACAGACCTGGGACTGAGCCACTGCTCTGGATTTTGGGACTTAAAAGGATGGGGGTTTCTACGCAGCAGGAGGGAGATTCCCCACTAGTCAGTACATCATCAGGTATAGAACACTCATTCTCTCTAAGAGTGTAAATACACTCTCTTCTCTCTTTCTCTTTCCCCCTCTCTCTCTATACCCTCCATTTTGCGCTCACGGGTGGCCACTCCTGCCCACCCAAACAGCCTGCTGGAACGTTTTGGTAGGTAATTGACTTTAATAACACACCCCACGCCACTCCAGCACACTTATTATAAAAAAAAAGTCAGGGCTATTCTGGGTGCAGCTGCACAGCGTCAGGCTGAAGACTTGTGCCAGCAGTGCGTCCCTGTGTTGTCAGAATCAAGGATCTTTCCAAAGCCAACTCAACCCTCCTGTGTGACAAGGCATCTAAATCATCGCTCTGAGTCAGCACACAATGAAAGCAAGCCACGGTCCATTTGTGAACTTTTGAAAGGGAAAGCCTGGGCTGTTTGAATGGGGATTTGGAGATTGTGTTTTCACAGGACTCACTGGGGATCATGAGTAATGTTACAAGTTACAAGGCACCATATCTACAATAAACACCTTCAACATTAAAAGAAAGATTGTGTGTGTGTGTCTGTGTGTGTGTGTGTATGGGGCTAAAAAGATGCTGTGTGATGCATGCTTAATCAGATACTGTTTAGAATTAGCCATCTCTGAATTAATAAATTCTGATATGACGACAATCCTACAGAAGCAAACTCATACTCTATACCTTAAATCAAACCGTATCACAGTCACAGATATATAGCCAGTATTTAGCCAAGCATTAAATGCAATCCCCTTGAATCTTTTCTTAAAACTACCCAGTCTTCCACTTACAATGTTCTTCCCATGTGCCTCCGTTCTTTCTTAAATTGAAAAAGATTTTGCCCCCTCTCTGTGTCCCTTCATTTTTTCACAGGTATGTAGCTGGAGGGCAGAGAACAGGGGGAAGTTTAGAGAAGGGAAGAGCTCTTTATCCAAGGTGCTTAGCATCACTCAAGACTCTTGACATGGAGCTTGGCCGTGTGCCTGTGTGTGTGTGTCGGCACTGAAAACATGATGTAAGCTAAGAAACCTCATTCTCTTTCTTGCTCGATCTACCTTTTTGTGTCTGACAGTTTAACTCAAAAGCTTTCCCATACTATATCGACATATGCTTTTTTTTGGTCAGAAGACTGATATGATAAGACAAGTAAAACAGTGCGATCTTTGATCTCTCCCTTCCCTCTCGTCATACAAATAAACATTACCTTGGCCTCCTACAGGAGACAACACTGAGCTGAAAAACCAGAGTGGTTCATGAGGTCAAAAGGCTTAAAGGCTCAACCACAGGTGGATTTCATCACAACATAAACGAAATTACATCATAACCTCATCTACAGCCAATAAGCTCTCATGCCAAAAAGCCATTACAAATAATAGTCCATGTTAAGATGTAATGATGACAATAATATACATGTAATACTACTACTACTACTACTACTACTACTACTACTACTACTAATAATAATAATAATAATATTTTCTCTTATTATTTACCTTTTTTACAGTTGCTTGATCTCCTTACAGAGACAGTGTTTCATTAGTGGCTAAAAAAGAAGAGGAAGTACAACATCAGCAAAACAGAAGTCCTAAACTGAATACCCTTCAAGTAATGACCCTTAACCAACAGGAAAAGCTGCTTATGGCCAATTACATGCATTAAATGTACCTGTCACTTGTCCAAATCGCACATATAAATTAGCAACTGCCTGGCCCAGTAAGCTGGGCAACTATGCCCACAGCAAAGACATGATGGTTCTCCTTAAATCAGAACAGCATCTAACAGCATTTATACCTCCTACACAGGACACACACTCACCTGGACAAGGAGAAAAGTGCTGTGAGAATCATGTTCTTTGACTTCTCCAGTGCTTTTAACACCATCCAACCCCCCAGACTGAGTGACAAGCTCCTGAAGATGGGTGTGGATGCCCACCTGGTTTCCTGGATTGCAGACTACCTGACGGAGCGGCCACAGTTCGTCAGACTGAAGGACTGCCTATCTGATACTGTCATCAGCAGCACCAGAGCTCCACAGGGAACAGTGCTCTCTCCAGTCCTGTTCACCCTGTATACATCTGACTTCTGCTACAACACGGAGTCATGCCACATGCATAAGTTTTCAGATGATACTGCAATTGTGGGTTGTATCAGGAATGGGCAGGAGAAGGAGTACAGGAGCCTGGTGGAGGACTTTGTGCAATGGTGCAGACTCAACCACCTACAACTCAACACTGCCAAGACCAAGGAGATGGTGGTGGACTTCAGGAGGTCCAAGCCCGCCCTGGTGCCAGTCACCATAGAGGGGGTTAATGTGGAGGTGGTGAAAACATACAAGTACCTGGGTATACATCTGGACGATAAACTGGACTGGTCAGTCAACACAGAAGCACTCTACAAGAAGGGGCAGAGTAGGCTGTACTTCCTGAGGAGGCTGCGGTCCTTCAACGTCTGCAGCAAGCTTCTCTGGATGTTTTACCAGTCTGTTGTTGCCAGCGTCCTCTTCTATGCAGTGGCATGCTGGGGAGGAAGCACTAAGAAGAGGGATGCTGGGCGACTGGACAGGCTGGTAAGGAAAGCTGGATCTGTTGTGGGAGCTGAACTGGAGTGCATCACTTCAGTATCAGACAAGAGGACCCTGAACAAGCTACTCAACATCCTGGACAATGACTGTCATCCACTCCACAGCACTATCATGCTGCAGAAGAGCTTGATCAGCTGGAGACTACGCTCCCTGACATGCACAACAGACAGACTTAGTTGGACTTCTCTGCATAGTCTATCTGCACCTGAACACTCTTATACAATTACAAGACATTTTCTACAATACTGTGTATTGTTGACACTGACTAGGGACCCTACTGGCTACATTAGCCCACATGCACAACTCCTCCTCACACTGTAACTTCATACTTGACCTGCATACTTGATTGATGCATGAACATGTATATGACTTATACAGACTTATCCTTGCACTGATGCTGTAATTTTATATTACTAGGCTATTTTTATTTTTATCTTATTGTCCATATACTTATACTAGAACTGTTTTATTGCTATGCTGATATTTTTTATTGTCCATTTACATATGCACATATTTATTGCTGGTCAATAGACTTTTAACCTTGCACTATTGCACTACTGGTCTCATTTGCACAACTACCTTGACACACTCCCCATACTGTACCTCAGTACATTCATGCGCATCTCTACCCACAGTATTTGTATTTTATTGTTATTTTTAGTAACTGTAGTATATGTTGTGTGTGATTTTTTAAGCTGCTGGGACCTTGAATTTCCCCTTGGGGATCAATAAAGTATCTATCTATCTATCTATCTCTATCTATTGACAATGCCTTCACATTTCAAAACTCACTGACCTAGTTTATAAGCAGGGCCAACCAGTTCGTTCTAAATGTAGGTCCTTTTTTAAAACATGAGCATCTGGTTTGTTTCTTCATCTTCATAATGAAAGAAGTGGACTGTATGACTTGGATTGGGCTCTGGGGATCATCAAAGATACTGGTGAGCCAGTCAAACGTCACTGTGTTTTTTCAGTGTGTGTGAAAACCAACACATTTGCTCATGTCCAGGAGCTATATATAGAAGCCGCAAGCTCCTCAGCTTTTTCTTAATGCAATAATGGGTGTCAGCAGCATGCATCTACAGGCAGAGGAGTCCAGGGAGGAAGTGTGTGTGTGTGTGGAGGGGTTCAGATATATATTATATTTTCTGGAGTGGATGGGTGTGAATAAGCAGGTGACAGGTGGCTGTGTTGGACAGATGGTCGAATGTGTGAGTTTCTGACAAAAGTCTGATTCCCAGTCTGCTTCACTGCAATGGCTAATTCTCTAGGATAAAGGAGCTGTCATGCCATGCAACTTCATGAAAAAAGTCCAAATTCAAATTGAAGGAAAAACACAGGTCCAATTAAAACATCAAACAGAACTCTGTCCACAAAGACAGCTCCCCTCATTGGTGTCGACTGGCTTGTCCACACCGGCCAAATGACGTTTCTTTTTTTCTCTCCACCTTTTTTGCACGCCAATTTTTTGCAGGCTCTGTTTCAGCCTACCCCGAGACATGCTTCTCATTAGCGCCAAACTGTTTACCTAATGAATCACCTCCTGCCTGGAGGTTCACATCAGCACACAGCTGAGGGTTGCCTGGCCTGCACAACCCCCTCCTCCCGCCCAACTCAAAGGAACGGGAGCGGGATCACGTGCCGGGGTCCAGGCCTAAGCACTCAGGGCTGACGGTGGGGTTACGGCGAAAGCATAACAGCCTGTTGATTTGTGTCAAATGCACGCAGCTGTGGGATCAGTCACAGCCGAAGGTGCACTCCTCTGCCAGGGCCTATTAGCATCTGGCTAGGACTAGCGCTCGCACTCCAGGAGCTCCATCACATACTCCTGTGCCTGAGACTTGTTCTCGGCTTTTTCATCCTCCACTGTTATGCAGCGTGTTGTGCTTCATCCTGGATAGTTGGGACACTGAAGCCCATTTGACCCGTTTCAGCACCCTCACATCCACGGTCAAGAAAAATAAGTACATTGTTTATAGCGCATTTAATAAGAATCTTACCTTTGTCTGGGTCATATGCATTAGAAGATGTTTGCCTTCTGTATCGATAATGTTTTTGTTATTTCAGTACTTTGGTGCATAAAAATGTCTCATATTCCAGCATCTGTGTGTATGCATTCAGTGTTGCATGTCAGTGCACATACTTGGATCGTCTGTGTGCACAGGAGGCACAGAATTTGGTGTGTGTGTGTGTGTGTGTGTGTGTGTGTGTGTGTCTGTCTGTAGCCTCAACATGTCTAGGCCTGTGAGGGACGGTGTTTGATGTCAGTTAATTTCTAGGGGTGCTGACAGGCCAATGGTCCCTGTGAGCAGGCCGCCAAGTTTTGGTTCCCAAGAAACCACACAACCCTCAACCCTCCAACCTCTCCTCCGTTCCCCAGTGGATTACAGGATTTCTGGCAATTTACCTGCATGAGATGATGTTGCTCTGTGGGAAAAAAAAGCTACTCATCGGAGATGCAGGAAATAATAAGGTCTAAATTTCTTTCCTAAAAGAACACAATATTCCATCCATTAGCTACCATGATGAAAAACCAGTTCAGATCATGCAGCAGGGAGAAAAACTGGAAGACAATATTTATAGCTTTTCATCCTTATCCCTCCACTCCTCCAACACACTTCTGAGAAAGAAACATGTTACACTGCAATGGCTGTGACCTTGCAATTCAAATCTACCTGATTTAAGAGTGTTTCACTTGTAAAAAGAAGGAAAGCCTTAAGTAGTTTAGTGATTTTGTGATGAAAAAAATCCTTGCCAAATGTTTGCTCTCCACAACAGACATAAAAAAACGAACTTTTTCAAAAGAACAATCTTTGGCTATTTTTTTCCATATTCTGTGCCCAGGAGAGCCCAGGAGAATATGAAATATCAGAAATGTAGTTCAGATAGGAGTTTTGCTACGTTACTGTCCAACACTAATTTGTGTTAACATTAAGACTGCAGTGATATGACCAACATTTTTTTTTTACTTAGTGTTTGTCTACCGCATAGATTTACCACTATCAGGGAATAGCATACATCTCTACAGTTTTGGGAAACGATTCACAATTATATGACGTTTGTAAGAGTGGCTTCATAACTTACTTTTTGGAAGCCTGGCCCTGGCCCTATGCTGCTGTGATGATTCAGAACTCACTTTTTGACTTCACCCAGTGAGCTGGTCCTCATTCTCATTCCCTGTGGCTGTAGCATTGCTTTACTTCTGCCCAAGCAACCACCCTCCTTCTCAGAGCACTGGCAAAATTACTCTGAAAAAAGAAAAAAATAAATGGCCATGTTTGTATCTCAAACAAGTGAATGTAAGTACAGTACCTGGTGGTATTGTTGTGTGCATTTATATTCAAATGACAAGAATGGCCTCCTTGTTTCCTCTTGACACCCACTTAGCTGTTGATTAATTTGGGCTAGCAGCTACTGTTGACTCTCAATCTGTTTTTGCTGTGGATGTATGGGAAACCATCTTGTATAAACACTGAATGTTTCGACCTGGCTCTGTTTCAACATAGCCACATCAGTTACTGCTGAAAGCATTCAACTGAGAGGGAATGGTTGGGTAACGGATAAGTAAAAAACGACATGGGCAAACACAAGCTCATAATGGCTGCCGACCCCCTGCAGACATGGCCCTGCATGTTTCCCAACTGTCCAGGCTTTTAATGTGTGATTTCCCAAGACCTAAGCACTAGTGTAAGTTTCAAATCCAAAGTCTTGAATTGACCCCCCATCATGGCACCAACAGAAACACACACATACACACACACCATCATTTACATCGCTTGGCCCCCCTTCCATTCACATGCTATGGACAGCTGCTGCAGTTTGGGAGGTGCACTTTTATGGAGAGGTCCATGCACATTAATCAAGATGAGAAATGGTTTTGACCACAAATGATAATAAAGCTCAGCAGCAGTTTAAGAGAAACGGTTTACATCATGCAATAAGGGTTTTTGCAGCCTCTGTGGAAATGATGCAACGTTTATTTATGTACATGTAATCCAGTGGAGAGTAGACAATCAATGACAACAGAGATTAGAAAATCAATGGACTCGTGTCTTCTTCACAGTAATGTTTAGCCACTGTAGGAGACCAAACACCTTTGCATAGTCTTGTGCAGCACAAGCTACATCACTGTATCAAAGACTAAATTGCAAACTGTTGGCAAAATTCAAACCAGCTGCACATATTATAAGAAGCTAACACACTACATAATTGTGAAGGTCTGATTTGAAAATACACTCAAAATCACTCAAAGAGAGGTGTGCATGCTGACAAGGGTGTTACCAATGTTTGCTAACGTAGGACTTTTTCTAATACCATTTAGATTGACACCTGGATAATTTCTGTCCTGCGTTACTGGTAATGCATTACAGCAATTAGATTACTTTTTTAGTAACAGAGTAATCTAACGGCATTACATTTTAGAAGGCAGTAATCAGATTATAGTTAATACCTGACTAATGCAGTGTTACTACTGCTTTGCATTGAAATCGTCAAATCGTTAGCTATTTTATGCAAAATATATTGTTAGCTATTTTATGCAAAAATAACAATAATGAAAAGTATACAGTTGCAAAAATGATGATGCAGCTGTTTGCTCTGATGCAGAATTTGTTGAAACTAAGAGCAAAAACAGTGTGTCTTATGTGTGGGAGACAAAAGAATTTAAATCGCTATGAGTTCAACTCCAAACCTATCTAAACATCTCAAAGGACACCACAGTGCTGTTAGGCTAGTGGAGAAAGCAGGGTCAGCACCTGACTTGGATTAATCTTTTCCTACAGCTCAGGCTAGACTTTTCAAGTCAACTGGTGAGTGGGGAAAACATGAAAAAACTTGTTGCTGCTTACATAGTCGATAAAATGCTTAATAATAAAGTGTTATTATTAGACCGTTGTTATTGTTGTTTCTTGAAGAACTTAATTGCTGGTAAGATGAAGTGGATTTAAAGTCTCTATGTGTAGGATTTATCTTCTATTTATCTTCATCTTTCATCAAAAATATATTTTTTATTTTAAAAATATAATGTAAAACGATGGTAATTACCTCCATGAATAAATTGTAGTGTTCCGGTAAACTTGGTAATTTCCATTTCTATATAGATATGGCTGGGGACCAAAGAAGAATATCCATTTTGCGCCGCCATTTTCAAAAGTACGGGCTCTTGTAGGAGAGAGCAGTATCGTATATTCAGCTCCGCCTTTCGCGTTTCCGCTCAGAGACTGAGTAGCAGAAACTGAGATAAGAGCGAGCGAGTGAGCGAACGTTCGGCCTCCGTAGCAAGAAATTAGGATTGTGGGAAGGGGAGGGCTAATACATTTTATTCAAACGTATGCAGTATACCACTTCGCCGATAGATGGGGAATTCTGATACGATCCTACACATAGAGGCTTTAAGTATTGTTAAAATACATGGTCGTCACAAAAAGTAACTACAAGTAATCTATTCAATTACTTTTTGTGGAAGTAATTAGAAATCAGTAATTAGATTACTTTTGAACTGAGTAATTAGTAATCAGTAACCGGATTACTTTTCCAGAGTAACTTGCCCATCACTGTCTGTTACATATGTCTATATCAAGACTGTTGTGACATTTGCTTTGCCATTTGTCTAATACACAGGATTTTTATACTTTAATGAACTGGAAAAAAAACAGCATCGCAATTGCTGATGTAATGTTGCTGTAATGATCAAGAAGGGCAGCTTGGTAATATTAGTAGCATAATATCAAATAAAAAAAAGATACAGGTTTGGCATTATATAACAAAAATAGAAATATTAATAGAATGTAAAATGAAACAATGCACTAAACTAAACATCTTAACTATGCTAGAATGTAAAGTAATTGGACATATAGAATCTAGGCTAGGCTCAAAATCTAGGCTATCATGTCACCCAGGATTTTAATTCCTCTCTACCCAATCCCATCTACCTAATATTTCCTGCGTGTTTGTGCTATTTCAGACAGAAATGGGTTTTGTAGGTAGGTAGGTTGATAAATAAATAATTCAATTTAATACTTCAATTGACCTTGAGATTCTTCAGTATGTCAAAAGAAGTTTGCCACTTCATGCTATGATATCTTTGAAGACTGCCAAGAATGGCTCCCGGGTGTCAGCGACAGAAACCACAGAATCTTTTTTCAAATGGTTGGGTGGAATTAAGGTCTGGTTGGGCGACAATGTGTCTCTGAAATGTGACATTGACTCTGACTTAATACACACTAAGCTGTTGAAAAAGGATTAAACAAATGGGACGGGCATAAATCACTTCTTATTCAGTTAATGTCCAACATCACAGAGATGAGTATGGTTTTTAGTTGGGTGATCCACAGTGGTTATGTAGAGTTTTCTTACAGGGCAAATTGCTAAATGGAATCCATCACTCCAACAATGGCTATTATATTCATTTTGACCTCCGCTTGTTAACATGTTTTTTGTTTTGTTGTATTGCTATGTCTTATTTCATTAGTTACATTCAAATGTGAAATGCTTGACACAGTATGATTTATTTGTAGAGTATGTCACCAACAGATCTGACAGTTTAAGTCAGACCCTCTTAAAGATATTTTATGCCTGATATGGATAAGGGTTAGGCAAAATAAAAGAATCCACAGAGAACTTACTGATTCTGATTCAATTTCTTTTATTTACAAATTTTGTCCCCTACACCAGGTTACTCTTTACTTAAGTTTTTAAGTGACCTGTTTTTTTTTTAAGAATTTGGCAGTATCAAACAGGTAGCTCATAATTGGAAAATTTGTTGAAAAAAAAGTACAATACAGATCCACTGCACTGAGTGATTTGTGGATTAGTTCCTATAAAAGAAAGACATTGTGCAGTCTAGTCTGTGTCACGGAAGGGGATAAGAGGCACTTGCCCTGAGAAGTCTAAGAAATGTTGGCGAGCCTGTGAAGCCTGTGACCCTTGTGAGGGCCCCAGCACGACGGAAACAAAACACTCCCATAAAATCAAGAGTAAACCACCATAGTTTATGGTTGGTATGTTTTTATCAACATAACTAAACCCTTTCAGGGATGCCACATACACCGTGTGTGCACAACATATCCTATTTTTACTATTTTTTAACAGTTTCTCAAAATGATGGTAAGTAGATGGTATTCTGACAGGTCTAAATAAATACTTAATAAATACTTCACTGCTTTGGAACCAAGACTAGATGCCAAGCGTAGGCGTAGGCATTTTTACTGTGTGGAGATTGATATGAAGATAGACTAGACCTCTGCTCAGTTAACATTTTTTTTTTAACAATTTAGTTTGTCTGCAGTTTTCCAAACCAAAGTCTCTTCACAGCAATCTTCATTTCCACTCTCATTTTCCACCACAAAGAGCTCTGTCTCATCAAATTGACTTACTGTAGATACAGTAGAAACTTACATAGATAATGTATGAGTGTGTGTTCTGTTTGCCTGTATGTCTGTGAGACAGACAGTGAGAGAAATAAAAGAAGAAAGGGACAGAGATAAGGTCAGGCACTGAAAAGAGATAGATATTCCTTTGTGGTTCTTTCATTTCCTTTATCCTCCAACTGCTAACAGTGGAACAGACAAATCTGTCAGGCACACATGGAGAGATTTCAGCGAAAGATGACAGACACTGCCAATACTGTCTTGGTCATGGCCTTCCCAGGGACTGCTACATGTGTTGCCACTTGAAAGAAGGCTGGCTGGAGGCCTGGCTCAAACACTGATAGAAGAGAGCTAATCTCAGTTTGCAGCACAGGCCCCACTGTCTGCCTCTGTCCTGAAGCTTCATGGGAAGTCCTCCCATCATCTGTTTCCATCTCTCCATGTACAGTAGATCAACCCCCATCCGCCATGCACACTGCACATGGCAGGCCAGATGAGGTTGATTAAAATAAAAACGTATAATATTTGCTGTCAAAAACGACAGTTCAAAAGATTTCATTAAATAAATTACACAATTGCTATCACTTGCTTAATAACCTCTGCGTCAGAAGCCTGTTGTTGTGAGAATCCATGCTGCGTTGAGGGATGCATTTGTAACTTTTTGCTGCACTGTAAGTGCCTGAACCAGTATCTTGCAGCTCTGTGTATATCCAACTGTCAGCGCTTCAATTAAATTAAACTAAATTAAATTCAATTTTATTTGTATAGCGCATTTTACAAAAGACAGGTCTCTCAGCGCTTAACAAAGAGCACCAAAATTAGCACGTGGATATGTTTTTTGGCCATGTGTCGGTGGTGCCTTCCAATATATTCTTTGCAAACAACCTCCTTGCAGGATGAGATGTTGGATGTTCATAAATTCAGGTAGGCTGAACGCAGACCTTGCAGCAGTCATTGTAAATGAATGTAAATAATTTTTTCAATAAATAGAGTAGCATATAGGCCTATGATATAATAAAGTTTTTTTCGAGTAGGAAAGCATGCTTTGCCTGATGATGATGGCCCGCGATTGATTAGTCAAAAAAAAAATTGGCCCGGGTCCAAACTTATTTGCCGACCCCTGGCCTAGACAGAGGAATCCTTCAGATTCCTTGAGTTGTGACACACAACTGTCTGTGTGTTTGTGAGAGGAGTCTGTGTGTTAGTGTTTGGAGAAGGGGGTGAATGCAGGTATATGAGTGTGTGTGTGTGTGTGTGTGTGTGTGTGTGTGTTGAAGTTGCGAGAGATACAGAGAGAGTGATTTAAGGTCACTGAAGAGAAGGAATATCTGTACCAACAATCTTCAGTGACAATCCCTTCTATAATCTTTTAAATGTCACTTTGATGTTACTAACAGAGTGACATCACATTCTCTGAACAAAATCCTGACAAGGGAAAAAAAGAAAAGATCAGCAGGTCCCTTCTGCGTTTTTCCTCATGCCCCTCAACTTTCTAAACCACACTTTGTAACTTCTCAAACCATTAGTGAGAATTTATCACTGCACAATCCTGCAATAACTCACTCAGCAGGCAGGGACTTGCCAAGTCCTAAATTTCCTGACGTGTCAGAGCCTGAGAGCACAAAGGCTTGATAAAAAAACTGGGGGAGATGACTCCTCTTTTCCTGGAAAAAAATGCTGTATTCCATAATGTATTCCATATTATTGCATTTGTACACTATAGAGCATTTGACGGGTGGAGGAAGAAGAGGTTAAGGTAGAAGAGAAAGAGGAAGAGAAAAGGTTAGAGGCCAACAGGGTTTATCATATTTTTCTGCACTCTGATTATTTCCAGTATCCAAGGTTGTTCAAAGGCCTAATGGATGGTATATGTAAAGGGTATTTGCCAGTCATCAGGGCCTTTCTACCTCATTATGGCTCCGTTGTGTCACTAAAAAGTCCTTTTGTGCGCAGTAACGTCTTCTTCTCTCATTCTCTATGTTGGCTCTGAGAGTGGCCAGGCCCTGCCAAGTGCCCTTGCCAGGAGACAGGAAATGGATCATTGCTTCTTGTCACCAGGAAGCAACACAAGATTGGTTCCCAGGATCTGGCAAAAGTTGTAGAGGGTAATGACATCACCCTATGAGAAGACTCAGAAAACTTTTGTGCTCCTCTCAACCTGGCTTTTGTGACATTTCAAGTCAAGTCAAATTAAGCGAACAAAAATGCCATTTCCTCAGAAAATATCCTGCTGACATAAAGACATCTGGGATCAGCTTCAGATTAGAATCAGACACAAGTGTTCTGTGACCATGACATAACCGCAAGCATTGACTGCTCCATATTCACACTGGGTCCATTAGATATGCAACTACTCATTCAATCTGGCCAAGCAACGTACAGATGGAGCAACAAAAAAAAGCGCTGCTAAAAAGTCACAGGGCACTGCATCACATTCAGTCCCATAAATAAATCAATCAATCAAACTGATTTTGCCACAAACATTCGTCACGTTGCTTGCAGGTTCCAACAGGTGTTATGTAGAGAACTGTTCCCCATCACCTTACAAGTCAGTTCATAATGGTATGTGTTTGCATATCAATATGATCAGTCATGCTCAACGCAATTTGCCTGTCTGTGTTTGGCACTGTTAAGATGTGTTTTCATTGCAGCCACAAATGTAAGGTGAGACAGACACATCACAGAGAAGTCAAAGAGGATGGCTGGAATGTTTCTGTTGGCCTTCCTGTGAGGAACCAGCATTGTGGCTTAAGATTGGTGAACAGGCTTAAACATGAACTATATGGATGCTTAGGATAATGGAAGCAGAAGGGCGTTTTTGAACGACAAACCCATCCGGCAAATTTGACAGAAGCATGAGTCTCTGGCATGCCGCATGATCATTTACCGCAAGCTGAAGAAAAGCAAGGACACAGAGCTGTCTCGCTAGGTAGAGCAAAAGTATATACACCTGCACACTCGCAAACACACACACATTACCGTCAAAGTCATCAGGTACAGCCTACTTTTCACTTGATGGTGAAGAAATGTAACCTGGAAGCAGTACACCATCAAGATGTATAATTAGGAAGTCAGAAGCCAGAGATGACTGACAGCATGGGATTTTCTCATTGAGGAAGCATCTTAGACAATCTCTCTCACCATCTATCACTGTTAACAAAGGCCTGATGGGGGAGGGAGTGCAAAGACATCTTAGACATCTTAGTCTCGCCCCATCTGTCTTTTCCCCCTTTTTGCTCTCTAAGGAGAAAAAACTCTGAGTATAAAAGTCAGAATACCACACATTTTTCATTTAGCAGGGATTTAACCCCATGCTGACCAAAACAATGTGTTTGTTGCTGGGCCAAAAAAAAAAATATATATAAATATACACTTAATGTCTAATGCCAGTTTCTGTCAACTCTGTATACCCCCATTCCAATCCCTCCCCACAACTAAGAGCCTTTATGCCAATGTTATTTGCAACAGGCTCTCAGACTGTTAATGTTTTCCATCACAAAACAGCCTTCAACTGTCGACCTACTCCTGCAGTCTACAAATGCTACGACGCAAAAGCCTGCCAAGATTTGCAAAGTGCTGTTCTCCCTCTCTGTGAATGTGTGTGTGTGCGCGCGTTAGGAGGGGTCGCTCCTTGGCTGAACTATGCTGTTACCTCTCCTTGGAGACACCACTCCCTCACGCTCGGCTCCTTCCCCATTTCTACAGACTTGATTGACATATTAGGCACATTGTGCTAGACCCTCAGGTTAGGAGAGTAAAGTGGTTTGCCAGACACTTTGTCTTCATTGCCTTTACGATTGGAGATATTAAATGAGATGATTTTCATTCTTCGGGCCATTGGTCAAGATTTACAAGGATTATTAGCCAATATGGTACTTTATAGGCTCATATATTATGCAAAGTCAAAAGGCACCTGTAGGAAACCGGGCTGCTCTGAACTAATGGTCTGACTGCTGTCTTCAGCACATCCTTGGTTTAGATGTTTTCAATTAATTGTATACAACATGGTGTCTTGTGCAAAAAACTGACCACCTGTTTCTTAAATTCTGAATATTAATCTGATTTTTGGAATTATTCAAATTTTCTTGTTTTATTATTTAACTTAAAATACCTTGATAATACAACTAGTTATAAGCAGAATTTTAAATGGTGCAAGAAAAGTATTCTGACTTGATTAAGAAGAGAAACTGAGAATATTACTTTATCTAAATAAAAAAGCATGGACCTGTCATTGGAGCAAGGTTTAAATTTTTTGAAAAATACTTGGAAACCACTAGCACAAGCAGCAATACAGGGGCCAACATTGAATAGAAACATCATGGTTCTTTTTTAATTGCATCATGGCACATGCTCACACCAGGTTTTGTGGCAAGCAACTACAGATCGGCCAAGATACTGTAGGTGTCAAATGTGTGTACTGTAAGTGTCAAATTTGAAAATTTGGATCTGCGATTCAAATGTTATGTTCATGGATGCAGTTCTAGCTTTGATCCATTGGTGTTGTCCTTGACTACCATACGTGAAACCAGTGGCGTTTTCTTGCGGAAGCCAAGGGAAGCCAGGCTTACTCACTTTTTTCAGAGTATAACCGTCATTTAATAAAAACACGTAATATTTCAGTGTGGTGTCTTTCTCATCTCTCTTCATTATTTACTGAGCGTTATATCTAATGTGTAAAACAGCGCCGCTCTAAATGTTACGTGGTGAATGAGCGTTGAAAACATGGTACCGCACTCCGTTTCACCAAGGGAAGCCAACTCAGCTTGGCTTCCCTTGGTGAAAAAAAAAACGAACGATTAACCAATCAGGTGAGGCTATTGTCAGGCCACTGCTCCCCTGTGATTGGTAAGGACAGGGTCAAGGGAAGCCGTGAACACGTTGGCTTCCACTGAGCTTTAGCTAATCAAAGCACAGTATCTTATCATCAACGTCATTGAATGAAATAACGGAAGATTTGTTGATTTGTGTTGTCTTGGTAACTTACCAATGGTAAGCTAGCGAAATTATTAAGCACAATTATCCAGGGTGGAGATTTGGAGTTCTTGGTAAAAAATAATTTTACTGCCGCTACAACAGCAACTCAAAATCAAATCAGACGGCAGGCCAACACCTAAACTGGAGCTCCGTACAGAGAGGAAGAGAGGTTTTCAGAGTTTCAAAGAGGACAATTACGTCTGCACAGAGTGGCTAGCTGGTAGCTGGTGAGCATTTACATTTATTATTATATATAGCCTATATTAACGATAAGGAAAAGTGAAAAGCATTTGTGTACATCACATAGGGCGTACAAGTCGTTTGACGTGGATGTAAAACTTTAAGCTTCTGATTGAGGACTGAGTGTGTGAATGAATTCGCATCTGGCACTGCCAAATGTATGCTGTGCATTAAGTAGCTGGTTGTGCTTTTGGGAGGGTGGGTGCATGAATGCGATGTTTAGGAGAACTGTGTGTGTGTGCGAGGGCGCGCGTGTGCGTGAGTGAATGAGAGAAATAACAAGGGTTAGATAACAAGAAGCGTGTCCTGGTAAAAAGATGCTGGATGCTCTGATGGCTCATCTGACTACATGAAATAGCAACATATAAACTGCGACATACGACTATCTGCCCCACCCCCGTAAAACATACACAGAGGTTGTGTCTCACTTGGCTAGTTGGCTTCCTCGGAAATTTTCCCCACACCACGCCACTGCGTGAAACATGGATCTTGGAAATTTAGATTGTGAAACCAAGATGTGTTTGTCACGTTCACAGACAGTGTAGACAGTGTACAAGTAGAAAAACATATTTAAAACTCTCCAGTTCTAAAAATAATAAATCTAAGGTAATCTCCTTGATAATCTCCTTAATCTGAAACTAAACAAAGCACAGATAATTTAGGTTGTAATAAGTTACTTTTGCTTTTTGTCTTATTTTTCTATTTTGGGGAAGGCATTTTGCAGTGCCATACACCGATAAACACATGTATGCATACAAACATACAGTATAACCTGACAGTGTTAATCATACGGCTTTCAGGAACACAAGTAATTGTAACATCTCAGCATGCCTCAGTGTCTTTGCAAGGCTCTCTTTTTTAAGCATCCTCTTCCCTCACATGAACAAATTTGCAATTACAGAAAGATATAAACAATGAAACCACACATTTCTCCCACAAGCTGTTTAGCAGGCATGTGTGAGAACCCTGATGTTTTGGGAGATGTCTCCTTGCACTGCAGCACATTGTCAGCAAACCAAAAAGATGTTCTCTCACTATGGGGAAGCCAAGTCTCATTACCAAGATGGATTGGCATTTTCGATTGCAGTAATTAAAACCGTTTGGTTCCACATTTTGCCCTTGTGAATGTTGCCAAATGTCAAGTGAATCCATAAATAATGTGATTTTTTAATTACTTAAAGAATCTGTATGTTCAACATTTGGCCAGTGACATGTACACAGCATACGTCACTTTCATGCACAAAGAAACACTTGAAAGTCATTTGGGAAAAGACTATGGGTCCTAATACCGATATTTCACTGTCTGTTTCTAGGCTTAGAAACAGTGAGGAAGGTAATAGTATAGGTTCATGAAAGCTTACAATAGGTGTTCAGAAAGATTTGCATTGTTTGTGTTTTTCTTAACAAGCTTTATATAGGATTGACAGGCTAATTGAAACCATAAGCATCCAGTTTGTCGCACCAAATGTTGTTTTCGTGTCTTTCCAGTGGACCAGATGACTTGACAGCTGGAAGTCATTTTTTATCCCGATGCTGTGCAAAAAGCCAGCTCTACGGAGTGGAGAAAACAGCGAAGAGCCACCCTACTCGGGCTCAGCTAAATCTTCACTGACGCAGCTAAGCAGTGCCTTTTCCCTTCAACTGAACGACAGATGAAGTGATAAGACCAATGACTGGAAACAACTAAGGGGCTATGGGGAAACAAAAATGCACTCCTTCCAAAATACTAAAAATAAAGGAAAATAAAAAGATAAAAAAGCAACATACGTATAAACAATGTAAATATGAATGATGACAGCACTGACATTTAGAAGACATGTGATGCTTCAAGGAAGCCAATCCCAGCAGACTTTGTGTTGTTTCCTATTCTCTCTGGAATGTGTGTCGTGTCTGTGATAATCAAAGGTATCTATTCCTCTCTCTCACTCCATCGAGGTTTACCTACCTTGCTGATTTGATCAAAGAAAGCTTTGAGTTTGAAAATAGAGTATTTAAATTTAGAAAAACACACTAAGTTTCATGCACTGGATTTATTTTGAGAGCGATCAAATTCTGAAGCAGTGTCACTAAAACAAAAATGCAATTGCAAAGTACAACTCCCAGAATGTCTTGCAAGTGAGGTGAGGTTTTGAATGAGACCTGGTGGCCTGACAGAAGGAGGGGGCCAGTTTCAATTCCCATTCCCCAGCCCCACAGTCTTTAGGCTCTGTTTGGGCCTTGTTTATTATTGGAAACAAACTCTTCCTGACCGTAACTCTTCCTTTGCTCTGGCTGTCCTTTTACAACCCCTTCTCCCTTTGTCTGAAAGGTCAGGCAAACCTGTTACCATGAGTAAAAGGCTGCAAATCTCCATTTATATGATGCTGCGAATTACTCAGGCCTGATGGATGGGTTGCCCCAGACAACGCTGCCCAAGTATTCATGGTTCCAAAGAGGTTGGTGCTCTGTCTTTGTGGTTGGTCAGAGTAATTATTTCCCCATGGGAAAGCCACATTGTTAAAGTTAAAGTAAACAGACTATTTTTTTTTTGGTAGACTGCCCAGTATGGGTACACTCTGTACACCTACAAAAATTCAGAATGTGAAATGTAGCATTGCTGCATTAGTTGAATAACTTATACCAATATTAGGAAAAGAAGATTGGAATCATACACACAAAAAGTATTATAATATTTTAGGCCAGACTGATGTCATGCCTTGACTTCATCTGCACAGAAATGGCCTCACAAATTGTGTTACCTTTCTTTGAGGCCACCCACTGGTGAATGACATTTAGTGCCACGCCATAAAATCAAGCATGTCTTTCAGAATCGGGAAGAGTTTCTTCCGCCATTTCAGGGCACATCCCACCCCACTCAACCATTCCCCCACCCCCCTCTCCTCCACCCCTGCCCATGACAGCTTCCTGTGAGGGAGAGCCCCAGTTCCTGCAGCAGGTGCCCCAGCATGAGGCGGGAGTTTCCCTCAGTGTTGACTGAGTGAGTTAACATCCTGGCTGGAGTACAGTCGGAAATGACAGTCTGGGCGGTGTTGGGCCAAGGGCTGTCACTCCCTGGGCACGGAGATAAGAGCATGCGATCATGGCGACCCTCAGCTTTTCACTGGCTCAACCCCTCCCAAGAGCTGGGCCCCACTCCAAGATGCCAGTACACATGGCCCACAGCTGTGTGAAGTGACCACTTCTCTCCACTATTCCACTATAGGCCTGATAAGAGCAGAGGAAAACTTCCGCTGATTTTTTTTTACTGCAAAAATATGAACAATGACAATAAACCTAATGATTTTATTCAAATGTTATTATCTTATTAACATAACCAAGAGTCTATAACTGGGATTATGAATTACAAAATTACTTCATCTACCACCTTATCGTTTTCAGGCAATTGAGTTAAAACTTTGGAAACCTATAGTATGTGATGGAGCTTAAGTCATTGAGCTGTACCCCCCCCCCTCCCCCCCGCCTAGTGTGGTTGTGTTATTCTATTTCAGGCAGGTTGCTTGGTCTGTGGGCTCATTCCCATGGTCGCTAAGCCTGCTGAGAGAGTAGGCGCTCATCTGCAGCTCCGGTAGACTCTCTCTCTCTCTGCCCACTGTGGCTGCCGGCTCTTATCCGGGGTGTGGAGAAGGCACGTCTGCGTCACACTGGCAGGAATAACGCACTGACTCGTCCATCCGTTGGCTGCACAGGGCGCAGGGAAGGAACCCACCACTGGGCACAGCCTGGGAATGCTGCTGGCCCATGGGTTCCGCGTGACAGTGGCTGCCGGTCTTGAGGCATGCCGGCCCTACAACCCTGCTGACGTCATCCTGGAAGCATGCCAAGC
This sequence comes from Limnothrissa miodon, assembly GCA_017657215.1. Lineage (NCBI taxonomy): Eukaryota > Metazoa > Chordata > Actinopteri > Clupeiformes > Clupeidae > Limnothrissa > Limnothrissa miodon. Next base: position 261,094 of record JAGFZM010001091.1, on the reverse strand, counting down.
CTTCATCTCTGTGTCTTCTTTTCCAATGCTAGCAATGCTCCTTAATAGACTCACTGGCGGAGATGAGTTGATAAACAGAATAGAGCTCTGACTGGATGAGGCCATGTGATGATGACTATAAATAGGCACAGATGGTCTGCTTCTTTGACACTATAGGGCCTTCAAGTGTATTGTATGTTGTAAAAACACCAATCTGTGTTGATTTTCTGATAAGCTTAATAGTCTGTGACTAAATTTAACAATTTGCATATTGGTTCTACACAGTATAACCCACCCTTAATTTCAGCAATTAACAAATTGCTAGAACTAAATACATTGTTGCCAACTTAGGGTTGGATACCAAAATATGGTACAGTAGTTCTACTATGGAACCAGCTCCAACATAAACGGTTGTAACCAGAGTGAATGACAATGGCCGGGTTTCCCAGATTTGTTAAGAAGCTCTTAGCGCTAAGATCTTCTTTGGAACGCTAATCTGGCCAATGAGAGCTCTTAAAGAGCGCTACAAAGTAGATCTTAGCATTAAGAGATTCTTAACAAATCTGGGAAACCCGGCCAATGTGGATTATGATACCCAGATGTTGGAGCTCCCCAGTTCCTGCATTTGCATCAGAAGCCTGCAGGTTGCATCTCTCCGCTCTGATCTCAGCAGAGTCCACACTATCCATAGCTAACATACTGTAATGGTCTGGTCAATTTACACGATTTCAGGCCGAAGTTTACCGCATCATATTCGAACACTCGGGCACATCAACAAACGTGGAGTGAGTTGAGTAATGTGCCATACAGTACTTGTCGGGATATAGCGTTTTCTTTGTGACCTAGAGGGTCTTTGCTCCTCACCAGCTGCTTGTGTGTTAAGTTTGCTTTTGTGACTGGCAATTTGAAGACACTGGTGCTATGACAATGTGTGATGAGAGCAATACAGTACATTCGATGAAGTCTTGTAATGTGGCCAGTCTGTCGAATAAGATACAGAGCGGTTTAAATGGTTCTGAAGTCGTATAGTGTGTCATGTTAAATCGTGAATGACAATCGCAAAAGACTAAAAAAATTGTGTAATCTAAGTATCAGTTTAGCACTGTAATCAAATCAGACGCCAGTCAGTACCCAGAACTATGTCAACCTGTTGGGGAATTAACTGCAACAAGTCTTTTTCTTGTAAGCAAAATAAAAGTTGCCTTTGTTTGTATTTACTTTTTGTCCCATCAGCCACAATCAACAGAATAGCAAAACAGCCAAATGTGGGTATTGGGGGAAATTAGCTAAATATTTGCTGTTTACAATAAACACTTAAGTTAAGAGAACTCTTTAATGATGAGAGAGATGTTGGTTGAACAGAGGCCACACCAAAAGTAAAACAAATGGGGTTTGACTTAACATTTCTGAATCTTACTTTACATTGGGAATGACTGACATTCTTGAAAAAGTCATATTACTTAAAGGTATCATAGAACCAGTTTTTGACCATCATAAATTGTTCTTTGAGACTCAATAATTGTGTATGCAAATTTGTGGGTCTGAATGTGACCCAGGAGCACTGCTAGAACGTCTCATACGTGCTCATTTAAAAGGTTAGAACGAAACGATTTGTATTTCCCAACCCCCTGGCAAATTAAACCTAGCAATAAGGGGCTGGACCTGAGCCAGTTCCAAGTGATATTTGATTGGACCATGCAAAAGTAGTGATCTCTAGTTTGAAATTTACATGTAGAAGGATGCGGAAAGCGGTATTTAAGTTTTGATGTGGTCCATTGGATACCTTAAGCTACCTAAATTAAACAATAACAAGGTAAATGTGGTTTTGCATTCTATTATCCCTTTACGATGTATATCAGCATTAATTTATATTGGATATTGGATTTATATCAGCAGAGGAAATGCTGTTTGTCACACCCTCAACATGACCCTTCTTATTTATACTTTATGCTATTTTATGCATTAAAGCTCTACCTAATAAATTGGAAACATGTACTACATGCAATAGTAAATCATCAAAGTGCAATGTAGAAGTGTTGTTACTCTACAGTCAACAGTCATGTTAACCAAACACAAGTTTACATACGGTGTACGTAAACTGATTCTACTGGACTTCCTAATGCATTTTTTATTGACTCAGCTATTTATGTAATGTACGTAAAGGCTACTCCATGTCTTATGTGATGGGATGACTTAAAAGTGATGAAACAATAACAGCAGTAAGACAGAGCTGCCTTGGTCACGTCATTGCTTCACCAGACAGCCTTTGACAGTTTAATATATGGGGTTCTTATTGAACCCTTTTCTCTCCATAAGAAAATATGAACTTGGCTCTTTTAGTTTTGTATGGCATTCTTGAACCTGGCACAGTACTGCAATAACATTTTAAAATGTGTTTATGTAAACATAAAGCCCTGCTTGCGCATTTTAAAAATGTGGCACTTTCTGGGAGGCTCTGTGCTACAGCAACATGACAACACAGCTGAAATCGACCCTAGCCAAGCGAACAGAAAACCTACACTTCGAAGATCACAAGGCCTTTAAATAAATAATAAGCAAAAATAAAACTAAATTGGGGGAGAAATAGAGAGAAAACCAAAAGGGAAAAAAGTCTATGTAGCAAGTTGAGGAGCTGAGATATTTGGTGGCAGACTTTGGGTACAGTTTCAGAGTGGGAATATTTAGGTTGGCAGAGGTCAGTCCTCAACACGACCTGCCTGGGTAGCATCTGTGGGCCAAGCCAACCTCAGATGAAAACACCCAGAGTGCAAAGGCCTGCAGTTTTTTAAGGCCTCGGTGCACAGGCCTCACGGCCTGACCCGTAAATTACAGAAAATCAGTCGGTGAAATCACGCCTCTCTTCAGGGGCCCACTGACATTATTTACAGAGAGAGCGAAAGAGAGAAACAGATAGAGAGAGAGAGAGAGAGAGGGCGAGAGAGAGAGAGAGAGAGACTGTTAAGTCGAGTCTGCATCTGCACAAAGTGTGCTTGATTAGCTAGTGGTGGAGCACAGAGGTTTCACAGGGCCTGGACACCCCAAACTGACAGAGGTAGACTATCCATACAGACTATCCATCATGCTGATGTCTGGTGAGGGAGAGTTAGTGTGGACCCACAAGGCTAGAATTTTATTTAATGGCACGCAAGCAGGAACGGTTTATGGAATGTTATACAGGATTAAGACCTATGGTATAATTAACTGCCTCGCCGGACGCTGCATCCTTGACGTGAAGTGGTATTATTGTGAAATGTACCACAGAGCTGATGAGCCACTATTCAAGGGGCCCTGCTTGATGTTTGTGTGCAGGAAATTTATTGGTGATGAGCCTTTTGATGACTGCTGGTGTGCAGGGTGATACAGAAAAGGTCTGTAATGGCTCCATTCCTGTTGACGTGTCAGAAATATAGAGGCTCCTGAGGTCATGTGTGGGATGGGATGACGGGGGACCGATGGATGGATATTGCTGTACTATATGCGGTCTGTAGATCCAAAACCAAAAGTGGATTTTTGCACAGGGCAGCCAGTTTCCTCTGCCCTGCTCTTGCTTTGTTTTGAGATGCCTGTTGTGATTTATTCTTTGTCTCTGTTTTCTTTGCTGCAATTCCTTCGTACACTTTGCTTGGATACACGTCAAGCTGTGTGTAACAGACATGTACGGTATGCAAGATATTAATGGACTTTTGCAGATCTCTGTCCCTCCAGTGTGCAGTGGATCAAAGTTTCTAGCAGCTGTTTCACATACAAACTCTCACACTCAATTGTAAGGTAAAAGACACATACAACTTGAGCTTTCACTCCAATTGACCGAGCTATTAAGTAGCCTCCACATGTCAAGCTAAGGTAACCATCTTCACAATAGTAGGATATAGCAAGTAAAACCTTTTTTTGAAGAGGACACGGATGGATAGGCGGGTTGCATAAACCATTACTATTTTACATTAGTGTGCGTTAGTATTAGTAGTGTTTTATTGTTTAGGAAGTAACATGTGAATCCATTCATATTTTTCTTTTCATTCATATTTTTCATATTTTTGGGCCTTTTTGCCTTTAATCAGATAGGAGAGTGAAGCGAATGACAGGAATTGATTGGGAGAGAGAGATGGGTAGGATCAGGAAATGACCTCAGGTCTGACTCGGATTTATGGTATGGCGCCCCCATATTTTTCTTTTTAGTGAGACAGTGAAGATGACAAAAAAATTGGCTAAAGCATAGGCTAGTAGTTCCAGTTCCAGTAGTAGTAGGCAGTGATGGGAATATAGATGCGACATTGTGACATGCATCAGAGTGTCCTAAAGGCAATTATATTGATATGGTTCCTTGAAAAAAGATTCCTTGCCTCACACCACCTCAATGACGTTACATGTAGGGCTGGGTTCAAAAAATCGATTCACCGATCAATATCAATTCTCATTCAAAAAATACAATCGATTGATTTTAAAAAATTCTGTCGGCAGTGCACTACTTCTTGCGAGCGCACAATACTACTGTATAAAATTATATTATATATACTTTAATATTATAATAAAATAACCACTTATTGGCATAGTAATTAGTAGATAATATTGTACAGCCCAACACAGGGACATGTAATATAATTAAATAATAAACTACTATACTGTAGAAACTAGTATTGGCACAAAGAAAACTGTAAATAAATCAATACCTACCTTGTGGATCGGAATCTGATCGATTCAGGAAATTTATACCCAGCCCCAGTTATATGTCATACCCAGCCCTAGTTACATGTAATGCACAAATATCAAACATATCATTTTTGCTAATGAATTAGGTCCAATTAATATTGTGTATTGTCATCACAGGCATGCAACAACCTAGGTAAAAACGTAGGCAACATCAGGTGGAATAAAAGGCCATAAATATGTATTGGTATTTCTTCTAGGCCTGAATAAAATGTGTGTTATGTTTGTTAATTCAATACATTTTTCTGGCACGCTGAGCCTTTTGACAGCAGAAAGGCTAAAAATGGCTCTCTATGTGGTAGCAACACACAGGGGCAGTGGGAAGCTCCTCTTTGCTCCAGTGGCTTTCTTTCAGTGACAGTTGGGGAAAGGCTGTGCTCGGGCCTCCTGAGCCACAGCCTTGTTACTCGAGACCAGCCAAGCTGTGTAAACATTACAAAAATGAAGAGTTGCAGGACGCCCATTTGGAACTTATTAGCTGCACTCCGTAACCTGTGTTTAAACTATTACAGCCAAACCCAGAAGTTTGGCTCCGGCATGCTACCGAAGCCAAGGCCAGTTAACCTCTGAGGTTAGAGACAAAAATTTTCAAGTTTTTGAGATCCACTTGCCAGCATGGAAAACGCAATCGCACAACATCAGCTGTGACAGAAAGAATATGTGTAGCCTAAGGGGCATTCATAAGGCATCCCACAGGGCGATCTTTCATACTGTTTTGAGTGATGGAGATGAATCAACAATAGCTATATTATTACACGGCTCTTTATAATGCTGTGTAATAAAGATCTTTGCTAAGTATAATAGATTCAGATCAAGAAAAGTGAAACTAAATGTTTCTATACCCAATCAGCTGAAATTAAAAGACTACCTTTTTTGCAGAAGCCATCATTTATTTTTATCATCAAAATTACAATGACAGCAATGACAAACAATGCTGTATTGTCAAGTTTCATTGATCCTCAATACATACCACCCACCTTGGGGAGTGCTATTGCATCACTCTGTGGGGAGTGAAAGTTGGTGTGAATCAGTCCATAGCCCAGTCTGTGAAGATTCTCATTCATCCAGGTTGTGCTAGTCCTAATGGTCAGTTATGGCAACTGAGCTTCTTTTTTAGTTTGAAAAAATTTTTCTTTTTATCCAGAAAGCTTTGCCAGTTTGACTGATGTTGGAACTACTAGAAGATATACCTCTGGCCTGTGGGTGTGAACTGTAGACCACACCCCTTATCATGTGATCAAGGATCAGAAGAATCAGCCATTGACATAATTAGCGCAGTCAATGTGTGAGGATCAAAAGATCAAGGATCACATGAATCACTCATTCACATAAATGGCATAGTGAACGTGTGATATTGGGGTTAAATGGGTCACAGATCACAGTATCTAGTTTACCCTTTTGGCCCTGTTGTTCAAGGTCAATTTGATGCAACCGTAGGGCAGCAATTTATGCTAACCTAATGTTAGTAGAAGTAACATGCTGATACAGTATGGTGGGTGAATGGGGCATAGCGAAATGAAATTAAAAGTAAGTCATTATGACCATTCACACTGTATACATTACCCAATAAGAATGGTGTATTTAATTACATAATGGCAAATGGAGTGAAAGAAAAAGGAGGTCATTTGTGTTAAAATATTTCATCTGTACAATTTATTAGAGAGTAGGGTATGACTGACCTTTCTGTGTGAATCTGTGTAAAACCATCTCTAATATTAACTGCTTGTAAATCATAATCTTTTGAGTTCTTTTTGTTGAGTCAGTGAGACCTCCAACCTTAATGGTATGAGCTCAGGGCCAGCTTTAAATCCAATACGAATTTGAGCAGTCACCACAGAATAACACAGTTTTAATTAAATTGTGTAGGTCTAGCCAACCACCAAGCCACACACATACAAAGTTTGAGATTATTAGTTCTTATTTGACAAAGTTTTAGGTTTCCTGACTGATCGTTTATTTTCTTATTTTATTCTTGATTTAGATGGGTCACTTGGGCTCTTTCCAGATACCATAGAGTTGCATTTCGTTACACTTAATTTTACCTTGTATATGTAAATCCAAGTCCAGTCCAAAAATACGATCCTTGTGGAAGACCAGGCTGGGACAACCCAAGCAGGGCACAAGAGGTTTAATGAATTATCCTAATTACCATGAAAGTAATGAAACAAAGCACAGCTAAGCCTACCAAGGCTAGTGTAATGTTTGTACTGTAATTTCACCCTGTCATAAACTGCTCAGTATACTACCATTCAGTGTTGGTCACGATACCAAAATTATTGTTTCGATACCGATACCAAGTCAAGAACTGTGATTTTGATACTTTTTCGATACTTTTCCTGAAAAGGGAGAAACACTCTCATATCCCTATGAAGTTTACTTAGAGGGCTACTGGTCATATCTCACACTCAATTAATGGCCATGTCCCAGAGATCAAAATTTATATATAAAAAATGACATCAAAATATCAGACAGAGTGTTTGGCCATTCGGTATCTAAAAACAACTACGTTCTGGAGGTGTTTGTTTAGGTATGTTAAGATTAGGTCAACCCTTGACCAAAAGTCTGCCTTAAAGGAGATGTTCGGTGTAATTTGGACAAAGCTTTCATTAGCCTTACAGTACACTGCTAGCCTGGGGGCATAGCATAGCCTATGCAGCTAATTTTTGCATCATTAACAAGGTTCAAAGTAACTTCACACTTAATTGGTGGACTTCTGAGGCCATCTCATTATGCTTGCCAGTCATCCCTGGAGCCCTATCTGTGGTAACTCCACACAGGTTGACCCAGGGCAGGTTAATTTTATTAATTGCGGCCGATACAGCCTCAAAAATGTCCCTACCCGTTGTAGTACCTTTTAGACTCCTAACATAAACTCCTTAACAAATTCACCTTCCGAGAAAGGTTTTCCATGCTACGCGATCACACATAGCTAGCCATGGTGTTGTTTTCTTGAAGTTTGTTGGCACGAAAAAAATGGCACTCAGCTGTTAAACTTTTTTTCAAAATCACAGTGCCAAACATCTGTGAAACTAAAAATGTACAAAACCTGACATTACAGCAGGCCAAATTATAGTTTTGTTTATTTTTCGTGGCGGCCGCAGAAAAGGGAGCATCGGGCCATAATTTGGAGACCCCTGGGCTACGCTATGCCCCCAGGCTAGCAGTGTAAGGCTAATGAAAGCGTTGGCTAAAACGGTGTAATGCGGAATGCTGGGGGTGACCGGAGGTGGGTACTGGATATGTGTTTGTTTCTCCTTTAACTGATAGCATCCTAGCTCTGCAACGCCTCCCTCTGTTCACTACACTATGCCTGTAATGTTGACAGCATCACTGGATTTTCCCTAAAAGGTTGGGTTCTCTGAATATACAGTTTTATTGTATCATATCTTCTCATATTTGCATGCAAGCATTGTTAAAATTATGCTTTCTTGATATTCTTGTGTTTTGTAACTTTGCAAAGTTCCAGTGTGTTAATGTCCCCTGAGGTCACAGTTGCATCTGTACCTATTTGCATTCTAAACTTGCAGTGTTGCTAAGACACATGAGTGGCCATTGCAGCTCTGTGACTGGCATTTATAGAGGGCCTGCATTGCAGGGCCACACATGTTGTCGGTGACCTTTGGCCAGCTTCTCCATCTCAGAGGGCAGAGTTTCCGTTTTAGATGAAACACAGGCACTGCAAGCTATGACCGTATGCCTTTTTTATGAAATAGCGAGTTGTTATTTAAAAGTTGTAAAAGAGCGGGAGTCATATAAATGTTACAGCCAAGCCTTGCCTCAGTAGTCAAGGGTCTTTGCTTAATGGTAGGATAATGCTAGTTTCTGCCACAGAGTTCTCTTCTCAGTGAGTAAAAATAAAAGACCAAACAGTCTCCAGACATTAATATTGCTTAATGGATGGATTTTACTAGCTAATATATGTATGTGTAATCTTGTTTGTTGCTGTTGGTATGAAAAAGGAATACGATCCTAACATTATAAGGTATTTGTGCTATAATATACTTTATGATTAAACATATCTAACCTCAGCAGCAGTTATTACCAATAATCTCTGTGATTGATATATCAGAAAGCAAGGTAACAATCATCATTCTGGGGAAAAACATGCAGCATGAAACATGAGTACTGGTGTGTCATTATTGTGCCAGAAGAGAAGCCCAAAGTTACAACCGAGGCAGAATGAATAACCCACGTTAGTTTTTGCATTCAAGTGCTACTGGTAGAAGACTGATGAGGAGTGCTACTGGTACAAAACAAATAAGGAGTTAATGGCAGACACATCTGAAAAGGCTAGACTATTGGGACTATGTTTCATTGTAGTCAGCTATAACATGCAATCCAGAAGAGATCTCTCAGGTGTCATTTTACAAATACTTAGGCCCAGTCCTATTTCTATCACTTCCCCTCGTTTTTGACCCTAGCACACGGTTTTGCGCGTACACGTCTAAGGGTAGTGTGTCCCAATACTTTTAAGACCTAGGGGAAGTGCTGTTAAACCCTTGAAATGGTCCCTTCAAACGAAGTCAGTTAAGGAGCTTACTTCGTCTGAAGTGAAGTGAAGTGAGAGATGAATGTCCCAGAATACTTTGCGAAATGATTGAACAAAAAGAAAGATGGCGTCAGCCTCTGGCAAAGAACTGCACAAATTATTTTTTTCCTATTAAGCACGCATTTTTTTTAAATGTTAGGATATCTTAGTTAGACGTGAATACATTTGAATTCCGTACAGTTTTGTTAAAATATGAATATGGCAAAATCACTATTCATGATTTCTTCATGATATAGTTAATTCATTCAAATATTACCAAGTGGAAAACAAGAGTGGCATGGTACATCAGAATCGATAAGAGATAAGGAACTAGTGTAACAATAACTGGTTTATTTAACTGCAAAGTCAATAACTGAAAATAGTCTGGCTGGAGCAGAGATCAAAAACAGGTCAACTGCCCAGAGTAGCCAGGAGCAAAAAAGCTGTAGAATCTGGGAAAGCACATTCAATGCAAACAAGACAATGGCCATTTGGCTAAAGCTGTCATTGGTCAGGCAGCTGGCACCGACATAGAGGTGTGAATAAAATAAACTTCACACATGCTCAAAAGGCTGTAAATAACAACAATCAATACCAGAAACATGGATTTGGTCTCTTGAGAGGCAGAACAAAATAGTGAATAAGACACATAAGAGATGGTTTGGGGGACACACTTAGAAAAGTAAACAAGCAAAGTAAGATATATCTTAAGAGTCTTCTTAGGGCGCGAACAGTGTGCGTTATTGGGAAACCGGGCCCTGGCTTTCAGCCCAACTTTGAGAATAGATTAACAGCTGTATATATTTTTTTTTCATATTCCATCTTTCTGAGCTTCAACCGTAGACCAGAGGCAGTACAGTATATCTATTTCAGTGGTATAAGGGGAGGTTTGCTGGTTTTCTGTCCTTGCTAATTTTGCTACCTTGCAAAGCTACCTTGATCTCAGTGGGAAAAGATGATCTAGAGAAGGTCTAGGGAAATCTGTGATTTACAAAAGTAGGTGTTGTATTAAAAAATACATTTCATGCTGGTTAGTATTTATGGCTCAATGCCAATGCCCTCAGCAAATTTGCAAGTCATGGTTGCACAGGTATGCAGTCTTGGCCTGGATGCAGTGAAACCATTTTTAAGTGCAATTAGGACTTGTATACCTTTCCAGTTTTTTTAATCACTATAACACATTTTCCACTGAATAAATTTCGGATTCCCAAACTGAGACCAGTCAAAGCTTTCTTTCTCTCTACACATCCTCAACATTGCACTCCTCTACATTAAGCGAAAATATATTTTTGATGTTTTAATATTGCCCTGGAAGGTGTAGCATATTTTAAAGAGGACAGCTGTGTGACAAATCCAGTACCACTGTGATGGATTAGGGAGAGGGGTCCTTAGCCAGGACAAACATATTGTGAATAGGAGACCATTCATTTAAGGGGGCTCCGTGGTCACATTTTTAGGAGGTTCAACAACCTCGCTATTGTGCCCCCTCCTTCAATAAATAGAGCCGTGCATTCATTGGTGCCATTGATACATCATTTTTCACCTGGTCTTGAGATGTCATGCAAGCATGAAAGGGGGGTGGAGGGAGGCAAGAGGCTGAGGCCTTTCAGAGGAACCAGGGCCAGAGTTTGAGTGGGCATTTCACTTAATGTAACTCCTAACCTAGCAATGATTACGCAATCTCACCACTACAACTATCATATATATGAGTGTGTGTGTGTGTGTGCATCCGGGAGTGCTCCTAGTCAAACGTCAGAATCTATTATTGCATAGAATCTATTATCAAAAATGTTTTGTTTGTTTGCCTGTAATGTAAATAAGCACATCACTGATGTCAAAGGCTCCTCTGACAGTAACCTAAAGCCCCACAAAGCAACTGAAGTGAGAGTTCAAATACACATAACATGCTCCATTTGCAATTTACTTTTACTAGCTTTGCTTTGTTTGTGTTGTGCTGTAATGTGTTTCTTTCAGTTTAACTCAGTGGGTTCATTCTCTGTGTGCTGCCACGTGTGGAAACTCGAGCTAACCTTTACCCTCAATTATGCCTGTTTACTTACAGAGGCAAGATGATGAGCTAGTCAGAGTGAAAGGCTTGGAGCTTGGAGCCTGTGCGTAAGGTCCTGCCATTTCAACTCTCGCTCAATATGATTTCACTCGTGTTGCTCGCCGCTCCGTGAGTGTAACCTTGTAAATTTGACCGTTTTCTTTATGGCCTCCCTAGTCCACCTGGCAGTGGGCAGGCCTGGGGGAGCTGGATCTATAATTCAGGCCTGGTTATGGCTTCTGAGGGGTATCCCCTTTCATTTGAGCAGGTGGATGGTTGTACGGCCAGTTAGTGAGGGTGTTTGTGTGTAAAAGGGCACCATCTCTCCAGTTTAGACCTTGAGGGAGGGTGCCGTCTCCTTAAGGACATCTGCTTCTTGAAAGAAATAGAACTATTGTCAAATGCTTGGTCAGTGATGCTTACAAATCAAGTCCCATCCTGTAAGGCTCTTTCTTTCAGTTTGTCAGAGGTTACAATCAAAGCAGTTTACGTTTTATTGAAACCCAGTGTAGTGTGCACTAATTTATGTACCTGCATTGCACTCTAACCACAAAGGATGATTTTATTTAAAGCAATACACCAGTGTCATGACAACAAAGCCTCTTTGGGCCAAACTTCCAGCTTGGTCCAGTCAGCTAACTCACTACTGCCCAATATGCTGTATAAATAAAAGATTGAATTTCCAGATAAAACAAAACTGAATGGAGCTTTCAGTTGAGAGGGCCGGCAAAGTCCAGTTAAGAGAGACTCGCTTTAGTGTGCTTCAGACCAACACGATCCATAATTAGAGGCCTAATTAATTAATTTATTGCCACTAATGAGTTGATGAGGGGCACAGCTGTGTCTGCACAGTCTTGTTTACTCAACAATGTGTCTGCGCTTTTCCCATTAACAGGTCCTTCATCTTTGCATGCACCCTCATCACCCCTCCAAACTCCTCTTTTCCCAGCCCACAAAACTGCCAGCCTCCAAAAGCTATTCAGTGTTTATGGAGAACTGCCGAAGCTTGTCCCTGTAGCCCCTGGGAATCAAATGTTCCACTCTAAATCACTGTGTGTGTGTGTGTGTGTGTGTGTGGCAATTAATGCTGAAAGTAAAAAAGTGTCTTATATCTTAGACTTATTTCAGTGAGGCAGAGAGCTGGTGATATCCTCCTTCGTTCTATACCTAACATAAACCTACATTTGATTTTGTCCAACCCAAGCACACTGTCCCACCACATTCCGAAACACATTAACCCTTTCAGTGTTCAGCGACATACTGTACCTATTGAGTCATGCCCCCCTCTGCATACCCTCCCCCTCCCTTACCCCAGCCCATGGAGTCATATTGGCCACTTTCGTGGCTCTCCCAGTCCAACACTCAGGATGCCTTGTCACTCTCTCAGTCTCTCCACAAATACACCCTCTGCAGACAACCACAACTCGCCGCCCAAAACATGGATGTAAAAATCTGACCTTTTCCAGACTGAGGGAGTTTGGGGGTTGGGGTGTGGTGACCCATAACAAGCACCCAAGTGCTTTTAGTACCGTGGTCATGGTCAAATGTGAGCCACCTTCCACCTCTATTTCTTTAACTTCCTCTCCCTTTCTCTCTTCATCTCTCTGTCTCTCCCTCTCTCTTCTGCCTGCTCTACCTTCTCCCTTGTCCCCATCTTTGAAACAAAGGAGTGCAGCATTCCAGATTGTTTCTTAATAAACGTTGAGTCGCAATAAACCTGAACCAACTGCAGCCGCACGCCCTCAGACGGCCTGACCCTAGGACAAGAGGAGATCCACCTGGAGGCAGACATTCCTTCTCCAAACTCATCTACCCCCACAGCGGCATTACCTGCTCTCACGACTGGGCCCCTTGTCTCTCCTCTCCGCCACTCTCTCTCTTTTTGCCAGTATCTTTTTTCCATCCTCCCACCTCCCCATAGACCATCCCCACCTTTCCTTTTCTTGCATCTACTCTTCTCTGCCCTTTTTTTTACCTTGACGTTTAACCCATCTGTCCCTTGTTTTGTTTTTTTTCCAACCTGCTAGCCTGCTTGTTGTGACGATATGAATGTCAATATGCACTCTCTCTCTCTGACAGAAAGAAAGAAGCTCATAAACATAAACAACCACTGGACGCATAGCACCGCTTCCCACCATTTAGCAGCTAATAATGTTGAGTTGCCTCTCAGCACGCCGTCAAGTAGTCTCCAGTGCACCTCGGCTTGGTGCATGCCAGCAGCAGGATTTAACGTTTCAGAACAGGAATAATAAACCTCTTTCCTCCCTACGTACTCCCCATTCACACATTTGCACATATGCACAAACACACATGCACAAACTCCCTAGCCACATTTCTGCCACATACATACATGAATACACTTGCATGCATGTACACAACCTGGCACACACACACAAAGAATGCAGAATCATGCCCATTTTTGCAAACGAAAAAAAAATCCCAAGTCACTGATTGGTTTTCAGGGCACACTCTATTTACATTGATGAGCTGAGCTTTATTATCTCAAAATACTGTCTGTTTAATGAGCCAGCCACAGCAAACCCTTGTTTGTTTTTCTGCAGATTCATTTTCCAGAGGTGTCATACTTGACTAAATAAATCAAGTCGAGTAGTAAAGAACAAGTTATCAGGTTTTAATAGAGGAGTCACATTACATCATTATGAGTAAAACAAACATTGGCTATTTCAATAATGACAAAGAGGGTGACCTGCTTTAAATATATAATCATCTTTTGACACTGGTCCAGAAAACTGTTTGAATCTAGCTGAATAAGATAACATCATGCTCTGAAATCAACCCGTGATTGCAGCAGTAGGCTTGATCAGATGCCTGTTTGCCTGTTTTTATGATATAAATCATTGCTGATGCAGGATAGCTCAGTTCATCTTTCCACATTAACAACAAAACCTGTAATTAATTAAGCAGACATGATTGTGGGCCATGTCAGTCATACAATGGCCAGGCACAGCACTGCATGGACAGAGGACTGGTAATGAGTACAGTCACTTACTGTATGTGGAGAATGAAAAGGTAAAGCACTGAGCAGGTTTTTTTCTTTTAGACGTAGCCAGACTGATAACAGACTAAGTGCACAGAGCAGATTGTGAGGATAATTCTGCTCTTATTAGGCTCCTCCACCGATTTATTTAACATCTCAGCCCTGCTCCGGACAAGTTATAATAAACAAGATTAAGCACGCCAGCACAGAATAATGTAACGCTCGCTCTGGCCCACTTGGTTTATACACACGTCTGACCGCAACTCTGCACATAACTTATTTGTGATGGCATGTTTTACAGGAGGCTTAAGGAAGATTCATTTCAATGAGTCTCATAAAATGTCTTTACGGCACTGGAGAGTCGTTTATGGGAGTGTAAGAGATGTCTAAATAAGAACCACGAAGCTCTGGGGACTCTCAAATGGCTAGTGCTGGGCTTGATCAACCTGTGGTGAAACCATTCATTTTTGGAACAATAAAATAAAACTTTATCAACCTGTTTATGCTTGCTATGTCGCATTTCCGAGCAGTCAGACATAGTGCATACAGCCATGATTCGTGAAAGATTTGAGCTTTTCTTCATGATGAAATCTGCTTTATATTTCAAAACCAGCTATTTAAATTACAAGTAGTTTCAGTTGTCATGTGCCTCTAATTGTTACTGTATGGAAATCTGGCAGTGTAGTGCAAAATCAAATCAACAAAAAAAAACTTTTGTCGTTATAATTGAGGTGTATGTGTGTGTGTGTGTGTGGGGGGGGGGGGGGGGGGGGGGGGGTGGGCGTGTAGGATGGGGTGGGTGCAAAATTGGGAAAGGGGTGGGAAAAATGGACATTCAAAAAGGGGGAATACCAAGAGGTTGGAAAGAAAAGGGAAAAGACAAAGACTTGTCTGGTGCAATGTTTGAGAGTCTTCCATCATGCTTGAGCCTAATTGCACAAGGGGGGCAGTTTGTAACAATTACAGAGAAAGGATTCCTTTAGTGGCAATAACGGTAAATCACCCGTTATTAAAACAGCAATATATCTGCCTGCCCAAATTGTTACTGGACTCGTGGGTTATCACAATAACCGTAAATCCTTGGCTGATTCCTGGCTGTAAAAACTCATTAGGTGTTTCCCAGCCTGTTCAGGCAAATGGGGGGGGGGGGGGTAGTGGCTGTTGCCCAGGAGCATGTGTGTGTG
>JAGFZM010001091.1:212932-245644 GCA_017657215.1 Limnothrissa miodon | reverse complement strand
TCCACTACCTCTGCAGGGGTTAGATATTCCATCTGAATGTTTGTTTGTCTCCACTGCATGTATGTGGGAGTGTGCAAGAGAGAATAAGAGAGTGAGAGAGAGTGAAAAATGGGGAGAGAATGTGGTGAAACTCCCCTTAACATTCCCACTGATGTCAAAAAGATCGATATAGGCATAAGAATGACTGTGCATCTCTCTCTGTGTGTGTTTGTGTGCACGCGTGGAAGTGTGTTTAAGTGTGTTAAGACTTGAAGTGGAGTAAAGGGAAAAATCTGTCAAAACTGCACAATCCCTCCTCCAACCAGCTGCCTGCTGTTCGGCTTATCTCAGCACAGCCAGCAAACACAAGCACAAGTAAATCTGAGGTTGTCAGCACGCATGGTGAGGCATTCTTCTCCTTGTTTCTTGCAACAAGTTTCCATGTCCCTAGGAGGATTTAACGATGAACGCGCTTATGTGACAATGCAGTTTGATGAGAATGTGACTTTCTCTCTAGGTGCTGGTTGGGAATTCTTCAGCTCCTATGCTTGTGATTATGAGGTCCACTCATTATCATGTGCATTTCCATTTTAATGTTGTATGCTTAGTCACTGGCAATAAAGCATTTGCAATTGATATTCCATATAAATTGTGATGCCAACACAAACATTATTTTACAAATTATGTGATGTTCTACTGTTCTTAAGGCTTTGTCAACAGTCATGTTAATAAAGCAAATTTGAATTGAGCTGACACTATGTGTGAAAGAGAATTGTTTGTATTTGAACTTGTATGTGTATGTGTTTGTGTGTGTGTGTGTCTATGCATGCTTGTGTGCACGTGTTCGACACCACATCCTCCCCATTAGCTTTAACGACAGACTGCCTCTGGCTCTGAAGGCCAAGGTCCTCTCTAGCCAAACCACAAATACACACACTCACACACACCTCCTGTTCACCTCAGTTTATGTAAACAAGGCTTCATGTGCCATCCCCGATGCCTTAAAAGCATTCTTCCTTAGGCACGTCTGCAGACTTAACGATGAGGAAAAATCTCTTGATGTCTGAAGATTCTCATTCATCCACGTCATTGTAGTAACAGCGTTCAGTTTGAAGTCCATTTGCCTATAAATGAACACTAGGACTTTCTCTTGGTCATTTTGCTTCCTCTCTTCGTGCTACATGCTCCACACCTGAATATGTCCACCCATCTCCTAATATCTGCACCTCACCTCTCCTCAAGTTCCACACCTCAAGTTCCTGCAGCCTTCTCTGTGCTTGTCTGGCATCATAAAAACAGAGGCAACTCTTGATGCATCTAGGGCTTCAAGTCAGATATTCCGCCACAACAGAGCGCTTTGCTACAATAAAACTATTTAAAGGTGACAGACAAACTTGCCACTCAATTATAGGGTGGTCCATTAGACTATGGTGAAAAATTAACCAGACCAGATTTTGCCTTCCACCCTTACAAAGAACGAGGACCAAAGGCTCCTTGGCGTAGTTGCTCAGCACAGGAAGACGTTTCCTACATGCTTCAAATCCACTCCAACGAAAATGAACGCACTGTCTGCAGAGATGGCTGACACTGGCGAGTGGCAATAGTGTAAATAATGAAATTGAATTTTGTGTATTTAAGTTGTCAATCATTGAGCAACATTCATCAAAAAGCTTGAAATTTGGCAGAATTAATAGTTGGCATACATAGAACAATATTAGACTTGTGGAGGTCAAGTATAAGAAACTTTATTTTTTTGGACCACCCTACTCAATAGCTCACATATTGCTGTGTTGCTTTAAGGTACATTCAAAAGGCGGGTGGGATGTAGAATAGTTTGAAGGAAGGATAAAAGGATGAAGGATGGGTACAGCATCCTTCCACAAGACCATTATGTACAACCTGGTTCCATGCGTCTATGGCCCAGTTGAGAGGCATTTTGAGTACTTTACATTATATAAATTATATAAACATTACATGCAACTTCAATGCAAAGATACATTCCTGAACATCATTCTTCACAAGTCTCCAAATAGTTGCTGGATTGTTTCAAAATTCTTCTCAGAGGAATGCTGAGCATGCGAATGTGGGAAACGAGACATACAAAGTCTCGCTCTCTGTCAGCTGCACCCACAGCTCCACTTTCTCTCACACTCTTTCAGTGCATGTCGCCCCCTGTTGGCGGTGCGGGATACTGCCGTAGGAAAGTGGCGAACCCAACCCCTCCCAAAAGATGATTAACAACTTCCACAGTGGCTCATAACTGAAACATAATTACAGCGATGTTATTTCTGCACCATGGAGATACACTCAGAGGCAAGCCATGGGCTTGGAGACGTATTGAGGCATGAAAACCATGAGGTTTTGACACTTTCGAGGGCTGTAAATTAGCCCTGACGAACCAAGGTCCTATTGACCCTGTGACCTTTTCCAATGCTGCGTGTATGGCCCTTCTGCTGGATCTGTGTGTATGTGTGTCTGTGTGTGTGTGAGCGCACAGCCCCACAATCTTGGCACAGGGTTGGTGGGAATATTTCACGCAGGCAGGTTGGGCAGATCTTAGCGCCGATACCCGGAGTGTTTGTGCACGTCCGAACAGACGCGCCGAAGGATTGATGTGCAGACAGACAGACAGACTGACAGAGGGACGTACTGAATGGCTGACGGAGGGCGGCGTCGATTGCCATGATTCCTGACAGGATGACAGACACACTGAAGGGTTGATGCGCAGAGTTAGAGGGAGATGCATGGAGCTGGCAAGGTTAGCCAGGGCAGGGCAGGCAGGCAGACAGACATACAGCCAGCACTGAAAAGAGAGGGAGAAAGAGAGAGAGAAAAAGAAAATGAGACTGGGACTGGAGGAGAAGGGGGGTCTCTGTGGTGTGAGGGAACATACCACGGCTGTTTTCTTCACACTGACTAGAGCTGTAAATGTGTGAGTGTGTAGGCTCCCCCCAGCACCCCCACTCACACCCTTCGCCCCGCCCATGAGTGAGGCAGACTCATCCAACCGCTGGTACCCACGTCCAAACCACCATTAGGAAAAAGAACTCTATGTGCCAAACAAATAATCTGCACTGTTAGTTTAAATATGACACTTTTTATATTGTCTGTGTGTGTGTGTATGTTCGTGTCTAAATGTGTGTGTGTCTCTTTAGTTGGATTGTCCACATTTGTGTGCAAGCATACTTGTGTGTGCACATTTGTCTGTGTGTGTGTGTGTGTGTGTGAGAGAGAGAGAGACAGAGAGAGAGAGAGAGAGAGAGAGAGATGTGTTTAAGCTTGAGTGTGTGTGTGTGTGCATGTCTGTTTGTGGTTGACGTTTTTCCACTTGGGTCCAGGTAAAATGACCACGAACCCACCAATACGGCACCACTCTAAATGCAGCATTATTCTTAATTGCCTGCAGAATCCTTGTCTTGTACTGGGATGTGAGTCTCTTGGCGGCGCTTCTCCCACCACAAATACCAATTACACATTGCCTGGGTCACAGCGCAGGGACCGTGGCTGTGAACGGTGCACATTCCTCTCCCCAACGCAGCCTGCCAGGGACACAGAGTAAGGCCTGCAATTGATAATGTCTGTTTTCCTCACCCCCCAGCACACACACACACAGACACACACACATACAGCACAAGACAGGAAAAGCTGCACATGCAAGACATCAAGCTTGAGTCAAACTAGGCCTATCAAAGTGCACAGTGAACTGCACTACATCATTTCAGCAGCGTTGAGAAGTGTGGCGAGGCCGCTGTTAATGAAAACTGTTTCCTGTGCTGAGGCGTCTGGCGATACGAAGGTCTTATTAATGAAAGCTGGAGTTTGACAAGCCGCTTTCACTTTGAAAGGTTTGGACAGCTTTTCAGTCTACTGGAGAAATTGTATGTAGTGAAAGATATTATCAACTGACAAGTCTCTCTTATCCCCCTTCTGGACACCCCATCCCACTCCAAACTTTCTCTCTCTCTCTCTCTCACACACACACACACACACAAACACACACACACACACACACACACAGCAGATGTCAGATGAGCAGAACTGCATGCTATTAGCAGGACAGATGTGTGTGTGGAGAGGTGATTTTTTCAGGTGTGTGGAAAGGGATCTCTGTTACAGGCATAGGTGCTCTTTATTAAGGACACAAGAGCACATAAAGCCATGTCAGCTCTGTTCTGCTCCACATCAGTCTTCTGCCCACCCATGGTGTCTGTGTGTGTGTGTGTGTGGGTGCACACGCTCGTGTGCGTGTGAGTCTGGTGTGCCTAAGAACTTGCCAACACAAAGTAGGGCTAAGAGAGAGATTTGCTTATAGTTTTAAAATACTCTGTATGCCAAGTATGCCTGGCTGGTTATGGAGCAATGTTTTCAGAAATGGAGGACATTTGCAAAGCCCAATTTGAGGATTATTGTTTGGTTTAGTATGTGGTGTAGAAAGAAACAATATAGTAACTGAATAGCCAGGGACGTATTGCTGCCCACATGATGAGACCTAGTGCACTGGTTATTTTCTGTTTTCTGTATTTACTGTAGTCAGTTGTACAGACTAGTAATATGAACAGAACTGTATATTTGAATATCTGAGCACACAACCAATGAAGAGAGAAAAAGACAAAGAGAAACCTCTGAACTTCATCATACCATACGTGTAGGTACTTTCGTCAAACAAAATCAGCAAAACTCAAAAGCTAAGAATAATAGCCTGATTATTAGCCAAAAAATAACCTGAACCAAGTGATAGTGGCTGCAGGGGAAAAGGACTACAGTAAGCACAGCACACCTCCACACTACTACTGTCTGAAGAATAGTGCACTCTCTCTGTGCTCTCCCATGCAGCCTTCTGCGCCAGTTTTACAGGCCTGCACACTGACACGCACCCTTCCCCAAGTGGCGGCCTTTTGTCCGTCACCCTCAGACATCCGCAGAGCCCATGCTATGGCCTTTTTCACGGGCCAAACTAAGACAGATGCTGTGTGATAGTCGCGCCGATGTCCCTAATCAGACGGTGCATGAAGAGCCCTGGCCCTGCCGAGATGTTTTGATGTGTTCTCCTCGCTTTCGTCTCTCTCTGCGTCAATGATGAGAGGAGAAAAGTATGTGGACGCACAACAAACGCAGAAAGAGAGAGAGAGCAAGCAAGAGAGCAGGGTGTTCAGAGCCAGGGGCGTCACACTCACGCTATGGCCCATGATTTGTACGCGCTACACCCGCGATAAATTTTTCCCCAAATGCCTCTGATTTATATGGAAAGGGGCTGTTTTGACAAGAACAATTTTGTGGGTAAAATAATTGAAGAGTCTGAATTATATGATTTTTTACTGGGATCGGCTCCATGGCTGCTGTTTGAGCACGCATCCCCAACCCTTGCCTCTAATCTAACAGGTGCACATGCACACACATGCATGAAGGGTTTAATATAGACTTCTTCTGATTTCAATTCGATTACAGCAATTTGAGTAAAGAATCCAAAAGTTTAAAATAAAAAATATTTGCAAGAGCCTAAAAAACAAGCACAATCTCTGAACCCATATTTATGCTGCAGCACTTGTCACACAAGTTAGAGCCCACTTTCTGTCATCCAGGAGGAAACAGACAATTTAAAGCTTAAATATTATTGGTGCAAAGGCCTCAGTCCCGGCTTGGTGCTGACATAACCCCCCCACCACTACCTCACTTTCGATTCACCATGATTCCCAACCACCCCCAGCTGGGAACATGTATCATTATCATTTTGCAATTTCCTTATACAAATGGCAGTCCTCCAGAGCCCGTAACCAGGAGTAGTAACTGGATCTATGAAAAGCTTTAATTCAGCGGCTGGAATTTGTGTGTAGCCCCCCAAAATTCTGCCTTCCAGAAGGGGCCTGCACAAAGGTGGTATTCTTGGGACTGCTCAGAGTCCTTTTCCCAGTTTCTTTTCTTAAAAAAAATATATAAATGCATCAATGTCTCTGTCCTTGTTGCAGTAGCATGTCCACATCCTGCCTGTCTTAGTTACATAAATGACAGTGTCTAGTAACTGTGATCAAAAACTGTGATCAAGGTATGTTCTTGAGAACATATAAAACAAAATTTGCTTTAGACAAAAGTGTCTGGTAGGAAAAAATACTACTGAATACATCATTTTGTATGGCCTACCATACATTTGAGTGAACATTGACTCACAATGAAGTACTGAGTGCCATAGTTAACAGATTATACCTCAGAGCGCATATTAATGATACGCTCAGTAAGTCTGTTTTTTAACCCTACATTAAACGCCACAAAGCTGTAGGCGGAGCTCTGTATTGCTGTATTGTACAGTTAGCTGTAATGCTAGCGTACGCTCTCTCACACGTTGCAAGTTCCGTATTCACTATACCGGGCTGTACAGCGGTGCGCTCGATCGCCGTTTGCAACACAATAAGCCAGTCTAAAAGAAAAAACTATTTCTAAGCGATTTTATGACCACGAAAATGGTTGCATAAACTTACTGAGAGCCTCTTTAAATACATTCTTGCTGCAGATACTGCAGTTCTCATTTAGTTTTAGGAAAATTCTGGTCAGACATCTTCATTAAAAGCCACTTCTCCTCAAGCTGACATTCCCCAGTGTACTCACATTCTCATGGAACTGGAGTTCTGACCTTGGCATTGCTAGCACCACCACAAACCAGACAACAACAGTGGCTAGAGGAACCCTCTGCCTAGTGTTTGTTTGAGAGGCTGTTGGAGGGTCAAGTTGTATTTTGATCCAACAGCAGAGGAAAAACTAATGAGACTGGCTGCCCTTCAAGACATTGTGATGTACATCCTAATCTCCTCATGGTTTTCAGGCCTCTTCTTCTTATTTCAGTGGATCCACAAAACTGGTGTTCTGTCTTTTACCAAAGGCTGAAGATGCATTCCAAGGGATAAGTCTTACATTCAAAAACTTACATTCAAACCTGCAAGTGATATTTACAGCTTTGCTGCACAGCTACATTTTAGAAAAAATCCACCTCTGCAGAAAAACAGAAAGCTCTTCTGTTTTAAATATGAAAGTTGTAAATATCTTGCCTTTTTCATTCCCCTCTCCATAGCCACAAAAGTTGGGTATCACTGAAACCTCAGAATTATTTTTCACTTTTTTAAACTGGTCTACTGGTTTGCTTACCAGGTTGCCAGCACACATGTCAACTGTCATCAGAATGGTAAGTTTCTTCTAGATGTAGTTTACACCAGCAAGCGTGTGTGCTGAAATTTGCATGGGAAGAGCTCTGAGACATTTCACTCTATGCACCAGTATAACACACCATGGCGCCAGCATGACAACAAAGTGATGGGTGTTTGTCACTGGCCTTGAAATAAACAATAATTTACTTCAAAAGCTGCCGAGATGTTGTTTATGTTGGCCTAATGGAAGCGCCTGGCAGGTATGGGATGCTGTAGTCAAGTCAGCAGTTGAAAGAGGAGAACCTTGCGCCCTCACGCTAGTGCCCCATGGACATGGTAAGTGATCAAGCCTCTGAGCCACTTGGCTAAACGCTTGGCTTACAAAGAAGAAGATTGCAGCTACAGGGATTCTGACAACTACAAATGAAGCGAGCGACTGGCAGAAACATCTGCATTCAGAGTCAGCTGGTCTTTGGCACCTCTATCCTGTCCTGCGTGATCTGCTAAAACGTCAGAGCTTTTTATGAAAAGGTTGTTTTCTTCTATATGAAATGATGTGTCAACAGTCATTTCAATAAGTGATCCATGTCACAGAGAAGGGGTGGGCGATATAACCAAAATCTTCTATCGTGGTAGGAGCAATTTTCTGCCGCGATAACAATATATATCACTGTATAGCAATTTGTATCTGAAAACGCAATTAAATTAATTAATTAAAAAATGAGTCAAATGAGTCAAATGAGTCAAAGAAATCAGATGAATGGGCTGCTGAGTTTTGCCACATTTTTTGACTTGGATGCTTGGATTTGAGATGATTGAAAAGGTTTGACATGTTTCCACCACTTGCTAAAACAGTGCTCCTGCATACCTTGCAAATCACGTTTGTCTCTGTCTCATTCGTGTCACCCTTCCACAAGCCCCAGCCCCCTTAGCAACTGTTGCTATGCCAAACTTGTCAAACTTTTGCTCCCTGAAAAATTAATCGAATTTTAACTCATGTCTATTTCTTCTATGCCCAAAGACATTATTTGTAACTTTTGGAAAAATGAAGAAATATCATAGAAAAGTAGACTATAGAGAACGAAAACTCATTTCAAGGTACACAACATTATAAGTATGTAACAAGGCAGACATGATGAGGAAAACTCAAAGGTCGCAATGTAAGAGACAGACACAACATTATGTTATTCTAGGAACACTTGTCATACAACAGCGGTGATGTTCGCGTACAGCAGGTAAGAGCCTTTTATGACCTCATCTCATGTAGCATTAAATGCGTGACAACTCCAAAACATGATGCTCAGCACAGCAGTATGGGATTTTCAGTGTGGCCTGTCTATATGCTAGGCTAGAATATTGGACATTATGTAAGAACGAGAGTATATTTTGCAGTTAACTATCTTATTTAAGGGTTCTTATGTGGCCTGTCTATATGCTAGGCTAGAATATTGGACATTATGTAAGAACTAGAGTATATTTTGCAGTTAACTATCTTATTTAAGGGTTCTTATACAACAGTTCAATTAAATCCAGAATGTAATTTTGGGCTAAAATGTATTTTATTATATTATATAAATATTTTATGTAAGCCTGTGTCAAATGGTCTTTATGCACATCAATGAACAAGATGAAGACCTTCAGTATCAAGTAGGGCTGGGCGGTATATCGATATTTAATCAATATCGATATAATTTCAAACCACGATATGATTTTTGACATATCGTATATATCGGTTATGACTTGTTTTTTAATCCAGAGACAAGTATTCCGCTTTTTTCTGCTATGCGACGTCTGTGCACCAGCTTCCTTGCCACTGATAGCTCAGTGCTTCTTGCTTTGAGTTAGCTCCTCCCTTCCCCTACTCATGTAGACCGAGTAAACAACAATGGCGACTTCCATAGAATGCATGAGTTATACAGATGGAGAATGCCGCGGAAAGGTTATTGTGGCCAAAAAAGCGAAACAACGGTTTGGTCATTTTGAAATGGAGGCCACCGGCAAGTATATGAAGAGTGTTACAAACTCCGAGGACAGACCGCCACAAAACCAGTGGGAACTGAGCAAAACTTCAGAACTCTTTAGCATGCAATGTTCCCTAACTCTATGACAGAAAAAGCGGCGGTGGAGCATAACGTTAAAATCAATTGCCGTATCACGGTGGACATGGCATCAATTGCCGTAGTGGAACACGGATTTGTGTTGTTACTTTACAAGACAAGAACTGCCGCGACTATGATGAGAGAGCGCGATTGGCATTTGAACTCTGTGACGCAATGACAACAGACGAGTGGAGAAAAGTTAGCAGAACCTGTGAGTCCTACATTTGTGTCACGTTACGGCGGAGACTCTTAACACATTCGTTTTCTTTGCACAAAATATACAAATGGAAAGAAGGCCCACATGTTTGTTATTACTGTTGCACAGTTTAGTTGAGAACTTGTTATTTTGAAAAAAAGCTCTTTATATTATTTTCATTATTTATTTTATAGACACTTTATTTTATTTATTTGTTTTATTTATTTATTTATTTTTGCTGGAGAGATATCGAGATATATATCGTATATCGATATATGAGAGAGATATATCGAGATATACATTTTAGTCCATATCGCCCAGCCCTAGTATCAAGTCCTATTTGACGGGAAGGACATGTTTTGGGCTCGGTTTATTGAAACTGCAGTGGACATGTGGCGTTGATTAAAATAGGAAGTTATTTGTGCTTATGTTTGGTTTGTTGGTACTCCATAATCAATATCCTAATTCAGTCTGTACCTCTGGAATGCCATAAGAACAAACATGACACAGTGTCTCTAGTAGATTAATCTTCTCCGTAGTTCAGTGGTTCACGTTGATTCCTTTATCGGCACATGTACTCTATGTGCTCTCTCTCTCAGCCTAAGTGGGAAAGAGCCATCTGAGAATATTATAACACTCATCCGTTGTTGTGGATTTTTCCCATCTTTTTGAGTTCTTTTTTTATGAGCGACTGGAAGTTATTAGGGAAATGAGGCCATTGTGATGACTAGACGAGCCTTTTGTTGAGCGATGACAGAGATTTCTGCCTCATTCGTCAAGCTGTTCATCCTCTCTCCACACACACACCATCAAATTAAACACAAATGTTGAGCACAAACACACAGCGTTCCTGTTATCCCAGCTGATGGTCTGCAGAGGAAAAACATACATGCTCCCGATACATGTTCTGAGGACATTCCTGTCGGAAGGCCCTGAGACTGTGCTTTACTAGCCCAGGGGTCTCTACAGTAACTCTCAACCCACAACTTATCCTGGACCCTGACACAACAGAAGGGCCTTCATTTCATTTAGCTGAAAGGCTGACAGTCTTCTTTCATCAACGTCACAATAGTGAGGAAATATAAATGTGCTGAATGGATGCTTGAACAACATTCTCTCTAAAGGCAACTAAAGTTTAAGGGATTTCAACTAAATTCAATTCAATTCAATTCAGAGTTTTAGGGCGAGAATTTAACGGAATCTAATAAAAAACGGAATTTACTGATAAACAAAATAAATGTGATTGCCCACTTACAAGACAAAAGACTGATTCTGCCCACTTTTGTCACTCACAACTCAATTTCAACGAGTCTCCGAGGTTGCCTAGAAACCATATCTTGTTAATCACATGAGTTTGTTTTCAATCCTCACCGATAGGAGGGAAATATGTCTAAACGTACAAAACCAGCAGCTTCTAAAAAGTTACGAAATACGCAATTAACTGCCAAATCTCAGGCAGAGCAATATCTAAACGATGGTATTATGAATCTGGCCAACAACTTTCCTGCAAATTCAAAAAGTTATATTAAGTTATGAAGTTGAGCTGTATAATTTAATTGATTAGACAGCTTTGAGTTGTCATTACTGAGGTCTTAAGTTGTAATGGACTTTTTTATGACTTTTTTTCCAAACTCTTTATTTTTGGATACCTACATTTGAATAAATAGTGTCTATAACATATATTTCTGTATGTGTTAAAATAAAACTGTTAATTTGACATATGTGGTTGTGTTTGTCATTGACTTTTAAAGCCAAATATTGATTAAAATTGTAAATATCCGAATCAACAAAAAACAAATCGAAAACCCCAAAAAATAAAACGGAATTTGGGAAAAAATAAAATGGATTTTATAGGGCCCTAGGATTTAGTATTGCTTTTGGAATATGTTGGTGGTGTTACTGATCATGGACTTAATAATAATAATAACAATAATAATAATAAAAAATGTAGACTATAGAGTTAGATTGAGCCTGAGCCTGATGAGGTTCACAGGTGGCAGGACCATGTTTCCAGTAAGAGGTTAACCAGAGTTGTTGCTGAATGCCTTTTTAACAGAATTACATTTGTGAACTCCAGGGGGTGATTGTGTGTGTGTGTGTCTGTGTGTGTGTGTGTGTGTGTTTGTCTGTGTGAGTGTGTGTGTGTGTGTGTGTGTCTGTCTGTCTGTGTGAGTGTGTGTGTGTGTGATAGAGAGAGAGAGAGAGAGACTGAGCGAAAGAATATGTGTGTGTGTAGCTGTGTGTGTAGGTGGGGTGGGTGGGTTGTGGATGACTCCACAGGGTTAAAATTTCTTAAGCAGCTCCCTCTTCCTCTGCTGCCTTACTGCAATACTATTGGAAACAGATGCCCTCAGCACCATATTAAATGCCGTCTCAGGTCCATCTGGGCCAGAAGGAAGCAGCTTATGACAGTATAATCTATCCCAGGTCAACATGACTGATCGAGGGGGACCACCTTGTGGATCATCCAATGCGCTCATATAGCCCGCTTACGTCCTTCCAACTTCATGCCCTCCTTTACCGGAGACGATCTGTCAGCTCTTACACGCTATATGTTAAGCTAACACTTGTGTGTGTGTTGGAGTGGGGGGTTGGGGGCGTAGACCAGACAGCATGTGACAAAACATGGTCACAGTGAAACCCAAGTGTTTGGTCTTTAGGGGGAGAAGGTAATGAGCTGCAGGAGGAATGCTAACCGTGTATACAGTATGTGATGTTTTCATGCAGGTTAGATGACACAGTCACCTCACCTAAAGACAATGCATTATTACTGCCAAATAAGCTCATTAAATGATACCAATGTGGTTTCTTGAAAATAACTTTTACAATTTTGGGAGCCTTGCCTATTAAAAGAGGAGTCTGTTATGTCCTAGATGATCTGAGTCAATACCTTTTCTTGGCACTAAAATATCTGTTCCCACACATTTAAATGACCTCATCTAACAAATTTCACAAACCCATCCTGGGGTCCAGGCAGACTAAATCCTTTACAGTTATCTATCTAGTAGTGTTAAAAAAGGAACCGAAATTAGAGACACAGACAGACGTGGAAATAGGGACCATGAAGTGTGTTGCAACAGCCATCATCAATCACTTTGATTTGTGCCTCAGAACGAAACAAGATGGAGGCAGATAGCATTCCTGTACATGAGGGTCATATTTAAGATGCAGACAGAGGGAGAACCCTGAGAAAGGAGTCTTTAAAAGGCTCATTTGTTAAGTTCGGAGAGGATGATGAACACTGCTTACCTAAATGCAGTTACAGCTGTCAGATTTTATGCCAATATTGTGCCATTGCACACAAACAAACACATATGCACACACACACACACACACAGAACATTGTTATAGAAGCCAGGGACTGAATTGTCCCTGAATTGCTTTAACTGAACTGAATTGCTTTAAAAAATTAGGATGCATTTGGTTACACACTAGCTATTAGTATTTATGTAAAGGGTAGATATAACTTGCAGTCAAACATTCCTATCTGAATATCTACAGAACAAATCCACATGTAGTGAATTATCAGCATCAATGTGTTTCAAAATATTTTTACATTGTTCTATAATGAGATTGTGTGCACATGTTCTCCTTTCACTAAACAATAACTTGGAGCTGGTGAACCTTAATTAAAATGAAAAATGGCACATCTTCGACTCAAGACATAATGTTTTTCACAGACATCTTTTCTTCTTTTTCTGCCACTGCGCAGAAAACTTACACAATGGATAGCAGCAATGATGAAAAGCTGAGTAGGCTCAGTCATTCTGAAAATAAACTCATTATGGTCCAGAGAAATCATGTTTTCAGAGCTGGGGTTTGTGTTCCTTTCTAATGAAGGGCCACACAGCACATGATCACAGAGCCCAAACAACTTCTGACACAACCTCTCTCAAACAAGTGCCCTATGCATTGTGATTAAAAATAAATATTGCTGGGGTGCGGAGTGATTTTTGTTTTCTATTTACTAAGCTCATCTGGTGAAATGTGTTGTGCTTGTGTGTAATTCATCAGCAACCCTGTCAGCGTGTTTAGATCTTGATACATGCAACGCACTTCTAGTTTATATTAGTCACATATGTAATGCGCCAGAGGCACTTTTAGTCTGTACACAAACTCTGGAGGCCCTTTCAATTTTCATTCATTACTAAACATCCACCCATCTGCAATTTAACCCACGCAATCAAATGCCTGTTAAGACAAATTCTTGAAGACAGGTTTGAAACATGTTTATGGTGTATTTATTTGCTGTTATTTGCTGTTTGTTAACAAACTTCCTCAAATTAATTTTGATGCCACTCTCTTAGGAACATTGTGTTTAGTAACTTAGAGATTCAGTAATGCTTACAAACTCCCAGGTTATTTAACACCCTACAAAATGAGCAAAAAGCCTTCCCAACACAATGTAGCCAAAATATATCTGCAGCTTGCACTAACTGTGTTGTCAATGAAGTTGGCTAAGCAAATCTGTTGGCACACTGTTTTTTCAGAAAACCTAAAACTATCATGCCTTTATAATAAAAAGAACCTACTCTACAAATGCAAACTGTCACTTTAAATGCATTTCTGTCGCCCCCCTTTGATTATCTTATGTGAGTTCTCTCTTTCTCTCAAACTTGTCACAATGTTTGTTGCCTTCGCGTCAGCGGAAAGTCTTTGATTGAATGATTGTGTCAAAGAAAGAAACTTGTTAATTGTCAGCGTGTGATGTGTCAAAGGTTGTGCGTGTGCATAGCTGAAACGTTTAGAAATTTGTACTACGGTATGCAACTTTCATAAGTAATACTATTGCTCAAGCCCAGCAATACAGTTCAAATATCAAAAATATAAAAGGAACATTAATTTAACGCATTCGTCATGTTCCAGGACATGTTTGTGTCGGAGGTGGTCAAGCAAATTGCTTGTGTTGCCTCCTGCGTCTACGACTTTAGCCCAACAACACTTGCAGATAATGGTTGTTTGATTAGCATCAGCTTTGTTGAAGCCAAAGTACTTTTCCGTACGAGTTCCTCTGTGTCTTTAACATTGACCGTGTCTCAAAACAAAGAACGCCAAGAACGGACTTGTGTTCTTGCAAATGCAAACTTACAAGAAGGCGAGGAAACAGTAAGCCCAAACAGCAGTTTGAGACAGTTGCGTTCTTGTTATTTAATTAAATTAAATTCAGGTGTTCAGAAGCTGCTGAATTAGCGTGACAGGATTTATGATTGTTGATCCAAAACGATTAAACAGTCACAACTTCTCGTCCCATTTTACAAAATAGGCTATACAGGCATAAATTCCTAACTTATTAGTTTAAGACATAAATTGTTATCCTTGCGTTAGCTCCATTTTTATTTTTTGATTCACGTTCTGTTTGGATGCAGAAACGCATTATAGGGCGGAAAAGTCACCATCCATGCATCCTCTATAAAATGGCTGAATCCAGAAAACACGAACTTGTGAATTGGAACAGTACTTTGGCTGTGTTGTATCACAAGTTTAGGAAAACGCAAGTACAGACAAGTACGGTGATAAACGGCTAACTCCTTCCACGTTTTCTCCCTCTTTCTCCCTTTTCACCGCGATAAGCACACACCGGTACATGAAAAATTCATATCATAAAGAAAAAAAAAACACCAGTATCCGGTATGAAATGGTACACTGCCCAGCCCTATCTAAGGGCGCTTTCACACCACTAGTTTGATTATTTAGTCCTCACCAGGCAATTAAGTTGTAATTAAGTAGCATGTAGGCTGCAATGTGGTCTGCTTTTATACCGGAGCAAACAAACCAAAATTGGCATGACTGACATTTCATCAATTTTTAACTTCCAGTAGAAATTTTTACTCACTATGGAGCGACACGTTCGGTTATTACTTATTATTTATTGTCTTCATACAATTTCTGTATTGGTAATTTTTGGCAAAATATTCAGTATGAGAAAGAGGTTGCGTCTTGAGAACAATCTGCTGATGCACTGGAGTCGCAGAAAACATAGGCCTATAGCGCTTCATTTCAGGCAGAGCAGACGCGCTATTTTCATAAATGTGGTCATGCTGACTATTAGGCGAAATTTGCTGCAAAAACCCACAAGGTTTTCTGCTGTATGTCCTGAGCTTTTACTACATAATCTGTTGCTGTTGGCCCAGTTGACCCATGATGCATTTTGATTACTTTGTTTTCATATGGTTTGGACCCAAGTTCGTGTTCACACCAGAGGGACCGCACCAGAGTTTGGCATTTGGTGCGGAGTCATGCGGACCGAGACCAGCTCTTTTATCCGTATTCGAGTGCAATTGATGCTTTCACACCAAGATAAATGAACCAAACTAAGAGCTTTTGGTTCGAATTAGACATTTGGTGTGCACTAACTGCTGTTGGTGTGAAAGCACCCTAATTAACCAGACCAAACAACATGGACATTCACACATCAGCCTTGCCTTTTGGGAGTACCATGGATAAGAGCTATGGTGATTTCATGTTTTGATCACTCAGGCCTTCAAGATAAGGCAATCATTTTGCTTCCCCGTAATGTTTGACTGCTCTTTCTTTTTTATCTGAATGGCAACCCTGCATTTTCGGAATGATCTGAGACAAAAGCACAGGGTTTTGGTCTGTTTCCGATTTCACAGTGACTAAAGGGGGGATATTGCTGTAGCAGGCCAAAGTTCCTACTCATTCCCATCTGTAGAGAAGGCAAGGACCAGGGCAAAGTCCTTTACTAGCCTATTCAAAAGCGATTATGGATGTCATTGCCGCATGATTCCTGCTTCGTGCATCTGTCTCCTTTTCACCCTGTCACCAGGCTGGGGAGACGTCTGCGACTTGTTAAAAGCAAGAATTTTAAAACCACCTCATCAGCATACTTATTGAAGAAATATACGCATTAAGGGCCATGGTGCGTCAAACAATGTTTTTTAGTTGTTTTTCGTGGCTGACTAGCTCCGCGTGAAGGCTGCAGACACTTGTTTTCCACATACTTAGACATACTTCATTTACTGTGCTGCTAAGCATGCCCTGAAGTGGTCACGTCCAGCAAAGCGCTGTTGACTCGCTTGCCTACGCCATTGCATTCTGGCCAGACCAACGACCTCCCTCGGGACACACAAAACTTTCATCTCATTTTTTGATGGGCTTGATGGATGAGATAATGTCTCTCCAGCAGAGGGGGGAAGCACAGAGATGTCCTGCTTTCACACATGGTCCTCTCGTGCATAACACCCCAGCCCTTCACATCAGAGTGAACATGCAATTCTGACCTGTTGGTATCAATTACAAGGGTCTGGACATTTGTACTTTTTTGACAGTACCACTTAAACTGAGGAGAGAGTTTTCAGATTTATATGACATAAAAACAACCATTTCAACATTGGTCAACATTCATTCAAACACAAAATGGTGCGTACATTGAACTAATGAATGGCATCAAAGAGAATCAAAACATGACCACACCCCACATTATGCATAATACATCTTCTGATGAATGACTTTTTCATGATCATTTTCAAGTCTTAAGTAAGAATTCCATGCTAAAATCTACCAGATCATGCTATTGAACAACTGAAAAGTTTTGGCCATAATGTGGCTACAGGCAGAGAGGCCACCTCCTTGCTGTACCCTGAGCAGTAAAGACTTTTAAGTGCTGAGAGCTTCTTTTCTCTCCATGCAGGTTCATGCCCAGCAGCTGGGAGATGTTTTATAAACTCATCTCCTTATCAAGATTCCACCTCTCCACACTTGGATTCACCTGCAAGAGAGGGACCAGGGCCATCCCTTCACAGGCCTCACCTGGGGCCAGCAGGGCCCATTCGGCCTACGCTGATAGTTTACCACTATCTGTTCATTTGCCCCCACCAGCCCAGTATATCAGCGGTCTTATCCACAGACTGTTTTCTTTTTGTCGTCTGTTCCTTTCAAGGCGAGCATGACACCCAATCCATGAGAACACAGAGGTGCATTTAGGGGGGGTGCTTATGGTTCAGTGGTGTGAGGGAACTGACATTTGAAGTGGTGAAGGACATTAAGCTCACTATGTATACAGTAACTCGTCTCTCTAAAAAAGATTAACAAATCTACAACTAATTTATAAGCTGTACAGCGAAAATGTTCATCATTAGACCCATGTGATTATATATAATTATAATTTGATATAGCAAACAACAGGACAGGACAAGCTCAGATTAAATTCTTCAACAACTTCAACTACATTTTAAAATACCTATAAATTAATTCTCATATCCATCAAAGTACCCCTCAATAAGAACCCCTCTGCCTTTTACAAAAGACAAGGCTATATTTATTTTTACACATTCTAATTCCAAAAAATGCTCATTCACACAAACATAAAAGATTCTGGCTGCTTCCGTGAGACAATCAACTGTTACCACAGTCCAATAAAACGTGACAAATGGCTGTGCTTCCCTGATGTTAAACCACAGCTTCAGCTATGGTGCATTCTTAGCGAGTGCTTAAGATGGGTTGTTTGTGAAAGTTCCCTCTAATGGGACTGCTTATGGATCCAAGTTGCTTAAAATGCACCAGCCACATTTACAGGATCCTCAATCACTCTCAAACACACTTTACACAGGAGCAAATGTATGAGCCATCATGTTGAGGCCATTGTGTCCCATTTATTATCAAATAAACAGAATTTTTGAGTGGATGAGAACTTTGCAATCAGATTGGGCCTTTAAAGGGGACACAAATTTTGAACAGATGTTTCTATTTGTGTTCTTTGATGGCGTCTAGTTCACATAAAAGACACATGCTGTTCATTTTGTGCAATAATGTAGGCCTAATTATTTTGGGATGTTGGGATTGGAGAATTATCTATTCTAGAATTTTAAGGTGATAACCAAATGCACTTGAATTAATGAATTTCGATTTTCATGCAGTGTATTCTCAACACAGTTGAATATGCAGTGACTAGAAAAGAGTGCAAGTCAAGAAAGGTAGCAGGGAAATATCTCACACAAGCACTGTTAAAACTGTAAGTCTGTAAAATGCTTCAGTACTGGAATCCAACACAAAAAATTACACAATCTTACTGTCATGGCAGGTTATGTTATTTTCATAAATGTTATGAAGAGTCTGTTTCGAGAGGGAACACTGCACTGTTTCTCTTAATTAAAATTCTTTATACCTGGGGCATACACTACGAAGTAGTGATAGCCAAAAAGAAATAAAGAAGTTTTTCTCCACAGCTAAATGGAGCAATAACATGTCCGACACAATCTATCTGATTTGAGGTGACCAAGGTGACCAAGTTTGTTGCCAGTCCCTCAGTTCAGCCGAGTCCTGTGATTTATGTCTGTGCTAACCGGCCTGATATGTACGTGTATGAAGAAAAATGTACAGTCCCCCCCTCCCATTACCCTGAACCAAGCCCACATTCATACACACATTTGTCTTGAGCGCATGACACACCACTCAGGTCTGCCTTTCACAACAATCCATCTCTCCCATTTGCCTCCACTGCTCATCCAAACTGCTCCCTGTGCCACGCCAGCACACACGTCAAGCTGCAGATCAACCATAAAGCATTATGGACTGCCGTACCACGTTTTCACATGATTAATACCGGAGTATATGGGTGGAATGCAGGATGAAGAAGTTGATCTGAATGGATAGAGGAGGCAGACGGAGACAGAGAGGGAGACAGAGAGAGAGAGAGAGAGAGGGAGATAGAGAGCAATGGAGGGGAAAGAATGAAAGCAGAAGTTTATTGACAACAGGTGGTCATGCATGCCGAGATGATAATGGCAACCAGCTGGGAGTCCATTCTTGCGCCAGGCAAACAGGGCTATCTCTGAAAATGCAAGACTGCTAAAAATAAAACTGCAAGAAATCAGGGCCAGGGTTTTATTATCACAGCCCAGCTCTTGGGAGGACTCAGTCATCACGACAAACACAATAAGATCCTTCGCAACACCTGATCATTTCTTATTGCTTTAATGTATGATCGCTGTCCATTACATCTGTGACACACGCACAACAGCATGAATAAAGAGCATTCCTCAGACGGCCATCCTATGACCTTAGGCACTTTAAAGACTGTGCCAGAAAAGATCCTCTTTGAGCGCAGTCTTCAAAGGAAAATTTTGAAACATGGAACAAAGCAATTGACTGTATATGCACTTCACTACACCCATCTATATTCCTGTCAATCCAAAATGTAGTTCCAGAAGAAGTAAAGACATAGGTGCAGAAGGAAAACAAAGGAACATTGTAAAGTTATCTCATCCCAGTGTGTGGGGTGACATTCAATACATTAGTACATTCATGCTAGGAGTGCCACCTAAGTCATACAGTACAGTATAGTACAGTAGAGTACAGAAGACATATATGGGCACAAAGTGTAATGGAGGAAATGATGATGAGAAAAAATACACCAGAAGTTCTTGAATCTCAAAAACAATCCCAAATCATAAGCCACTGTGTCACCTAATTCACATTTACAGCTTTAACATAAGAGTCAATAATATGGAGTCAATTCACAAGAACGCTCCAAGTGGGTAGGACACCAGAACAGGATTTCTCTTCCTGCCTCATTCTGACAGTGACAACAGTGTCAACAAGTCCTCAGGCAGCCTTAACTGAAGTGGGGGTAGAAATAGGGGCTATGGGGGTCAGAGCAGTATCTGTTTGCTTATTATAATGGCTCTTCTGATGCCGTCTTTCAGAATAATGAAAAAGCCCTACATCTAGAGATCTGAAGCCCCCCCAGGAAAAGAACACACACACATGGCAGACATACACACACGTTAGACACTGTGAAGTATGCACTTGATACCTATCACATTTTGAATATCAATGCATCGGTTCCCAGTGGAATTGCCTGTGATGGACAATGCTTAAACTATCTCTGCGTAGAACTGCTTAGTGAGTGAACATTTAAACTCTTTCTGGCCAGATAATTTCTAGTCTTTCCATAAGACAATCAAGGTCAACACAATGCTCAACACAAGACCGTGCTAACACTTGACTACTTGGACTCAGCAGGAATGGTAAAATGTTTGTTGTAATGCTTGTTCATTGATAAGGCCCAATTCAGGGTGTTCACTGGGCACAACCAGATTGAGAGACAGAGAGCTCATTTGTGGAGCTCAGAAAAACCTGGAGCTGAATACACTGGTGATGCTGCTTCCCTCTTCGAGCTTCATGAGATTCAGTAGTCCATGGATTCTGAACATGTTGTGTGTGTGTGTGTTTGTGTGTGTGTACACACACACAAACACACACACACACAACATGTTCAGAATCCATTCACAACCCTATATGTAGGGTTATAACTAGGGTTGGGTATCGAAAACCGGTTCCATCTTGCATATCATTAATACTCATAAGAATCCTCTCGAGCTATCCCTGCTCTCGTTTTCACCTAACTAAAATAGCTTGAAACAAGACAACCACAGCATATTTTTTGTCGAAACCAACTCTCATGACATTATTTTAGACAAGAGACCACCACAAAATTAATGAAAATACGATGGAATGAGACATAAAAAATAAATAAACTATATGCGAAATGGTCAGTGTGCGGAATTTGTTCTATGTTCCTGTTCTGTGACCTGATCTGGTAATTTCCTACGCACTTACCAGCGAGGTGTGCAAAAAGTTTTTGAAAATCGTTCATTATACAGCTGAACTTCATTAACTTAATAGGCTACAACTTAACAGCATTTGCAGAAAAGTTGTTGGCCAGATGCATAATAATTGTTTGGATATAGCTCTACCTGAAATCTGGCAGTCAATCGCAAAGATTCTAGAGCACTCTGCTCTAAAATCATAGGGCCCTACATCACGCCTTCTCATACTACAAGTCAACCACGAGGCAGCCACCATCATGGAGGGGAGGAAGAGATCCAAAGCCTGGCTCTTTTTCACTAAACGTGATGGAAATTCTGCAACCAGTGTAGTATTGTTATATCGTGTAAGGAAGGGTTTGCCCTATGTACATTTTACTGCGGCGGCTCGCCGCACCTTAATTCTTGCCACCGCACCTTCAGAATTTTCATTGCTTATGTATTTGACTCTACACCAAAGATACTGAACCCTTATCAACCATCTCTGTCGACACATTTTTCCGCTGCTCCCCAAGTCTTTGCGTCTGGAGCGCAGTTGCACTTGCATACTCACTGGCCCCCAGCCCACTCTCAGGTCTGGCTGTGGGTTCTGACGCTTCGCCTCACCTGCTTTGTTGTGTTGGTCATCAGCTGATAGACAGCAGACGTTATGTTACTTTCTCCAGTGTTACTTAAAATTATTAAGACGTCTATTAGGACTCCTGGTCTTGTGTGCTGGAGTGTTAGTCAGATAGGCTATGTTATCCACCTGTAAGCAGCTTCTAGGTAAGATTTATAGTTTGCCAGTTTCCCGATTTCGTTCGTGAGAAATGTAAGCGCAGTTTTTCTGCCACCCACCCAACACACGCACACACACACACACATACACACACACAAGCATTTCTTCCATTCATTCCAATGGAGAAGCCCCCCTACACCCCACCCAACACCCCCCACCCACAAACCCCATCTCTCCACCCCCCTCCAAAACCCCTCTCAACACCCTTTCAAAACCCCCTCTCAACACCCCCTCCACCCCATGCATTTCAATGGGGAAAAAATAACAACAAAAAGAGGGATGACGGGCGAACGATCAGGCCGGACGTTGGAACGGAGAGTTGGAACGGTGTCTCTAACTCCAAAGCTCTAGGAGGAGTAGCGGCTTAAAAATCTGGCGGAAGGATAAGAAGAATAAGAATAAGAAACTTGCGAAGAACAATAAACAAGTAACAAATTTAAACACACAGCAGTAACAGCCTGAATATGACGAAACTATCCAAGCTTAAAGTTTTTGTCTAGAAAGATCAATTTATCCACATTTTGCACAGAAAGCACAGATCAGGTTGCAGTGATAATATCCCCAGCAGTGGAGAAGACCCGCTTACAAGCAACAGAGGTAGCTGGAATACAGCGGTAACGCTTATTTCAGACGTGTTTCCTACCCGATCTAGATAAAAAACTTTAGATTTATTCACCTGCCGTTGTTCATCGGTAACTTTAACGGGGAAGCCAAAGTGTTTTCAGACAGGAGAATGTAATGAGCTGGGCGCTTCTTGCTTGCTTGCATTTGCTATAAGTGTCCGACACTTTAAGGCGTCCATGCGGAAACTTGCCGAAGACTTCTGCATGGAGAGCTTAGAAATCGCTAGTTATACATTTAATGAAAAAAGAATGCATAAAATATAACCAAAACAGTACACAAGTGGACCGAACCAAACATGCCGAACCGAAAGGGTTCATCCATCCATGTGAATCGTTACACCCCTAATATATATATATATTTAAAAATCTTATAATAAAATTTTCTTCTGACTTTCACAGTTTCCAAGGAACCAAGAACCCTAACCCTAACCCTCACACACCAGCAAAATTAAAGTTTGATCACATGACAAAGTGCGAATAGTTTTCTAGAAACTGCCAACTGATAAATAGAGCAACAAACCAAATCAATCGTAATTTGTATCTGGACTCGACATGGACCACTTGGTTTACAATTACCTAAGAAACTGGAAGGGCTTGTCACAGCACCATAGCGTATTTTGTGAGCAAACAGTAAAACACTTAAAGTCAGTCCACGTTTGTTCTAGGACTACTTCTACAGGAATACCTTGAAACAAACAGTAACCCTGACCGAATATCCCTCTATCCTCACTAGACCACAGCAATATGACTTTGATTGATGGATGTCTGAATGAGTGGCAGAGTAAATGTATGCATTCTGTAATCAGCCCTGACACTTTCTCATAAGTGCTTTCTATAGTCTGCAGGGCTGGCACCTTTCACCGCCACCCTGCCAGGCTGAGGCCCTGCAAAAAAAACAGCTCTTGGCGCTTAGACAGACACTGTAGGCACCCCAGTATAAATGTCAGGCGCTGTTTACTCAAAGCCGTAAACGCCTCCTTAGCAATTAAGCCATTTCTCTGCAAGTTAAACTTGCACTGCCCATTGGACAAGGAGTCAGTCAATCACTTTGATAGAAAGGTTGTGAGAAAAGGGGTGACAGTGGGACAACATTTCTTACAGAATGTTTTTTCCTTAGGCACTTCATGCTGAGTTCTGTAGACTAAGCTTGAACATACATGTACACAAAGACACACCGAACACACCGAACAAATCTAAAGAGATGGAGAAAGAATATCTACATAGAAAATTTGAAAAGCTTATTTAAAAGCTTATTCTTTGAATAAATGGAACATTGTTAAAAGATACAAAACTACACCTTATTTAAGGCTAGGTTTTGAAATACTCCATTTGGCTAAATGGTGCCCTATTAGGCAACCACAACTAAACATCACATGTAGCCTATGTTCTAACTCGCTCATGTCGTAATGGCTATTATTTTTTTTAAAAGGAGAGCACAAACATGCTCCACATTCATGATGGCTCTTTGACCATTCACAACCTCTCCTAATTTATCAATGCCAAACACAAATATGGTATTACATTCTGTGTCCTTAAAGGGCCCAAAGAATGTCAAACCACATTTACCTTGTTATTGTTGAATTTAGGTAGCTCAAGGTATCCAATGGACCATAGCAAAACTGTCTACCGACTTGCTCTACATGTAAATTTCAAGCTAGAAATGGCTGAAATAGGCAAATCTGAAATGAGGGGCGTCTTGACGTCGGCACCGCTAAGATACACCTCCTATATTTGCATGGTCCAACCAAAGATTGTTTTGAAATGTCTCTGGTCCAATCCCCTGTTGCTTCATGAATTTGCCAGGGGAGGTGGGAAACGAAGATTTTCATTCTAAGCCTTTTAAAAGAACCTGTAAACAATGTGCTAGCAGTACTTCTGGGTCACTTTCAGCCGCACAAATTTGTATACGCTATTATTGAGGCTCAAAGAACAATTTATGATGGTCAAAAATGTGTTCTATGGTTCCTTTAAAATTGAAGCTCATTGGTTAGAATTAATTGTAATATATTTTAATTAACTGTAGTTGAATTAATATATACTGTACAGTTCACTGAATTATATAATTTCTTGACTGTCATCAGTCTACTTAAAATCCATTTGTCTCATTTATGATGTCTGACAGTAACTGTTGTAGACTTTACGCTCAAACACCCTTGGTCTGCTTTGCATCACCAAACAGAGCCTCTGATTATCCCTGAGTAATTTCAGTACTAATTTGCCTATTAATTAATAAATGAAGCTTACCCCTGTCAGACTGCTTCTTTTTGTTTTTTTATCGCTGTATGCATATATTCAGTTTAATGAGTTGCTTAGTTGCTCATGGATGAGCTACATTACTGGCTTCAAGGCTGTCAACAGAAAACAGGAGACCCATTAAATACATCTGGTAATAAAAAAAAGCAACTGTAATCACCATTCTACATAGAAATTATAACTAGATTGCATTTTCTTGGCAGAAACCGCCGAGGTGGCTTTGCCACCGCAACACCCATTTTTATTCTTTGAGTGCATGTATGAATTTAGCTGTTGTTAATTAGCTTATATGCTAATAATGCTAATGATGCTAACAATGTAAATGATGCTAACAGAAGTACTCAGAGGACTTTGCTGATGTTAGTTAGCATACTTAATATATATGCCAATAATGCTAACACTGCTAATGATGCTAGCAATGCTAACAGTGGGCGAATTTGCAAAATGTAGGATGATAGGGGAAGGTCCCGCCTTCCTTGCCTCTGATTGGCTAGACTATGTATAGCTTGTGGCTAACTTAAATTGGAATGCTTAATTTTCTAACATACAATGTTCTGTTTGTCTCGATAACGTTCGTGTAACATATTAATCACAATCGGACACAATTACATACAAACTGCGGTCTATAGACCCTTTAATCAAACAAATGTTCATGTCGATAACTCCCAGGGTGCCGCCATACTGTTTGCAGTTCCTTGTTTCTCCCGAATGCGAAAGCCAATTGGAGGACAGCCTGTCTAGCCAAACAGAGGCGAGGAAGGCGGGACCTTCCCCTACCATACTACGCTTGTACAGTGGTAGGTCAGGCCGGATGTTTTAGAGTTGGAACGGTATCGCTAACTCGAAAGCCCTAAGACTGGTAGGGGGAAGAAACTTCACAGAAACTACGTGGAGCAAAAACACTTTCAGGGTTAACGGACAAAGACAAGAGATATAAAAAAGATGAATGTAAGCAGACCGATCGAGGTCAGTCCAATTTATTTCAGAGTTGGAACGGTGTCTCTATCTCGAAAGTCCAAGGACTAGAAGTGGGACAACATTTTTTTGCAAAAGAACAGTAGTGGCCCCATAGGCAAGGCCACAACAACCACAGTAAATGACAGTTGATCTAGCAATCAAACAAAGAATCAGCTGTTATTAACCTCACTTTGCTAATAGCGAGCCATTGTTTGACCCCAACTCATTCATTAATCCCCTATTGGGACACCTCTGCAGCCATCACCCTTAATAGTATAGTCCACAAAAATCTTTGATAGTGCCACAAATACATAGCCTATACAAACTAAAATCTATTGACCACTAAATTTAGACTGTAATTTTAGGGCAATGTGGTAACATAATAACACACACACACACAAACACAGAAAGACTTCTCACAGGGCATTTTGGTCTCCATACATGAGATAATGCCATACAATTCTAATAAATTGCTATCCTTTAAAAGGGCCCATAGAATGTCAAACCACATTTACCTTATTATTGTTGAATTTAGGTAGCTTAACGGTACGTTTCCACACAGCGCTCACTTGGCGAATATTCGCTTATCATTTTTCGCCGTTGGGAGTGGCCAAGGCAACATGACGTTTACTGGTCGTAGCAAGCAATATTCTACAGTAGGCTGCCCGCCAACTGCCAACAGAAGGCGCGCTAAAGTTAGCTTAGCAGCTTACCTAAACTAAACCGTGGGAAGCTTCTGGATAAATTTACAGAGATAAATTTACCCCAAATATGTTCGTGTGACCCGTAAATGGCAATGCGTTCTGCTATTATTTTTATGTTGACACCAATCTTTATTCCATCTTTATTCCAACACATTTTGGGCCATCAGTGTGCAGCAACATTAGCTACGTGTAGCGTTCAGCTACCTTCAGTTGAAACTGTTAATTTTCTAACCTACAGTGTTCTAGTTGTCTTGATAATGTTCATTTATCATATTAAACACAATCGGACACGATTACACACAAACTGCGGTCCATAAAGCCTTTAATTAAACAAATACGCTTTGATGTAGAAAACTCCCTGGGCGCTGCCATACTGTTTGCAATTTTTTGTTTCTCCCGCCCTTGTCAAGCCACACAGTTGTCTGATTGGTTGCCGCCCGGCACAAATTTGCATAAAGTTAAAGATTCACCAACTTCAATTTGCCTGCCTCAGCGATTCGCCCACAACAGGGCGAACATCGCCCCCTATTCATTTTCAATGAGAGGTGGGCGAAATTTGCACACAGTGGAAACGCACCGTAAGGTATCCAATGGACCATAGCAAAACTTCAACCGGCATCCACCACCTCGTTCTACCTGTCAAGCTAGAACTGGCCGGGCTGAAACAGGCCAATCTGAAACGAGGTGCTTCTTGACGTTGGCACCGCTAAGATACACCTCCTATATTTGCATGTTCCAACCAAAGAACATTTGGAAACGTCTCTGGTCCAATCCCTTGTTGCTTCATGAATTTGCCAGGGGAGGCCGGGAATTACAAATATTTTCGTACTAAGCCTTTTTAAATGCCTGTAAACAATGTGCTAGCAGTGCTCCTGGGTCCCTTTCAGCCACACTATTTGTATACGCTATTATTGAGGTTCAAAGAACAATTTATGATTGAACCAAAAAATGTGTTCTATGGTTTCTTTAAATTTGGCCTATTAGCCCGTTTAAAGTGTGCTCTAAAAATGTTTCCCATAATTGAAAGCTGAGTTCACTAGTTGCTTGATTTACTTTTGTTTGGCCACAGAATAAAAAAAACTAAAGATAGATTGTATGTAAATGTGTGACCAAGGCCAAAACTATTGTTTTTAAGTTTCCATTTTTGCTACTCATAATCCTCCATATGGCTCCAAGTAAATAAGCAGAGCCCTCTAAATTCTCAACATCAACAAAGCCCTACCTGTTCAATCTGGGGGGGTGGGGGGGGGTTTAGAATCTGAATAAAATTATTCTAACAACCACATTATGTAAGATACACTAATATCCATGGCATAGTCATAATATACAGTAGCCTATTTAGATCAGATTAGATTCAACTTTATTGTCATTATAAATGCATAAATACAGGGTAACGAAATGCAGTGGTAGATAACTGGTAGATAACAGTGTAAAGTCGAGGCTTTGGGCTCTGGTTTATAGGTTCAGAATAAAGGACAGATAGACATTGTTTATAACACTGTTTATCTGATTTGAATCCTACAGATGTTCTACAGAATAATCCATACCATTTTGGCCTGGCTTGAATTAGAAGAGGTTGTGCAGAAATAAAATATAGGCAAATTACAACAAAGCCTACTTGTGATGTCAAAGAGAACCTTTTGGCCAAAAAGGCCCATTTCCACATTCAGAAAAAGTCTAAGGTTTAAATTGGGCTTATAAAGCTGTTTTTTTAATTAAATATTATTGTATTCTATTTTAGCAGAAGAGCTTCATACATTCATTATACTTTCGCATTTCTCTACATTTAAAGTAAAAATGTTA
This sequence comes from Limnothrissa miodon, assembly GCA_017657215.1. Classification (NCBI taxonomy): domain Eukaryota; kingdom Metazoa; phylum Chordata; class Actinopteri; order Clupeiformes; family Clupeidae; genus Limnothrissa; species Limnothrissa miodon. The sequence continues at coordinate 217,555 of JAGFZM010001091.1, read as the reverse complement.
CGCTTCACCATTTAATCTGCTGGATCATGCAGGAGAAACCACTTTGCATTTAAAAAAAATTCTGTTCTTTAACCGTTTTGTGAGTTTTTTTTCAGTTCCTCACAATTAAGTGAAAGATGGCCCACGTTGTGGTGGTGAATTTTGATAAGGTGGATTAACATCATGGGGGAAGGGGAATTTTGTTACTGGAGTGATTTTGTGATCCATGTCACCCTTTTCCAGCAGCATGTAGATCCGGCATACCTGGACATGACTTTTGACTTGAGTAAACAAATGTGGCGTAATTCTCTTGGGGAGGAAAAAACGTGAAGCGATATGTTATTCAAAAAGTCAAATCAAGCACTTACTTACACAGCCCACATTTAATGCAACCCATAGCGTGAAACTACCTTGACCAGACGGGCGACACCTGCTTTCTGCACACCTATGATATTGTGCTGCATGTCAAGACACATAGTTGGCGGCATTACCAAAGCAGGTAAAATAATCCTTTCCAGAGATTTCTATCACCTTATCTAATACCACAAACACATTAAGAACAACTCTAATAGGGGTAGGTGTGCAAAGTGATGTTTCAGCAAATTTTGGTAAATAAAAACATTAAAGCATCTTCCAACTTACAACCTATCTACTTATTACTTTGAGCATCTAAAAAAATAACAAAAATAGCTGTTATGAACTGGTACAGTAACATCATAATTACCAAAGTTGAACAGTTCAGAAACAAAACAACAAAGACATTTGGTCTTTACTGAGTAATGAACTGTCTGGGAAGATGTACTGACTGCTGCTCAGCATCCTCAACACAGAAGCTACTTTAATTAAAATGAAATTTTAGTTCTAGTAAATGAAAACCCCACTCATAGTAATGCTAAGTAAATTCAACAAAACTTGTGACAGAAGTCATTGATTATTCCTGATAGTCAATAGAGTTTTCTCAAATTTAAACCCCAAAGCAGACCAACAAACATTGAATTTAACCAGACCTTCGGCAGCATTCTCAACAAATTTAGGTTACCAGATAATTGAACTCCAAATCAGATTTTCAGTCACAAAGTGCATATTTGATGAAATCTTTGTATGTTCCACACAATTGCCACTTCACACAATCACAGATACTTTGTATTCTCCACCTCATTCCAAATCTCCAAATTGGTTCACTCAGTGATTTAACTGCTTAAAGTACCTAGGCCCAGGCATCCAATCAGTCATTTCCTCCCTCAGGCTTCAACAGTAGCCAAACTGCGCTCTGTGTGAGTGTGTGAGAGGCACTGAGGCAGGAGTGCAGGGGTCTTTCGTGCCCTTGAGGCACATCCTTGGCGTGTGGAGAGCCTAGGAGAAAGGCTGGCCGTCTCCTCTCCTTCAGCCTATGCCATGCCAGCAGAAAGGCTGCCAAGACTGGGGTTCGTAGTCGAGTCGAGTACGAGTCACACAGTGGAGCGACTGTAAGAGTCTCCTTCAATTAGGGCTGTTTGGTTTCTACAGCACTCCCGGCGTCGGCAAACCCACCATTCCCTTGGGGGGCCAGGAGGCCATGATATTTTTTGCTGTGTCAATAAACCACCATCAGCGGAGGGAGAACATGGAGGCAGAAAGGAGAGGGAGAGAGAGCACCCCCTTTAGGAGAGTAGAGGAGTACTCTGTGGACTTGAAAACTCCACTCCAAGGTATACAGTAGGCCACTCAGATGGCCAGTTGAAAGAAGAAAAAAGATGATGTCAACTCCCTGTTATTGTGTAGCAATAATCTGCACATATGATTTTTATGAGTAGCTTTACAGATGTCCAGGTTAGCATGTATGCTGGGCATCTGGGGAAGCCAGACGCCAAGGCAACCACACTGTGGTTATTCATGCATTTGATTCACACCTGTATCCCCAAGCGGTTCCCTATTTGCACAGCTGGGAATCACGCTGGAGCACTCCAGGTAAAACAGTGTCCTCAGCTGTCCCACCTAAAATATGAACCTATGACCTCTACTTAGGGAAAAACAGAATGCTTTGGACCATTGGTCATTAAACTAGACCTACGTCTTGACAAACTCCCCAAGATTTACTAAAACAGATTTGTGGCACATTTGCTCTCTGGCTCACTCTTGTGAAAAAGTCCTGCGTTGTACTATAGTTTTAAAAATGCATTTTTGTAGTATTACTACAGTAAATGCAAATAATATAAATTATAATTATAAATTATACCAGAACATTTCAAGGTCTCTAAACCATTTACAACACAATTAGGCAAGTCTCACAAGTTTTTGTTTATTTGTTTGTTTGTTTGTTAGTTTTTTCAAAACACTTAATAGCTTAAATTATAGGGTGGGTTCCGAGATTTGAGTATAAGCCATCTCTTGTCTTGATACCTCCTTTTGTGGAGGGGTTTGAAGTATGGTATGGGGGAAAAAAGGGAAGCATACAACAAGTTTCAAGTCAATCTTGACCTCCCCCATGCCCCAAGGATGCCCCAGGGATTCCAATGAGCCACGCGTGTGCATAATTGATTATAAGCTGTACCAATAATGAAAAAGAATACCCGCCCAAAATGCATAACACAAGAGGAACATTCATGTGACCGGAGTCAAGTAATGTAAAATGCAACCGCGTTAGAAGTTGTTGGAATGGATGCAGCGGTCTTGTATCAGCCCTACTCTTGTATCAAGTACAGTCAGTGTCACATGAAATGGCCCGGCTGCACGCACGAACCTCCCGTGCGTCATGTGTGTGTCACGCACTATTTAATTTTTTTTTTTCTAAAGAAGCTGCAGTGTACCCAAACAACCACCAGGTGGCACTTGGGAGCGCACTTGGGAACGCCCGCGACTGCGTGTTTTCTATAGTCTACAGCCGTCAGGAAATAAAGTTGAGCTGAAATAGGTATACTGAATAGCCTACTGTTATTTTGTTACTGTAAATAGTCTGTTATTTGAGTGTTATTTTCGTGTTTGTGTTAACCAATCGTAGGCTAAATATAGTAATTATTCAATTCAATAAAAATAGCCTAATTAATACAGTGAACTATGCTGACGCATAGTCCCGATGGGAAAGATGACTGTGATTAACGCACAACAGAGGGAGCTCATCAAGACTCTGCGTTGTCAGCCCCATATCATATAATTATTTTAACGTCCATCATTATTTTCAATGTTAGAGACTCTCTGGCAATTCTCGCTTAACCCTTGATCCATCCCAGTTTGTGGTCTTGCCTGGAGCTTTGTAATGGTCCTCTGATATGACTGTTCTGAAAAGCAGACATCAATATCTACCAACTTGGCCGAAGCTGACAGGCATGCAATCGGGGAGTAGCCATGCATCAGGCAGTACTGACATGAGACAGTCACGTATTGCCTCTATGAAACACAAATGTAAGACCCAGCCAACTTCGATCAACTATTCATCGCTTAGTAGGCCTACGCTGGCAAGAAGTGAAATAAGCAAAGGGCTACTGTCAAAAAGGTTGCAGGCAATGAACGGGCAATTCTAAACCATTTTCTTAAATTCATTTTCATACATCCATTAGGCGAACCAAAGGTGATAAATAAAAACGGATAAAATTTTAACGATATGATTCTGCGCGCTGCAGCGCAACAGGCACATTGAAATCAAATGAATCAAGTTTACTCAGCGACCAATGATCATTGAACGAATGTGTTATGCAAATGCAATTTACGATCTCCAGTTTATTTCTTTTATTTCATTTCATATTAATTTTAAAATATTAATAAAATGAAAGCCTAAAGTTGTTCGACCTGTGCGGGGGGGGGGGGGACCAATGGCTGCTACGTGGGGCACGGCCCTCAAATGCCCCACCTTGCCGCCGACTCTGTGGTAAAGGACGCGCCTCACAATAAACTAGGCTACACGCGTGTTCACCTGGCTATGGACTACAGCAGCGTTTCTCAGAGGTACTGCAGGTGGGGCGCGAGGAATCGGAAGAAAACGAGCATTTTGTGTCTGTCTTTATTAAAGGTTACTCAACAAAAGAGCTCCCACTCACAATGGATTTATAATTAGCCCGTAAACACCTTAAACACGCAAAACGCCCCTTCTGTAGGGGAGAGCCGGGACGATTGATAGAAAACCAGAAAAATTAAGCCAGCCTGAAACCATATTGACACAAAATAGATGTCGGCATAAATTGCGACATAGGCTACACAACGGCTACACAATGTGTGTACCAGTATCACGTTTAATGGTTAAAAAATGGACGAATTTGATACAAGCAGTGGAGCAAAAAAATGTTGTATGCCGTATTTGCGGTGCATATGGGCGCACAGTCACAAAATATGGCGAGAATGAGAATAAGACAGGCGGACTAAAAAAACAAAGAGTCGACCAAAAAGAAAGTATGATGCGTTTACGTTTAGATTTATAGCTGGGGATGACGAGTGACTCATGTGTGTTCTGTGTCTTAGACAACTGACAGCAGACAGTATAAGGCCTAACATTGCACTTGGAGACTTCACACCCAAATCACGCCAATAAGCCCATCACTTTTTTTTTCAACGAAAACTCGCAGAATACCGTTAGTAGGAAAAACCGAATGGTGAAAGCTGCATTAGCGAAAGATGAGCGATGTCTCCGCTCTTTGCAAGGAGATGGAAGCTGATCATAAAGCGGGGGGGTGGGTG
>JAGFZM010001091.1:169921-203219 GCA_017657215.1 Limnothrissa miodon | reverse complement strand
GTTTTTTTTTTTTTTTTTTTGGTGGGGTAGGGGGTCAACATTGGGGGGGTCCCGACCCCCGTATTTCCTACGCCCCTGGCCTACAGTTGGGGTCAGACGTAGTTGGATTTGTTTTCTAGCGGTAACGCTACCTTCAAGCTAAATTTCCCCTTCACCTAAACAAGATTCACTGACCTATCCTTGTGCGTCCTGAGGTTCCTTGATGAGGTTCGAAGTTGTTGAGCCAGCATCATTTATCTTTGGGCCAGAGTTCTTGTCATGTCATTATGCTACAAATTGAGCAGCTCTAATTTGATGTTAGGCTCCATCTGACATGCTAGCATACTGACCTGCTGCTTGCTTCTAACGTAGGCGCAAACGTAGCGCGATAAATAAAACGGTAATGTTAAAAGGGGAGCGATAAAACTGTAAATTGCATACAGTCTGTATAGCCTACAGCTGGGGTCAGATGTAGTTGAATTTGTTTTCTAGCGGTAATGTTAAGAGTATCAGTGAAACTAGGGAGCCAATCTGCTTCAGCAAAAAAAAACAGCCAATCAGCTTCATAATGAACTAGCCAATCAGTGCCAGGGGGCGGGAAACTGGCCAGAGGGTGGGGGAAGATTTTTAATGAGCATACATTTCTGAACATGGAATACACAGCCTAGAAATGCTCCTGGGTCTTTTTCAGCTGCACACATTTGCATACGCAATTATTGAGGCTCAAAGAACATTTTATGATGGTCAAAAAATGTGTTCTATGGGCTCTTTAAGGATAGTGTACGTTGCTACGTGGTCAGCATGGAAGAATTTATGTCTGTTTGTTTTCATCGGTATGAAGTGAAGTTAGCATGTCTTCCTAATCAGACAGCCAACAACTAGGGTAGTTTTAAAGCACGTTACTGGATGTCCAACATGAAGTTGGCAAGTGTGGTACCCAGCCCTGAAGGTGCAGGTTGCCATCATTATGCAGCCGTGCTTTCTATTGCTAATAACTCATGGGTCATACATGTTTGTATTCTGGCCAAGAAGCTTGGCCAAAAAAACGTGAAGTTGTGGTAGGCTGTGGTACGTTTGCCCATAGGTCTATGATCTCCTACTACACTATTTCATGGAAAACGCTGTGGTTATACACATCAAACGCTCACACAAACAAACTAAAAAACTGTAACGTGTTCTTACCTTGCTAAGGGCCTCCCTGTGTGCTGCATGGCAGTCTACGTCAATTTTTTTTCTTCTTCAGCCCCAGTTCTCCAGCGAGCCAAACGCTAACACTGCTTCCATACAGGCTGTCAAAAAATAAAGAAAACTCCATATATACAGAATAAAGGCCTACTACATCCATAACATCCTAATGTAACATATATTTAAGTACATTTCATATAAATCACAGTGTAACATTTTAAACCATTAGTCCTACCTTGGAGGATTTGTGTCCATTGGCTAACATAACATTAGCAAACATCAACAGAATGTTTTTAAGATTGGATAATCATAACAGACTTCCTCGGAGTCTTCCTCGGTGTCTTTTAGTTTAGTTTATTCAAACTATTTATTGAGTTTAAACAGTTTCCTGATGCAGCATTCACACTCTGCCGCAAGGCAGTGTAAATTGATTTGTAGAGAGCCCACACATCTGCTTTAACGTGCGCGGGACTGAATAGGTGCCGCGAGACATATGGGTGTCGCGTGAAAGTTCCTGTGTACCTTACCTTACAGGACTGGGACAGTTACAGTTACAGAAAGTGTACAGTACGGTTGCTCCGACGGCTTGTACTCACTTACCGCCTCAAATGTGAATGGAAACCCTCCAAAATTTACAGAAATGTACATACATTTGATAAACTTGGTCATTTATTCAACTGCATTGTTGTTTGATTGTTTTAACTTGGAATTTAAATTGACTTTTGATAGAGAATACTTGAAATTATTATATTAAAAAAATGAATTTTGCATATTTATGAAAATTGACTTTTTTGCATCTGAACTCTTCATGTGTTATCTATTGCTCTGACCCATCTGAAATAAGATACAAAAACACATGCCTACACAGTGAATTTTATTTGTAGGGCCTAGTTTCTGCGGGGCCTTGAGGTTAAGCCCATAACGCAGGGTGTATCTACTTCATTTTTCTTTTTATTCCTATTGTCAGAAACACCTTCTTTGAGGGTGATCAATTGAGCCCAGATATTAATGTTTGCTGAAATACAGAGCCTTCCTAACAATCCTTCCAATCCAGCCAATCTCATTTGGCTAAAATTTTCATTCTATTGCTGATGTCAGGGAACTGGCCTGCAGGGGAACTGTTGCTAAAGTCACATTTTCACGGTTTACTTCCCCAGATCCTAGTATTATTTGTCATTTTGGTATATGCCAACCAACAGTCAAAGTAATTTAATACATAATGCTTGCATATAAGGAGCTCAGCAATCCTGTTGACTGCCCTAGGCAGAAAATTAGGAGGGTTTGATTCAAAATTACTCTTGGAAAGAAAAGAAAATGGTTGATTTGTTTCCTGAAGGGTGTATTTTTCGCTCTAGCCTCAGACAAAATGCCAGGACCTCTGCTCTCCTTCTGCTTGCTTTTTTCCTATTGTTTGCTTTTTTCCCCTTGTTTTTTAAAGGGTGGTATTATCAATTCTATCTTAACTAAATCGATGTCCACGTTCCCTAAACATAAATATTGCGTGTTGGCCTGGACACTTGCGCTCGGCTCCACTCGCCTAAGTGCCATCTGGCCAGAGCCAAAACAAACAACCATAATGAGAAGCAGCTCCTGGTTAAGAGGCAGCCCCAGACGTCCAGGGCTGCACCAGGCCTGCCTGCACACACTGAGGGGCTGTCATGGGCTGCCTTAAAAGAGAGACTGTTCCATCCATCCCCTCCCCTCAACATACACACACATACACGCATGCACACACACACACACACACACACACACATCATGCCCTCCGCCTACTCTGTGCAAAACAGTGAAGATGTCGAAGTTTGGAGGAGAGAAGGCAGAGCGAGTGGAGGTGGGGGATTGAGTCAGAGTTAACAAGCAGATCCTGTATGTGAGCATCAAGTCAAGAGACGAGAGGAGGAGGGGGAATGGCTTGGAGTAAGGGGGAGGCAAAACCGAGGAAATAACAAGTGAGGATTTATTGCCAGGCGGTTTATTTACACTGCGAGAAGGAGAGAGAGAAAGAGCCAAGCCAACTAGGTATTTTGCATAATAAATCTAAAATGAGACTCATTTCAGCCACACGCATCCCTGTGAAATTTCACATATTTAAAGCCTTTTAACCAGGGATTTGCTCAAATGCTGCTTTTAGACTTTACTTACTGAAGGGCACAGGGTAACAGTCTAATGGATCTTGATTTTCTGGTGAAAAAAAACAACCATTATGATCCCTTATATAAAGTATAGTATATAGGTAAATAATAATTGTCCCTCCTCTTTTGGTAGACTGAACACAGAATTATTTTAACAACTATGATTCTAATAATGCTCTCTTTCCTATTCTTTATTTGTGGTTAGACTATAATGACAACCGACTCCAAGAAATTCCTGGAAGAGTAGCAGGTCCTAAGTACAATTACTGTGTCCAGTTTTTCTGACATAATAATAACACTGTTTTCTTCCAGAGGAGCAAAGAAAGAGGTCGATTGACTGAGTGAGCTTCAGCCCCTTGCTTGTTTTAGCACCGACCCCTAAAGTACTCCCTCGATGCTGAGCTGTTCGAGAGATGTCAAACCTCATATCTCCTTAGAGTGGCTGAGGCCTAACACATTTCCCTCGTTCTCCCTGAGGTAAGTCTCCGGCGGACGCTTAAAGGACATAACACTGACTATACTCTCCAGAAGTTTTTATACAGTTCCAACACTCACAGGAGATGGGATCAGCATAATCATTTCTGCTTAAAGAGACTGAATAACTATTTTTAAATCGTGGTAGAAACTGAATACACAACAATGTACACAACAATATACGATTATTATTACCTCGTAGCCTTTCCCACCATAAATCAATTATTTGACAGTCATCATGGAATACTTTTTGTAATAAATAGTCATGACCAGCAAGATGAGGCATCTGAAATACAGTACACTAGTGATGGGGACGAGACTGCCTATGTCGAGACTGAGTCAAGACTGAGTCTTTGAAGGGTCGAGAGCAATTAGAGACCGAGACCGTCGGTTTTCAAATGCTGTAGAGACCAAGTCAAGACCGAGTCTTTGAGGAAGCAAGACCAAGACGAGACCAAGACCATAAAACCAAGTCAGTTTCCAAAACCATGATTATTATCACCCCAGTAAATAATCAAATGTTAGATCTAAAGACTAAGCAAGACTACCTGTAACACAAGACTAGGGTGTGCCATACTGTTTACAGGAACAGTAGGCTATGGCACACTATTATGGGAGGGAGGTCTACTTAACCTACTTCTACTTAACTCATGTGACTTTTTACTATCATGAATGAAATCTATGGCATAATTTTCTGCCAATTTTTAAAAACTGTTTCAACAGTGCTCCTTTCTCATTAACACCCTGATTTTGAATAACTGCAGAGCATCCTAAAGGTAGCCTAGGTGTAGATTAGTAGGATTCGTCACAATATTTTCAAAATGTAATAATTTTGAGAATACAGTAGAACATAATGTTCAATATTATTTTATTTGTCATCAAGGAAAATTGTTATTTTGTGAACATTAAAAAAAAATATTGGTCTCGAGGACTCGCTCTGAAATTACAAGTCCTTCTCCTTCTACTGTTGGTTGAGACCGAGTCAAGATTGAGTCTTTGAAGGGTAGACTACAGTACACATATATTGTTTGTTAAGCTGAATTATTTCAGTCATGATTTTATGTTCCCAAACTTCCTCCAACTTCCTGAGTCATGTCATATAAATACCCATGGAAATGGCTCTGATAACATTCAACAAATTTAGATAATACAGGTTGGTTTCATTCAAGTTTTTGACTGATTATGACTGTGGATGTAAGAGATTCTAAAAACATTAGTTAATAATCATTACATTTTCAAAAACTCATTGAAACAACTCATCAATTTGGAAATTACCATACTGTAACAGCAGTTGTAGGTCACTGGGTTAAACAATGTAATATTGAGCCGGAGTGATTTGAACTTCAATATACCACTTGGCAGATAGCAAATTTTTGTCTTTCTTCTTGCATCAATATGGTAACACCAACACTGTAAAAATAATTTCCTTTCAATATCAAACTTGCTCTCAGCTATGATGCGGCTGTTTCTCCATTTCCCCAGAACTGAGGGGGATCACCAGGAGGACTGTCACTGCTAGGTGTTAAAAAAGACTTCCTTCATCCCTGAGGCCCACATTTATTTTGGGCATCATTAGGTTGGCTATTTCAGGGCCTCAACAGCTCTGTGTTGTGCTGCATTTCTTTGGCAGCAGGTAACGGGCATGCGAGCCAACACTGGACGCCGGAGTGGCGGAAGATTTGTGTGTTCAATGACACTGAAGTGAAAGGTCCATTACAGACTGCTTCCCCTCCCCGTTTTTATTCTTAAAAAAGCTTCCAGGGCTCCCAGTGTATTTAAATCATCCACTGTCATTGTGGGTGTTCCACCCTCAGGCAGGCAAAGAGTCCCTGTTCTGCTATGATGTTCCGTGTTTGAATTCTGAACAGATTTTTCTTCTCCTCACACATTCAAAACTACTCAGATTAATCCCTCCTTTTTGGAAACGTCTCTGCTGGATTTACAAACAATTCTATTCATTCTAGAGTATGACGATAACCAAAGTCCAAAGGCCTGAAATCACAGTGGTGAAAATGTGTATTGTATTCTCCAATCTTCTTCCAAACCATCTGTTAAGGCCATACTACAAACATAAGCCACTAGGCATCTGCATTTACAAAAAAGTTATATATTATGTGATTATGTGACTATAATATTATCTGATCATGTAAATACTTTTAATTTAAAATGCCAAAATTATATTAAGTGCTGCTTAACAAAAGGTTATGTGTGCTGCTGCTGACCTTCACGAATCTGAGAGATGGTTGTTGTGATTACAGCACTCTAGATCACTTAGTATCTGACCTCTTTCAGGTCAGATACTAAGTTGTGCTGTTCTTCTTAGAAAAACTGAAAAAAGAAGTACTCTCTTCGTTGCATGTGGACTCCAGGTAAACATTTCATGGTAGCCCACAAATGTCTCTCAGAAATATTCAAGGTATAGGAAAAAATCATATTAAATTAATAAATGCCTTTAAAAATATTACAAAATGAGTGCAATATGCTGTGCAAAATGCTATTTTCAGCAATATCTATCTGCTTGCACGGGTGATCAAGTGTAGTCAATATTACTACACTTAATATAATCATCAGTATCATCAATATAATCATCAATAATAAGATGAGTGAAATGTACGTTGGGCCCATTGGCCTGTGCACCCCGAGCCCTTTCATGAACATGTTTTACCTGTATTTCCAGTCACTTTATTATGTTATGAACTAAACGCTTTATTCATCACTAAAACAACACAGCTTTGCAGAGTCATTATTATGGAATGGTTAGTTGTCATCAGACCATAACCATAATTGGATACACATAATATGATGGTCAGTGTTTTTTCCCCCACAGGCTACAGGCCTCCATGTAATTACCACATTTGGGAGGTTCACTTGATCGCTGTCAACATCAGCTAGCTCCTTCCCCACACTCAGCACACAGTCCTCCCCAACACTGCACCAGCACCCCCCCCCCCCTCACATACAATAGTACACATCCATCCCAATCCTCCTCCCCACATACACAGCATACTGCCAATCTATCTAGCCATTGCCAGTCTGTCCCTTCTACTTTACCATTAGTAGTTTACCCTCCCACACCCCACATGTATACAGTATGCTGCATCACCAGTAAGCCATTTTCCCACCCATTAACAGCAGAGCACTTCCTTTGCTGTCAACAGTATGCCCTCCCACCCACATACATGCTGTACCCTGGCCAATACCCCTAGGGGTCCCCTACCCCTTCACTCCTTCTTCCACATGACCTCTGGCAGTTGGGTTGGCCCCTTGAGTCATGGTTCTTCCCAAGGTTTCTTCCTTAGTTAGGAGTACCTTGCCCCTTTACACCTTTTTTAAAATGTAGCCTATGTGGCAATACATTTCTTGAATCCCTTCAGGATATACTGTCCAGAATGCATCACCTATCCAAATGTAGGCCTCAAAAAAGACATAGGCCAACCTTACAAAATGTATTGTGTTACAGGCTTTTTTATATATATATATTTAGCACGCAAAACGCAGTTTCATAATGATTTTAATAAACTGGTGAAAAATCATACAGCGTTAACCATTTAACATAACCTACCATCGATACAGCCTCTCTTCCATTCTGTAAGTGTAAATAAAGCAAGGGTGACCTCTTGTGGTTTTTATCTTCTCCTATCGGAGTGTGCCAATTCTACTGAACCAACTGAAAAATGTAAGGAATGTGTAATGTGGTACATGTTCTGGCTCTTTCCCTTGCTGTAACCAAAGATCTTAGATACTGACCGCTTAAACTCTCTCTGCTGTAACTTTAGGAGCCTACTTGAAAACAAGTTCGACTGCGAAACATCAGCGCTACGAGCTACAATCTTTGGGTGGAACACTGTTTCTGACGTACTGTATTTACACCCGGATAGGTACTACGTAACACATAATATAACGGCCAGTTTGTTTGTTTTTTTCGTGCGGAAACGTAGAACTGACAAATTTATTTGACACCATACCAATCGAGCGAACGAGCGTGGGTGAGTTGAACAGAGCTAAAAAGATCGCAATGCTATCTTTTATATTACTTATAAGCTGTATATCAAGGCAGAGTTCTGTAGTAAACAATAACGTAAGCTTTAATTTATTAGTATTAAACGTTTTATGCGTGATATACCCCCCTTGTGATGATGACTGACGTTAAAGAAGTCACAAAATGTCCACACCATGTTTACATCCCTTGGCATATTTACGTTACTGATCATGTGAAACTGACAACTGATAAACAGTGGTCTCAACAAACTAACGTAAGCCTATCATTATAGCCTATTTGCTGGTAATGTAAAACTGATAAACACATTACATTGGTCTTAACAAGCTAACGCTATCCTGTTACATTAGCAGTGACTACAGTAGTAGTAGGAAATGAAACCTTCAGTCGAAACAGAAAACGCGTTGTGTAGGAAAGAGTCGAGACTACTAACGTAATCAGACTTTTAGCTTGCTCATTGTCAGTCTCTAATAGTCTTGACCTTCTCTAATAATCTTAACCTGATATCTGGTTACGGGGTTGACCTAGCAATGGAGCCAGGAAGCCGAAAGGACAAGCCGAAGCAAAGAGACACCTCAACACGCGGTGACAGAGGCAAACAGAAATCTGCCCAACAAGAATTAAAACAGCGACAACGAGCAGAGGTAAAACCATTCTGTATGATACCACATTATTGGTGCACATGCACTTATTATTTTTCATCACTTGATCATCAGAATTTAATATGGAAATATCTGATCAGGTACAGTTTCTGACATAGCTGGTAATCTTATTTTGTGATGCAGATCTATGCTTTGAACAAGGTGATGACAGAACTTGAACAGCAACAATTTGAGGCCTTTTGCAAGCGGATGCAGTCACAAGGAGACTGACAACCTACAAAACAATGAGTTTAAGCTAAACTTTTTTCAACAGCACACTGCAATATGCCAGCGTTTTGTTTTTGTTTTTAAACTAAACCTCAAGCAAACATGACAGTATTACAATTTCCAGAACATTGTTTTGTATTCAGATGAGTTGATTACATGGTGCTCAAATTAATCTCCTTTTCATCAGTCATGTATCAGTATTTGTTTACAAAGCTGTGATCAGGTAATGGTCCCGTTTCACTGCACTACAGTAGCTTATAACCTCATTGAGAGATGTTGACAGACAATGTTACATTCTAGTTTATGTTATAACTATGGTGTGTTTTTTAAATGTTTACCTCCATGTCTTGATGATTTTGTCTGTTTCAAGCTATGAATGAATGTTCAGGTTTTTGTGTGTGTATTTATTTTACTAAAATAAAATGTGTTTTGAATTTATACAGTGAAGTAATGGCTTTGTAGTACAGAATGAGAAACGTAAATATGTGTGTGTTTGTGTGTGTGTGGGTTAGGAAACCTTTTAATATATAATATGGCAATATATGATTCATTACCCGAGTTGCCAATGCTAAAAAGCATGTCATTTGTTCCTCTCTGTGGTAAACTCCTTAGGTGCAGAAATAATAAACCTGGATATTATACTGTATTTACCCGTATTCTCTCAACTTAACACATATGGCATTTATATGCATTTACTTAAAAACCTCACAGGAATAAAATGAACTCTTCAGTTTAAACATGCAGGGAAAAATGACCATGACCATGTTATTTGCTTTTTACTTCAGGGGTACATAGTTAGAGAAAATCATGGTTGTTATTACTTGTATGCCAAATTTGGTAGTAGGTCATGTGAACACTGAAAAAAATGATCTTGGTGTCTTGTATATCTCATATCTTGCTTGTCTCTGTTCCCAGCTTTGTCCCACTCCTCAATCATAGGTAAATTCCTCAAGCAGATGTTGTTGTCAATCACAGCCATCCGTCTTGTAAAACTGGGGAGTTTCTATGTTTTGTCACGGCAGGATGTCTTCCCTCTCTTCCCCCATGCACAAACACATGTGAATCTGCCAGAATGTGTAACTAACGCCTGGGGACAGCAGCTTTCATCAAAGCTATAATTCTTTCTGAGAAGTTGTCTGTTTGAAACAGAACTGGCTGAAGCCTCTGCATTGGCCACATAAAAGTCAAGAAATGTCTTTTATAGATGCTTGAACCTAAGTCAAGGTGGACAGATGTTCGGCAATGTTGATATGTGATGTCTATAACATTTTTTTTGTTTTCAAATATAAAACCTCAATTTTCCCATAAAGATATTTTTAGTCTATTTCCTTATGTTGTTCTCTCACCAGATGTATTTGGTATTCAGCAGTGGGTTCAGAATAAAATGGAAGCTTGTACTTAGGCAGCTAGCAAGTGCGTTATGTCCCTAGAATGCCACTTTCACTGCACTAGTACCTCTGTTAAGGTGTCAGCGGAGAGGTTTACTATTCTACTTACCATGCTGCTTTTGACCAGTTGGCTTGGTTCTAGAAATGCAGATTTCCTTTCAGTCACAAAAGATTAAGTTACTTTCACATAGATGTTCATTTGCCCCATGACTGCATTTACAGCAATGAAAGAGGAAAAGCATGCATGCAATGTAGTAGTTTATTTTTGTATGTGGAAACACTAGGTGCATTCACAGCATTTAAGGTGCACAGGTTAGTCAATATAGCAGCAGTAGGTTTCACAAGGCAGGAGGTAGTCAGTAGAACCACAAAACTAGAATTCTTGGGTGCACAGGTTTTGCAGGTGGCTAAAAAAAGGTCTTTTCTAAACACAGTGCTAACTTTTAATATCTTCGTTTGGTTGCCTCTCTAAATTAGATGCAATTCAAAACTATCTTCAACTATCACTCAGAGATTGGTCCATCCTATTCGTCTTTCATGCTACATAAGCTCCTTGTCCTATTGTCTTTAAGGTCATGCTTTCCCCTCTGATTTCCTATTCTGTCTCCTATTCTGAGGTTCAAACTATTCTTTAAAGTTCAATTTTGACTGCACTGCCTGTCACTCTGACACCAAACCACCCATCCCAGTAGCGGGTGTCCTGTCCACCATGCTCAAATGAGATGAAACGCAGCCCTTCTCCATAGTCTGCAAAGGTATGGGTCACCTGCAAAATTGGGACAAACATGCTTTAAGAAACCATTTCAAATCAACCTGCTGTCAAGTGGTCTGAGAACAAGAGAATTTGGTGCAACATTGGCCAAACCCTGTCGGCCAGCAGCTAACACAAACAGACTAAGGGAATTGAGTGATGTGTTAACTGTCATTTCACTATTTAATCTACATTGTACTTAATTATCTTATGGGTTTCTGCCACTTTGTAAAATATAATTTCAATTGTATCCTAATATAAATACAGACCTGTTTCCAAGAGCAGTCATCGGAGTCTGGGTCAAGGGTAACATTTTCAGGATTGAACTCTGCAAGTACCTCCTGATTTTCATTAAGCAGACATACGGTTAATTGGTATGTGCAACCACAGTCTGTACGTCCACAATACCTGCAGTTTAAATAATTATAAACAACAACTGGATGAATAAATACTGCAACCGTATTCATTAGGCAAGTAGACCAATGTTGATGTTAGTCAAATTAGAACCAGGAATTCTAGTCTTACCAGTCTTCAACACTGACAGCTGGTTGCGTATCTAGATCCTCTGGAGAGTAGCCCTCTGCCACAAGGTCAACCACCTGCCTTTTTAGGCATAGCCTTTATTGACAGAGAGAGGGGGGGGGGGGGGTATGGCCTTTCAACCTGATGGCTCTTTTATGACCAAAACTGGACCGAATACAAATATTGCAGTGCTAATAGAGATTAGAGTAAATGCATAGTCCTGCTGTCAATGTCAAGCAGAAGGTATTTTCTACCTTGAACAATAATGAGTGAGGTGGAATCAGATTTTAGTGATTCCTAAAGTTTAAATTCTAAAACAAGTCAGTAGCATTTTCCTAAACGACACCTCTAAATTTTAACCCATATTGTCTTTCAACTCACTCAAAGGAGGTGGCAAAGTATTGCTTGATTCCATCATCACAGAAGTCATGTCCACAGTCCCCAGGCATCTCCTCCACTCGCCATTCACTGCCTCCATTTTCTGTTAGCTCCCAAAATTCCATCTGTTCTGAAGGGAATACACAAAACATGACGTCTTATACAGTGATCTTTTTTCAAATAAGATTAATTTATAAATTTAGTGCCATATGGGATATCTGCAGCTGTTTCAGTTTTCTGAACAGTGCAACATCTTTGATGATGAGGGTTAATTGATGTGTATGCTTTTAGTAGTAATCACCATTTTACATCTAATAGAGCATCAAATAGAGGCCATCTCACCTTCACCACTTGGATTTTTCAGGAGATTTCTAGCCATTGTTTATATATAACCTAAACATTCAAGAAAAAAAGCACATAAACAGAAAGGTTTGGGCAAAAATTCTTGCACTGACAGCCTGCTTCATCTCTCAGCAGGCAAAAGTGGTAGTATTCAATATTTGAAATGTGCAAGTCTTCATATTGTAATGATTATACACTCTACTACACTCCAGTCCGCCAACGGGCTATCGAAATAGGAGGGGGGATAACTCCATCTAGCTGTAACTTTTAACACAACACAGAAACACATCACCACACCCCCTAGAATCTGCCAGTTCTATCCAGTTTGATGCCATCTCATTCCCTCCGTATACAACTGAAGGTCAGGTGTTTTTAAGGGGAATGTTAGTGATGCGGAGTGTTCCTAAATTAGTACGAGACTCTGCTACTGTGAGAACATTCCAAATTGTAAACAAACTTAACTGATTCATTTAAATAATTTCTGCGTCTCAAATGAAGTGGTGTCTAGACTAGTCCTCTCGCAACATTGCAAGTCTTAAACCTATCCACAGCACTGTGAAGAGATAGCTGACTCATGACTACAACGGCTACGTTAAAAATCTACAAAGCAAATGCACATATAAGGGATCTGTATTGCCAAATAAACACACGGAATATTACAGATAATACTCACGATATGCCAGAAGTACACTTATCTTTCTGTTTCTCTGTAAAATTGCTCTTCCTCTTCCGCTTCTTCCTCTGTCTCTGCTGACACCCCGAGAATGCCTGCGCTGCAAGCTGCGGTCCACCAGCTGATCACATGGACAACCCTCCCCTCCTACTCTTTGCAGAATCTCCCACAACCCACTCAGCACAAATGTCCATCGTGGCATGCAGAAAAACTGTCAACATAAAACAGACACCTGACAGAGATGTTTGATGTAATTATTTTCCCCTATGCAGTCAAACTTAACCAATAAGTGTCATTCCTCATGCTCTGAAATTTGCCACATGCCTACAATTATTATTATTATTATTATTATTATTATTATTATTACTGTTGTTGTTGATGATGATACTACTGTTAAAAATAAGCCTGTGCAACAAAGTTTTTTTTTCAGGTTTAGTTATGAACCTGGTACAGAATGCGTTTGATTGGCGCATGAGCACAGAGGTCTGTTTCAAGCAGACCATCTTCACCACCAGTGTCAGTTAGCGAGTTACAAACGTGAGTGTTGGATTTTGAAAACCAGCCAACTTAACAACCCTTTTATTTTCTGTTGCCGATAACTTCATCCTGAATCAAAGGGGGGGGTCTGTCATCGCATTTTAAGGTTTGTTTACTTGCAGATTGGCTATATTAGAAGTTAACGTTAGCTGACACTTTATTCACCGAGCCAGCTAGCGTACTCATGTAACTAACATCAATTAGATAACGTTGGCTAAAATTTGTAAGCTATCGTTAACATTAAGGTTTGCTCATGTCAACGTTGTTTTTATGTAATTACAGTTAGTTAGCATTGCCATAGTTTTCCAGCTATGACGCAACTTTTAATTTTAAGTCAGATGCACACCACTTGTTTTTAATCCTAAAGTATTTCGAGCAACGTTATTGTAAAGTAGCTAACGGGATGACTATTTTAGGCAACGTACCTTTTGACTTTAGCAAGCCAGCTATCATTGGTAGCTAGGGTTGGTCAAATGTTTTAGCGTCAACTTAGCTAAGTTAGCAGTCTTCCGACTGAATAACGTTATCTGTTATCCTTAGCTTAATGTCAGTTAGTGTCATTGAGTGAAACTATCAGGATTAACTCGTGCATTTAAATGTTACATTTTGTTAAGTTACTTAATTTAAACTATCGCTTGTTTACCACGCTAATTGCCTGTTTATGATTTGAGCTATGCTAACTTTCTGTGTCAGGTTTTCATGCTAGGAGGATGGCTAAGTTAACGATACATTCATTACTAAGAGTTGGATTTTAGATAACCCACAATAATATTGGGGACGATAAAAACGTTTAATGCTGATTGCATTGTTTTTTTTTGCCAATATAGGTTTCTGTTTGTGCATCTGGTGTCGGGGTAGCGTTAAATATCAAGACACCTCGTTTGAATGCTAAGATTGACGTTAGCTCACAATCCAACCATCCACCCCCTTGTAGATGACAAAGTTAAACGGATTCTCCAATAACTGTCGTTAACCTTAATATGTGAATTTATAAAAGGCTTTACAACTATATTAACTTTTCACAAGTTAGAGAAATATGTCTAACCACGTTGTAAAAGTTGGCGATTATTGTTAGCATAACGAGATGATGAAGCAAGGTACCGTGTATAGATCTGACGTTACATTACGAAAGTTGGTGATCCCGATGCCATTAGTTACGTTTAAAGTTACAGGTTAATGCCTCGCTTTATCAGAACAAACGGCGTAAAGTATATAGAGTTAGATTCATTTGACTGTCGTGGATCCGTTTTGTTTGATTTTGCTTTTTGTTTTGTAGATATGGAGAGTGTCGTCCCTTCGTCCGCTTTTCAATCTCAGGTAAGTGGCTATGGCTAACTCAGTGTTGTTTTGAAATCATTAGCCGCTAACGTTTGTGTTCGTTTTATTGACTGGCTTCGGTGTTATGAACAACAGTTTTAACTTCACATTATGTCGCTGAAGTAACTAAAGCAAAGCAAATTCTTTACTTCAATGTCAATCTTTTAACAGGTTTGTTCGTGTTGTAACGTAATGTTATTCGGCTTTAAATGCCGATAGATGAATCAAGGCGTGTTTTAAGTCATTGGATTAAAAAAAACTGCCTGCCTGAGGGTCTTTTCGATAGATTTTTGTCAAACTCATCAATAGTCGTACTTAAATATTTAGCTTGCTAGTTGGTGTTGTAACCGTTGGCTAATAACGCGTTGCGTTACGTTTGACCCATAGACTGTATACAAGTCTATGGTTTGACTAGTCCATCTCGATTGCGATGTCAATTATGCCTGCTGTCCTTTAATGTCGAGTTTCCCCACAACCAAACCACCAGATTTTAGACGACAAAAGTACAGTATTTCGTGCTATGTACACAACCGTGTCACCATTTGACATTTTTACACTGTTTGGTATAGTACTTCCTACAGACGATTTTTAACTGAGCGGTATCTGGGCTAGCAAACATTTTAATGTAACGTAATGCTATTGCGCCATTTTGTTTTGTCTTCTGAAAGTAAGCATAAAATAGTTGCTCCTGTGAATATGTGCACGTGTTGGCTTATCAGTTTTCTATACGAGTCGACATTGCCTGCATCATCCGTTGCTTGATGTGGGGCACATGCCATTCGAATTCAAATTGTTAGCGAAATTTCCATTCCATGATGCAGTGGTCGAGTGCATAATGCGAAGTTTATGCTCTGGCGCAGTGTTTCTCAAACTTCTTTCTTCTGGGTTGATGTTAGGCCCTTCATAGACATGTGTCTTTTGCGCTTGGTACTGACCTATCAACACCTACATCATCTTTTTTTTTTCTTTTTTTTCTCCACGACGGTCCAAATCTGGCTGTGTTTGATGTGATAGTATTTGGCTTGCATCAATTTTTTCTTTTCTTTTTTTAGACTTTATTTTTTAGATATCACCATAATTTTACATATCTCACCGTCTCAGCTGTTTGCGGTACGGTTTATAACTCTGCCCTGTAATTCCGAACAATTTGATGTGGAAAAAAACATGATGTAAATGGAGTCAGTGTGAGAAGTAGACAGCATTGATAAACGAGCACAAATTTCTACCTTCATACAGAAAAGAGAGGATGTTGCCCTCAAGATTGTAAACCTGTGAATTTCAAGTATCCAAATATAGAGCCATTGACCTAACCAGTTCATGACCCTAATGATTGGGTACCTTTTCTCATAGAGCACCTTTGTAATAATAACAAACGTAATAGATGTTGCAGGATTTTAGAGTGATTTTATTTTTACAAATGCAGGCATCTCCCTTTGATCGGCTAGCTTTCTGCCCCCCTGAATACACTATGATAAACCCCAGTCTCGAACAACAACACAGGCTGTATTACTCAAACGAACACTCAAAGAAACCTAAACGCAACAAACCATGGCCAACCAATCGAGTCCGGGTTTTTTCATAGTGTATTCAGGGGGCAGAAATCTAGCTGATCAAGGCCTACGATTTGAGCTATAAAATCCAGCAACATCTCATAGAGCACCTTTAAATTAACCAGACTAAATATTTACAGTCTACGTTTCCATGTTGCAATTGTATATATTATTAAGAAAAGAAAAACGTGTCAGAGGTACCTACCCGAGAAAGATACATTGTCAATGGTTTCAAACCACTGATTTTCCAAGGCCACACTGGTTGAAGGAGTGAAGTGTGCATGTGTGTCCGGCTGGCAGCCAGGTACCTGTTTGAAAAACATAGATCATGCTGTACTATTCTGAAATTGACCTAGTGCATTGCTGCTACAACACAGAGAGATATAGCAGTATCACATCAAGACAGTTCAGTTATTAAATAAATGTAGTTTTTAAAAAAATGAACTTACTATAACATGGTGCATTTTGGTTTATTGTTTTTATCTTTGTGTTAGGGCTTCAGTCCAACCTACAAACGGCAGCGCACAGTGGAGGACTTCAACAAGTTTTGTACTTTTGTGCTTGCCTATGCTGGTTATATTCCTTACCCACAAGAGGTGAGTTGTGCCTTTTCAAGCACCTTGGTTTTGGTGAGTCTCTATTTTCATAAATACCAATAATGGTAATAATAAAATACATGTTAGCAAGGTTCTTTCCCCATTCACTGAAATTAGTTTACACAACCTACTATTAAGAAATAAAAAAACAACAAGGAAACAACCATCTCTGGCATTTTTTATGTTGATGCTTTTTATTCTTACTCTTTTATTGGAGACCTGTCTTCATCCTTGGAGGCATGACTTATTGATAATGGCATTGTACGGGTGCCATTAGCCAATTAACAGGCATTCTCACGTTGAAGTGCTTTTTGAGGTCTGGTTCATCTAACCTCTATAACCCCTGAGGTTGTCATACTTCAGGCAGCAGTGACCTGACACCATTTTAGAAGGGGCTTCCTGAAAATCTGTCTCTTCTTTGGGCGTGTCCTGTCCCATCCCCATTACTGCTGCCGTGCTGTTGACACTTTGTTTGATTCACAGAGATGGTGGTGGCGCCTCAGGCAGTCGCTGCCAGTCTTCCCCACAGCTGCCCCGCCACCGTTCACCCTCCTCATCTTCCTCTGCGACCCGGAGGGTACCCCCTAAACCAAACCCTCAGTCCCCGGGTAAGAGGGCTCAAATCTAGCTTCCTCCATGCTCCATCTTAGACCCTGTCCTCCTCAGTCACCATATTCCATAGCTGTTTAGTTAGCCCACTACCACCACCACATTTCTTCACGTTAGTGGACAAGATGGACAGAGTTCTGATAACAAAAAGGTTGAGTCTTTGGCATGGAGCTCAGGGAAGACAGCCCTCACGGTAACCTTTTTTGCCCTGTTGGCTATACTATGTTCACATTAGGACAGTGTCCTGGTGGTCATCCATGAATGTTTCACATGTTGTTTGCCTTCCTTCTCTGTAATCCACGGTATGTCTGTGTGGACAGCTCTGGGTAAGGGTGTTGGTGTGGTTCACCTGTGGTACCTCTACAGCTGAGATTAACAATGAAACACAATTAAATCAGATTTAAAATCTTTGATTTATACTTTTAAAACAAAAAGTAACAGCCAAAAGTCAAAGAATTTACAAGGCTGTTACATTTATAAACCACAGGCAAGTAATGTATTTTCTGTTTCCTTTGCAATTGTTCAACCAAGCATTACCGGTATTATGGGGACATCCAAACTATAAAGTGTGCAGACCCAAACTTGGTGGCAGTTTTTCTAACCGTTTTTTGTGCAATTGTATTGCAAGTATACTGCAAATGTGTGGTTTGTTTTTATATTTGTCTTTAGCTTGTAGGTTTACCTCCCGATTAGATTTTTAAATGATTGCTTAGTAAATTTGTTGAAAAATGTTAGCTAGACAAAATATTTTCATAGCTGCGTGGGGATTTTAAATAGGTGGTCTTATGTAAAGGCCTTAAAAACTGTGGGGGAATTTAGAGAATCACTGCACCATCTTGGCTGGTGGACCTAGGTAATATCTCCAAAGTTTGAGCCTAATGTGTGAGCTACCAACCGTTCATGCCATGTTTGCTGTGCTCTGGTCCTTCAGGAGGACTCCCTGCGTAGCACCTCAAGTCCGCCCAACAGCACCGGCAGCACAGCTGACAGTGATGGCTGGGACTTGCAGCGCCTTGGTGGCCCCCTCGCATCCCCGGGCCTTCCCAAGCCCTGCCTTCCTGGCGGCCGCAAGAGCTTCGGAGGCTTCAAGCGTGGACCAGAGGCCAGCCTCATGGATGCATCCCAGCTCCGTAAGCGCCCCAAATCCGGCGGCCTGCTCCTGGAGGAAGGTCGTCGAAAGACTGACAAGTTGCTGAAGAAGAAAAAGAAGCTGAGGAAGAGCCTGGGTGATGGCAATGACAAGCCGAGCAGCACGGGGCAGGTTTGCAGCTCTGCTTCGGACTTTGTGTGGAGCAGTGTCTGTGCGATCAAAGAGGAGCCAGAAGATTTTGTCAGTATCCCCATCCCCAACGCCTCACATGCACTCGCGCAGTCACCAAGTTGCAGCTCATCCCTGTGCCAGGAAGGCATCCTTTCCTGCAAGGAAGAGCCAGACTCTACTCTGAGCTCTTCGCCCTGTTGTGGAAAGCAGAGCCCAGAAGTCGACTCCAAGGCCGGGCTCTCTGATGGGGAGGCAGTGGTGGTGAAAGTTGAGGGCCTTTCCGGCACCAGGACTGTGTTTCGTCAGGGGAAACAGGTAGTCTTCAGGGACGAGGATGGCTCAGAGGACGATGAGGACATAATGGTTGATTCAGGTATGTTTCATGTAGACATGAATATTAATTCTTTGTGTGTACAAAACTCAATAACCCTGAGGGTCTTAAGAGTAGGCGTGTGAAAGCATAATTAACATTTAACGTATACTGTCAGGGTTACTCAGGGTTATCCACACCAAACTGCTGTCCTCGCTTCCTTCTGTCAATACACAGTTTTACACAGCACTGCTGCAGGAAGGCACAAAGCCGCTTCCCTCACTAGCGTAGGGTTCATATGCATGTCTATCCATACATTCTCATTTCCTATTCCCTTGGCTGGAACATTTCCTATAACCATATTTTAACGATTGTGAGTAAATGCTTTAAAGGTGAAAATCTGGTATGAATTAATCCATAGCCCTGATGCGCTACATTACCAAGTGCTGTTGGCAAGAGAAAAAAAAACAAACATTTTAATTCGATATGATGTGAATTAATAGCTAATACCAAACGAGTGGTTCATAGAGACTTTTAGTTTAATTTTCATTCGGTTAATGATAGGTGGTGGTTCACAATTCAGTCCATGTTGCATTAAATTTCTACGTCCATCTAGAGTTGTAAGAAAATATCGATACACTTAAATATTGTGATATTTTCTTTCACGATACCGTATCAATATTCTTTCACAATACCGCATTTTTTTTTTTAAATGAACAATTAACATGCAATATTCACGCCGTTTGTTCATTTTTGTGTTGCAATTAAACCTCCGGCCGCTAGGTGGGCAGCAGTCATTATCCTCAATGCATGTAACAGCATTGTGTGTTTACTATGCTGTGACAGTTTTCTCACAATTAAATCTTTAAAAGAAACTCAATATATCGTTGTTCATACAGTATCGCAATATATCACAATAGACACTACATCCATATCCCAACAGACAGCACCTGATGGCCTTGATCATCAAAGATGGATTGCAAATTTGAAATCTCCTTTGAATATAATACCAAGCATCTAAGTCAATATGTATTACAATACATTTGAGCCTAAATCTCAATGGCTTGGTACAAAATAAGCATTTATAAAAGATGATTACAGAAAGATGTTTATATGTGTTTGCCTGTCTATCTGTCTTTGTTTATACACTGCCAATGCACAATTAAATGCACTTTTAGGACAAATCCTAGTATGCAACTATTTAAGATATAAAACAAATTGCTTTTAAAATACTTACAGATTAGTGGCTTAGTCTGACCAAGCTGCCGTACTACCCGACTTCTGGGAGGCGGGCATGACCTGCGTCCATAAGTTGCCTCTGTATACTACTTGCCGAATCTACAACCAATCAGACCACTCATTCCGATAGTGAATGCGTAAGCTCGTTTGTCATTGGTTCCCACTCTTTTGGGAAACAGAAATGCTCTAAAATGGCAGCTTGGCCAGACTGGCTTTGCTCACGAATCGAATGTAGCGTCACACACAGGAAGTATGGGCGGGCCCAGGCTACTGAACTAAGAGTGTAGAATTCAAATATTGAGGCAGCTTTTTAACATTTGAGTGTAGAGGTTGATTGGCAGGTTAACAACATTGATCCAATAGGTAGTCAGGCCAGTTGACCTATTAATATGGGCTATTTTGACCTTCTTGACGTTATGCTCCAATCCCGCACCATTGCTGTGTGATTTATCACAACTGCTATTCTCTTTGGCAGATGATGACTCATGGGATTTGGTGACATGCTTTTGCATGAAGCCTTTTGCCGGGCGGGCAATGATTGAGTGCAACCAGTGCAACACTTGGATCCACCTGTCCTGTGCCAAAATCCGCAAGACCAACGTGCCAGAGACGTACGTCTGCCAGCGCTGTAAAGACTCCCAGTTTGACATCCGCCGCTCCAACCGCTCGCGGGTTGGCCCCAGGAAGCACCTGTTAGATGACTGACTGCCCCATCCACCCCACCCCTACACACACACACACACACACACACACACACACACACAAGCCCCGCTCACACACTCGGCCCTAATTCACCACCTGTGTGGAGATCAGCTGTGCTGAGCAGAGCAGGGGAGAACACTACTACGTTGAACTCCTTTTATTGTTATTTTCTCTGTTCACTGCATGATCAAACATAGAGGTGGACTTTGAAGGGAAAATGGTACCGTCCTGAGAAGCAAGGCTTAATAGGACACGGATCGGACGAGGTGGTATACTGCAAAGACTTGCACTTTTTTAGGGTTATAGGGTATTGCCGACCTTCATTGAAATTTAAAGATGGCTATATATAAAACAAAAAGCTTATATAGGTTTCCCTAAAACTGTTTTTATTTTTTTGTTTTGCTGTCATTGACATTCTGTGTTGCTGATGTTCTACCTGCAAGCTATTTCATTTTTCTTTTTCACATTCATTCTTGAAAAGAAAATATTATACTGTTTTTAAAAATATATTTGTGTATGTTTTACAGCATCAAGAGGTTTTGCTTAGGTTTGCCAAAATCCAGAAATGGTTTTGTTTGTGTACATTTGTATGTGCAGGGTTGGCCAAGACGGTTCTGTGCTTTCCCACCATTGTGGTAAATAGCATACTTGGCTATGGGTTTCTGTGTGTGCTTTTCTTAAACACTCTCATATGTTTAACTCCCACTTAGCCTTCTGCTAAGAACACAAATGTTTAGTGTTGATCTACATGCTGTTGTGTAAATGTCTTATTACCAGGTTCCTTGGTGCTCATAGTTTCTAGTAGATTGACTGTTGACATGGTGTCTGAAGACCAAAGTGGATTGGACTCAGTGGCTCAGACTGGCTAATGTAAAAGTGTGAAGTCAAACTGCTCTTAGTGCCCATGTTATGCAAACTGTATATAGGACTCAGATGCCAAAGTGAGTTATCGACAGGAAGCCACTGACAGTGCTTTTATTGTCATTTGAGGGAAACTGGTTGTACTTGTTATTTTTGAAGCAAGATGAAGATGTCAGAGGATATCATTCTGAATCTTTTGAAAGTGTTTTACTTAAGCTCAATTGTCTCATATTGTCATAGACTGCCGTTTCCAGGGAAGTTCAAGGTTGAAATAGACAGTTATGGCAAGAGTTTGCATTTGCCACACAAGGGGAAACCCCACAGGTATTAATTGGAATTTAAGCTTAAAATCTGCATCTGGTGTGAGGTGATTTGTTTTTTGAAAATGACAAACTGTAGTCAATTTTGTTTCATTTATGATTCAAACAGAAAACTTAACATACATCTCCCTTTTTGATGCTCTCCAAGAACCTCATCACTGTATATTTTCTTTCCAATGCATAAAGTCATGAACAGTGATTTTAACAAGTTTAAGCCACAGGGCCTTGGGCTCGTAGAAGGTTTTTCTTTGTGTTTGGTGCTTAATTCCTGTCTCCCTGCTTTTCTCAAGTTTTTGGGAGAAGAAAAGTTCTTGTTCTTACCAGGTGTACCCCCTTTCCCCCCAGTTGAGACTGAGATATGGAAGTTTGGAATGATGTGTCACTGATGAAAGCTGTTTCTGTGAAACTCTACAGTTTAAGAAAAGCTCTTGACTTTAATGCTGGGATAAAAATGTGGGGGAGTCCAAAACCCCTCAAATGAACACAGCCTGTCTTGTTTGTGTTTGGTTCGAATGAGAACAGTGCAGCACAGTAGGACTGTGCAATCTCAGTTGATGCGTGCTGAGGATTATTGATGAAAAAGAAAGTGAAACACAACACAGTTGGAAACGCTTTAGGATGTTTTTAATTTTTTAAAACGACTGAAAGCTACCAGGTAACAGTAATGTCCAGGTTGCACCTCAGGTAGGCTATGGAATAGAGGATGCTTTTTATGTTATGATGAATGGCCTGTAGTGGTGTTTTGGGGTAAGGGAGTGATCTCCCAATGCTACACAACACAACAGGGATGCATGCGTTAATGGATACGTTAGAGTTTGGCTTACATAGGATCACTTATGCCCCTTTACCCCCATACCCCCAATTTTACTTTATAAGGCTGCAACTGAATCAAGTGTCTTGTCCTTAAGTTCCAATAGCGTTCTGATGGCAAGATATCTAAGGATATTCAAGACTGGCCTCGAACAGAGGAACGTCACCCCAGTGATTGTTTGACCAGCAGCAGTGCAGTATGACCAATGAGGGTTATTGCATTTTGCAGACACATCCAGACTGACCCCAGGTCATTTGTTCACATTCTTTGAGCAAAACAAAAAATTTAGTTTATTCATTCCCAGGAATTTCTTTAGCGCAGTCAAGCCCATTCATCTAAACTGAATGGATTGTGAACTGACCGGAAATGATAGCATATCTATGTTCCCTCATTACATGTTCCTAATATCACATTGCAGGCTTGCGTACAGCCTACTTTCACAGTTCAAACACATAGACAAGAGTGACTCATTGTCATGAAGAGATGCACAAGAGAGGACACAGACCTCGTAAAGCAAACACTCGGGGTCTCCTGAACTAAGGAACTGCAGGAGAAAATGAGGTATGGCACACAAATGACAATGAACAACAAAGACAAATCATACCACAAGACAAACAGTTTGTATGTTAACAACAATAACATTAGGTTGCAGAATATCACTTGGAGAATGGAAACCTATGGAAACTACATGCTAAAGTCAAGTTCAAAGTGCCACAAGCCTCAGTCACACTAAACAAAGGCCTCATTGAGATAGTACTAGGACATGACATCCTTGTGGAAATAAAATAACTGCACATAATATATTGCAACATTTTCTCAATGATCTCATAAGCTCTCCTCTTCATTCTGCTCTTCTCCATTTGAATCTATTCATTCATGAAGTCGGTGAAGGAGCAACAAGCGTCTATGCAGAACTTCACCCAGCCTCTTTCAGATCCCCAAGCAACACTCTTACTTAATGAATTTCGACAATGTTAACCGTCTGAAATGTCACATTGTAAAGCTCAGGCAGGTAAATCCTGCCTTCCTCTCGTACACACAAGACTTAGCAGCAGACAAGGCAGTGGTTTGAGTACCAACAGTATAACCTAATAAGGAGACTGGTTGTGTAGATTTGCCTTTTTTGTCATGAATAACAAAAAATAATTACGTATATTTCTTCAGACATGAGGTTACACTTGACATTAAATATCTACCACTACAATAAACAGACTGGATAAATGTCCCTTGCAAATGACTGATTTAGCACCAGGCCCTGTGCATTTCTTTTCTAAATTAAATTGTGGTAGATCCGCGTGCCAGACGGCAAGATCAATGTTACTGATCATTTAAGTGTTACTCAGACCATTAGGAAGCTTTTAATTGGGAGGCACTGTCATCTTCAACACATGACTAATATTTCTGCTCAGAACTGCATAGAGCACGCATCACCCTACCTGACAACCGTTACCATCAACCAGAGGCGCACTCGTAGTTTATAAGCTACGATTGTGTCGGGAATGATGAGAACACACCAGACACACAGCAAGCCCTAATTTTGCATTGGTGTAGCTTTTCCCTTTATAATACTATGCATGCATCCCTATGAACCAGCCATACGTTCTGAGGAAGCATTACCACGGAGGAGCAACAGAACAGATGCATCTGTATTACTCCAGCTGCTTGGGCATTTCATGGGGAGGGACAAAGAAAGTGCAAATGAATGCGTCATTTAAATAGACAACCAATTCCTCTGCTGTGCATGGCTTCCTGGCCTCTGAGAGTGTCTGTGGGAGTCAAGTGGGATCATTTTTGTTTTTGTCGTTGTTTTTTTTTTTTTTTTTTTTGATGGAGTAATGAAGAAACAGACGAGGCGGCACATGGCTGAGGAACAAACGAGAAGATGAGAAGAAGAGGGAGGAGGAGCCCTTGGCTTCCCTTCTCTGTGGGTTGGGTCGGGCCCGTCCAGAACTTCACCACCCCCTGGCGTGTGTGTGTGTGTGTGGGGTTGGTCAGTCCAGCTGCCTGCGTCAGAACCCTATGTGTCTGCCTCTATCCTGTGTGCTGTAAAGACAGAGAGGAGACAGGCTAAGATATAAAGACAGAGAGAACATGTCCACCTTGTTGACTGAAGTTGACTGCATATATAGACAGTAAAGGACCTTTCCCAATTAACTTGGGAAGCATTGGGTGCACAACATGAACAACACAAAATATTTGTCCACCAGGGGCCTATTGCACAAAACTAGGATAAGGGATTGAGCCGGGATATCTTGGTTATACTGATAAATGATTGGTTAATTCAGCCAGGATAACCAAGATATCCTGGCTCAATCCCTTGTCCTAGTTTTGTGCAATAGGCCCATAGTATATTTGTGCACTACTCACATTGTTTGGGTATCCTGAGGGCCTCCGTATCGCCAGACAGCACCTGGTGCATAGCACCCCGGAACTGGTACAGTAGCTTCAAACTCTTCTCCTCCCCCACACATGGGTCATAAAACCCTGGCAGACCCGCCTGTAGGAATCACATGGGACAGGCCAAGATATGACGAGATAGCGACGGTGGTCATGGAAACACAAAATCCCAAAACAAAACTTTATCCAAAACCCAATTCTTTTTTTTTTTTTTTTTTTTACTATGTAATGAGTTTAATTGTTTGCTTTGAGGATTAGAATCAAGTCAAAGCCAATTTCCAGCTGAGCTCATTTCCAGCTGTAGATATTAAGTTTGTACCTTGGAGGCTTCTGTGAGGATGAGCTTGGAGTCTTTCACCAGGCACTGAAGAGGGACTGTCACATCAATGACCTTTGCCCTCTCATTCTTTCGGCTGTTGTCCGTCACGAACTTGCCATACCACGCGTTGAGGATGATGAGGCCTATATATAGAGAGGAATCATGAAGCGAAACCAAGCCATGATATTGCCCCAAAGCTAAACAAGACCATCTGTGCAGCAACTGACCCATCTTTGACTCCTCCGCCTCAATGATTCTCCTGACGGACTCCTGCATCAGCAAAACCTGTGGACAGGGGAGGAGGAGGAGGAGGAGGAGGAGGAGGAAGAGCAGGTTAGTGAGTGCCAGCGTCGCTTGGAGCATAAGCACAAGCCACAAAGATTCACATGTCTCGGACACTTACGGCAGACTCTGCCTCCTGCTTCTTCCTGGCAATGTCTGACGCAGAGTTTTCCCTCTGTTTCTCGAGCTCCCTATGGGACGGACACACACACACACACACACCATACATGTACAAGCATGGGTACGCACGTGCACGCACACACAGAATGCAGAGATACCACAACAAAATCATTTTAATGTATTGATCACCACATGCCTGACCAACATCAAGCGAGTGGAGCCAACTGGCTCAGCACTATTGAGCAGCAAGGCCTTCTGCTCAGCAAGAGAACCAGCAAACTATTTGTGTCGGCACCTTGTATTGTTGAAGCAGAGATGCAGCACGTCTGCACAATCTAAAACAAGTCAACGCCGAACATGTCTTGTTAGAACATTTAGAGGATGCATGCGGGTATCTCATTGTCCCTAAGAATCCTTAAAACCCCAGCTTCTTTCAAGCTGGATCACCAATACGTACTGTTCCTTCTGTGAGCGCACATATGGGATGATAACCAGCTTCTGCACAGCCAGGTAGATGACCAGTGGACCCACGGTGGCATAGAACACAGCACTGGGCAGCAGCTGATCAGTCAAGTGAATAGGGAAGAGGTAGGTCTGACTGGCCCTGTTCAGTCTGGGGAACGCAACCCAAACAAAAAACAGCCACAAGGTTCATTTACAGTTAGCAAGAAAACATAAAATAATCCAAACAGAAGAGAAAGAAAAAAAAAGGGAAAAAGATGATCAAAAGGGCATCATTAATGCACGGACACACAGAACTGTGTGGTCAAACTGAGCATGTGGAGTAAGTGATGAGCTTGTGGTTGTGTGGGAGATGTGTAGTGGCAGGCAGACACCTGAGTTTGAGTGAGACGCCCTGGGGAACGCCGATGCTGACGGTGGCTGCAAGCACACTGTGCTGACTGATCTTCCGTTCAGCCCCATACTCCACTACGGTTCCGAAGAAGCCTGTCCTGCACCACATACCAACAGTTAACAACTACAATCGGTTTTGCCGCATCAGAACCCCACGACAGTGCTGAATATCAGAACCTGTTGCAAAAAGTACCTCTAAATCTATTACAAATACAAAGGCTACTATTGCTTGTGAAGCAGTCAAGAGATTCAGATTGTGTTATTGAGATTGTGAACTTCACTGCTCTTCATTTTTTCCAGTGCCCAATTTTCCAAACCATGACACTTCGAATGGCCTGATTTCTGTAGTTTGTTGGCCAGTGGTATTGCTAGCTAACTACTAACTCCCACTGAATTTGGCTTTAAGGCAGGCAATGCTGTATGCGTTTACATTACTCAACCTGCGCCACAAAATTCAAATTCTAACCCAGGGCCCTAACGGTCTAATGTTAAAACTGAATGATTGGACACATCAACTTACTTAAGAGATCCTTTGATCTTGGTTTGGTCCTCATCTTGAAATTTATACTGGTAGCTCATCATCAGGTAGGAGTGTGGTACACCAAGCTGTGGGTCAGTTGGACATAATATAAAGCGATTGCGCAGATTCATTAACAACATAAGCCTGTTCTCACCATCTCTTACTTGAGATTGTGTAGCCCACTACACAGGGGGTAATGTAGCAATTCCAAATCTCTCTAGCAAAAGTGCAATTCCAGTCTGCCACACAAACCTTAATCAATAAAATGAAAAATAAAATGAAATCAAAAAGCAATAAATAATAATGGCCCAACATACTTACACTTACAGCTTTAATTAGTCTTGGTCCCATTCAGGTTAAAGCTAAAAGTGTACCACACTTTCTTGTTCTTTTTTCCTGTTGGCAACCTATTGTTCCTTGGCAACCTCAAACAAGAAGTTGGAAGTACTCTGGACTATAACTCAAGTCTGCACATTGATCCCAGTTCTATTAAGAAAGTGCCAGAATCAGCTTCCACCCACGTGACCCCCACCTGCAGAGCCAAGGTGAAGTGGCTGGTCTTGGTGTCTCTGACAATGCTAGTGGTCATGGCAGACTGGCTGCCCCAGCGCCACTGCAGATAGCCCATGGTGTTCTGATCCAGGTGCCGCGCCCACATGGTGCTGGCGCTGGGGCGCACTCCACGGGAGGAAAACTGCAGCCCACACTGAGCAGTCACAAAACTAAGAGAGAAAGAGACAGAGAGAGATGGAAGATAAGATGGAAGAAATAGAAAAGAAAAAAAAAGACAAAGAGAATAGAAGTGAGAGGATAGAAGCAGGAGTGGGTAGATCAAAAGTGGAAGATAACAGAGGGCAAGAAACACCACATAAAATTGATAGTATATGAAATATAACCTTAGTTAACCTTGGTCTGAGCATCACATGCAGGTTGGACCAATATAAGCCCTTCAGCCGACTCACGCTTTCAAGCTTTGTGCACCACTGCCAACTACTGGCCGAAACTAGCGCCCTTACCTGCGTTGGGTAACATTACGGAAGATCTTCATTCCAAACATGGGCCCACGTGTGTCACCCGCACCAAACTCAATCTGTGTGGACACAGATCAAACTTTACATGTACTAGACAAAGAAATCAAATTACGTTTCTCTCTGACCCATGCTTAGACAAGACAAGACACCCTTGTGTAACCCTAGGACAGGACAAACCACTAAAATAACAAAGTAAAGTGCAAATAGATTGAGACATATATTTTCACTGGTACTTACAAAACAAGATATGAATGTATTATATGACTGTATGAGGTGTTTTAACAGTGCTTTGAAAAAAAACAATTGTACTGTGTAAAAAAATAGCAGCTTAGATTTGTATGTATATGTGTAAGTAAGGGTTTTATAACACAAAATAGAGAGTTTGGCAGCAGTAAGCAATAAATTAAGATGTTCATATCTGTGAAGCTGTGTGTGTGTGCGCGTGCGTGCATGTTAGTGTGCTGGAGTCTATTACTTATCATCACCATACAGTACCTCTCCCCAGCCTCTGACAGAGGTGACGCGTCGTAAGGAAAGGTTGATGTTGCCACCTCCATTTCCATTATGTGTGGAGAGAGACCCTGCCAACACTGCTGTGTCCTTAGCCGTCAATGGCGCCTGGCAACAACATGCATATAGAGTCACACATAGAACCAGGTGACATGCCAGTGTTCAATTTTTTAAAGGAAAAATGGGACTATTTTAATCACCTCAATAGACTGTGATATGTGCATCCGGTTAATTTCGATGTGGGGGAACCCTCCACCTGGCACGTCCTCGTAATCCTCCTCATAACGATCAAACAGGTCGGTGGCATCAACACCCACGCTTATGGTTCCCTGCACACACACACACACACACACACAAACATCCAATCTAAAGTATTTTGCAATTCCTCAAACTAGACAGATTATATGCATTTAAATATACATTAAAATAAAAAATACCATTACTTTAGTACTACCAGTGTCAACTTCTATGTGGAACACAGCACTTCTTCCTTCAGTAAATCCTAAATGATATGAAAAGAGCTAACTGTACTTCGGTATCTAACAGCAGACCTAAAGGCTTTACTAGAGCTTGTATACTCACAGAAGACTACAAAGATGATATATTTTGAATAGGTGTTGTAAAATAGTACCATACTCAAGAAATAATCAGTCATTCTGATTTGATGATAAACAATCATATTTCACAAGGTCAAGAAAGAACAAATTTTGTTGTACTGTTCTTGGATCCCCCAAATTTCAAATTGCAGTGCTTCATTCTTAAACTGTTCAAGGATGCATTGATGTATCCTCAATGTTCCTCAAAATTTATTCTCAAATGCTAGAAAGGTTCTCAGCTCTGCCTGTGTGGCAACTGACTCGCAAGAAAGTAATCGAGACTTTGAGATTGAGCAAGCCGTGCAAGGCTATGGTGGCAATGGTGTTTATGGTCAGACTGCAGGTTAGGAGCATCACAAGGGTGCACCTTTGGGTTGGTCCTCTGCTGTAGCCGCCTCTCGTCTCTTTCTCTTTGTAGACGCTCATACTCCTCCCGGATCTCTGCTGGCGTCCTCTTCCTCTCAACCACCTGCACACAATATTTAGTCCTATTTTTAAACCAGTCAACACTGCACAAATGTGAACAGACTACCACGTCAACAATAGTGAAATGCCAAGTGAGAACTGCATGCAGATCTGGCATGTTTTAATTGGGTCTGGGCTACTGCATACCCTCTGTGTAGCTTACCTCCCATCCTTCAACTTCAAGCCCTTTTTTCCCAAATATGTCATATATGGCTCTGGACTGAGGATCGTTGAGAACTGCAGGTAAGAATAGTTAAAGAAGACGTTAAACTAACAATAATGAACAACCTGTGTCAGTTTCACAGGTCTATCATTGCCTTTACATATGCCTTCTGTTATAATGTCACAGGTTTGCATTATACTGACAAATTAATTCATTATTAATTTTGATGTTAATGGATACCATTACTCTTACTCAAATAGACATGAAGTTTTGTATTGAAAGACCACAATTAAACAGATGTCAGAATGTAGCTAGTATGTTTAGCTAGTGGTAGATGCAATCCTTGAGCCTACACGAATATAGGTGTAAGCTAAGTATTTCTTTTTGTTTACCCTCATAGGCTTGATGAACCAGATTGAACAGCTGCTCCGCCTGTCGTTTCAGCTCGGGGTCTCTGTGCTTGTCAGGGTGATAGAGCATGCACAGCCTACGATATGAAGCCTTCAACTCTTCTTGTGTCGCCTGCAGAAACACAACTTAATTTCTTTCTTTCTGTTTTAGCCTTTAATTAATTGTAAAATATGGAGAGCAAAGTTAAAAAAGCTGAGATGTAGGGTAAAAAGTAATGTTAAGTAGGGCTTAAAAATATAACACAAAAGGTAGTCTACTTTATCCTAATACCTTGCTCAAAACTGTACATTATGTGCGAAGTTGTGCTTAACACGAGCACTTAATCGATCATCCTAGAATAATTTGTACTAACTGTAACATTATCAAAATGATCAAATAACGTTAATGACTGGGTAGATGAATAGTTACACGACCTTACGAGGAAATCGTTGACACTCACACTAATTACACTAACAGTTTTTGAGACGTTAACAGTAACCTGGCACTGCATATTCCAAAGCAATTAAGCCGTCAGAACAAAAAAGATTCAAAAATGAAAAGGGTTTATTTTAAGCAGATACAGGTAACAATAGTCACCGTTGACATTTTTCTAGCTAGCTAGGATAGCTTGTTCCTTTGCTAACGGTCCATGTTATTGAACTTACGTTAGCCAGCGGTGGGTATTGCAAAGCAAATGTCATCAGTTAGCTCACTTGCTTACAGTGTTATTGTAACAGTATGAAATATTTGATGTAATCAGGTCTACAATGACAGTGATACTGAGAGTGTCAAAAAAGTATTTTTTAAGACAAAACTTTGCTTACCTCGCGCCTGACATTGAGTAAAGAATAATAATCATCGTTGTCCAATTCATTTTCCAAGGCAGCCGCCATGTTTGCGTTTAGTCAGACCCCGCCCACTCCCCTCGCTGGTTTCTGACATATGGAGCGAAGTGTGAATTTTAATTTAACTACCGCCATCTTGTGTATGGGAAGTCATAAAGTCTTGAAGAGGAAGACAAAACACATTTTCATAATTACCCTCGACCCATATTCAGTAACTATGCTGGATGTACATGTACATGGATGTACAGGCTGAAACAAGACTGTTGAAGTTTCTTCAAAGTGTCTTCAAACACTGCAATGTTAATGTAAATTTTGGCAACTTCCATTACAATTAGTAATTTATCCTCTAACCCAGCAACAATCAAAACGCTTCTCTGGTTCTCTGCGTGTGTGTGTGTGTGTGTGTGTGTGTGTGTTTGTATGTGTGTGTGTTTGTGTGTGTGTGTGTGTGTGTGTGTGTGGTAGATGACTGAAGTAAAATGATAGGCTATATACACATAAAATTCAGTTACTGAAATGTAATATATATTGGATGAGTAGCCTAGTCAGTGTATAGCCTACTCGGCGAACGTTGTTCCAGCGTTGTTCCAGAGGAGCTGTCTTTTCAGCACCATGTTTTTTCAGCACTAGGTGGAGGACAGCGCTCCTTCTCATGAACGAGCTTTCAGATCGTGACTTCGGTCGGGGCCCCAAAACCTCTGTCTATAACATTGACTAAGATTATGCGACAGTATTTCAGTTGACACATTTGCTTACCCCAAGGCAAAGAAACTATTATTTAGCAGGTTGAAACAAGACTAACTTTAGTTTCCTCACAGACAAAGGGGAACTTTTGGCAATGGGGACATTCGGCGATTAAAATATTGTAAAGATGTAGTGATGGTGTGGGTTTGCTAATGCAGTTGGCATAAACATGAACAGACACACAGAGACAGAGAGAGAGAGAGAGAGAGAGAGAGAGAGAGAGAGAGAGAGAGACCACACACCACACCACACCTAAAACAGATAAATAATTATATTTGGAGTATTGGGCTACATAATATTTTGGGCTATTGAACAGGGTGGCGCTATATGTTTGTCAAGGTGCCTCTGAATCTAAAGTCCACCAATGACATGCGACGTCAAGGTGTCCCCAAATACAAACCTACCAATTGTAGCCCAAGCAGGCGCAGACGCAAACAGAGATAGATTTCTAGAATTCACCGAGAAGCATCGTGTACCGTTATCAGTTCTTTCCACTTTTTTTGGCCAATAGCAGCCGTTAGTTGGTTGGGCTCGTCTTCTGCCTCTCCCCTCCCTCCTTGAGCTGTCCTCGCCGTGAACGCGCTTGGTACCCCCCGGTCGCGAGGAGGAGGAGGAGGATGTGGCGCGCGGAGGGGAAATGGCTGCCGAAAACAAGCCGGAAGGTAAGAGAGAAATAACGGGATTATTTTATCCATTTTATTAGCTTTCTATCTGTTGTATTTGTGGTTTGAACGAGTTGGCATTGGAGTGCAAGTGGCGTGGACTTGGTGACATTTCAGCTCGCCTTGTTTAAATCCTGATATCGCAAACGCTAATATGATGAGATTACGTCCAGCCAGCCACTCAAGGCAGCTAGCTATAGCCATCTCTGAGATAGCTATTAAAATCTGGCACTCAAAATAACAGACATTGAGTTGGCTAATATAGACAGACTGTGTTGAATAGATATTTCAACCGCATATTGTAGCAGTAACAAATTAGTCGTTTTTGATTTCCATTGTTTCATAAACGGAAAGGGTTTATGGTGAGAGAACGAAAATGTTTTCTTAAGTAGCCTGAGTCGTCCTCTGGAAACAGCAAACGAAAACGAACGCATGAAATGACCCGCTTATCCAGAGTGGGATTCCTTCACACCAATGCAACCCGCGTAAGAAGACTACTGTAGGCTTCAGAGGGAATGCCATATTAAAGTGAAACGGCGGTCAACACAGTGTGTGTATTTTAAACATCGTGTCTCTCGACGATTTTGTGCCGGGCA
>JAGFZM010001091.1:95526-149921 GCA_017657215.1 Limnothrissa miodon | reverse complement strand
GTCATTTAAAGACAGTTGATTCTACAGCATGACAGGAGGACCAGAGGCAGACCAGAACAATGAGGAATCAGCGGTAATTCAAAGACGCAGCAGCCGGACAGTCATAGATGCGAGAGTCGGAATAGATTAACGCATAAACACGCCCCTGCCGACATTCACGTCTCTCTGAGTGCAGCTCTCAGTGTTGTGTACACTAGAAACTCACTTACACACACACACACACACACACACACATGAAGCACACACACATGAAGCACACACATGCACTACAATGTTGTATACACTACAAACACACATACACACACACACCGGCGCACATAAACACATACAGTGCATACATAACACATCATAGCCACACGGCTGCATCACAGCATCACAGTGTGAGCAAAACACTGCCTATGTGGAGCAAGGGATAGAGAGAATGAGAGAGGATAGGAGGATAGAATGATAGGGATGGAGGGGTGCTTTGTATTGTGGCTCGCCATCCACTCCACTAGATGAGAGGCTCCATCAGCTGGAGATGACCCATGAGGTGTGACTATGGGACTTCATATTGCTCCCTCCCCTCCCTGCATGGGCTCCTTGAGCTGTGACCCTTATTGAGGGTAATGACACGAACCTCTATTAGGTTGAAAAATACACATTCCTGAATGACCATACACACACACAAACACACACACACACACACACACACACACACACACACACACACACATACAAACAGGAAAAAAAAATGATATCGGAGTCAAAGAGGGGGAAAGCGATAATGGGGGTTGTGATAAAGATGAGGAGAGAGAGAACACGAGGGAACGACAAAAAGTCAATTCCTGTCATCATCTCTGTTTTTCCTCCTTCAATCTTTTCCCCCGTCGTCTCTGCCACATCCCCCCCGCTGCTGCTTTTAAGCACCTGGAGAAACGTGTCTTTGAAGGAGTCCCTGCTCTGTCGGAAGTCATGTACCGTTGTTTTAATGGCACTCTAATAACCAGTGTTTTTTTTTTTTTTTTTTTTTGGCGAGGCGAAACGATTGGTGGCTTCATTTCTTCTGGATTATGCAGTTGTTTGTATTTGCTGGTGGTACATGTAGCAAGTGGCCATATGTTTGTCTAAAAGTGACTTTAGTAAGGGATCACAAATAGTTTTTTTATTCT
The DNA here is from genome assembly GCA_017657215.1 of Limnothrissa miodon. Lineage (NCBI taxonomy): Eukaryota > Metazoa > Chordata > Actinopteri > Clupeiformes > Clupeidae > Limnothrissa > Limnothrissa miodon. The sequence continues at coordinate 148,770 of JAGFZM010001091.1, read as the reverse complement.
GGTTTTGTGGACCTCAGAGGCCTAGTCATCTGTTCTGCATGTTTTTGTGTTCCTGTTGCCCTGTGCGTCTCCTGTGGCCTGTTGGATCATGCCCCGCAGAGATGCCATGACATAGTTTCTGTAGTTTTAGTTGCAATGCTCTTGTAAACAGGGAGTTGTAATCCCTATCCAGACCTGAGTCCACCTCAGATGCCTGTGTCCATGAGTTCACTTGACGGTTGGGGAAGGGGCCAAACTCCCTCAGCCTGAATACAACACTGCATTACAGAGTGTGTTTTGCTGAATGATTTGATCTAAATGGGTGATTTGGAGGGATTATCATAGCTAAACGTGCCGCTAATGCAGCGTGGTTATTGCTTATCGACAAAAACGTCCTTCAGCTCACTTTGGCCCACTCCGGCATTCTCCACCCACTCCTGAAGATCACGAAAAACGTGACCCATGGTTGTGGTCTTTGAATGTTCGTCTTCCACGCAGCTCTCTTAATATTCACCTCTGATTACTAGGTGTCATGTTGTCACCTGACCCATGATATCTTGAAGTGTGAGAATCTTCGAAAGACCTTTCAGAATTCCACTGGTTGTTAGGCATGCACGTTCAATCAAATCTCGTTTAAGGCGTGGTCGGTGCTCTCAAATGCTGGCAGGGTTACACTTGGCAGGCAATCAGGCATGTATAGAAAATGTCTATTATGTAGGCTTATGTCTGGTGAGCCTGAAATGGAATCATATTACCTTGCTTCAATGACAAATCCTCCCACCATTTTTGTGGACCTTTCTGAGCCTTTTGATGTCTCGAATATAAATGTTCCCTCTTCCCATGATAAGTAGACATGTCTTGCATTTTGTGGTAAGAATGTACCTCTTTCTGGGGCCTATGAAAATGTAATTACTGCTATTATGGGGCAAAAGAAAATACAACATGGAAAAAATGAAATGACAAGTCTGTGTTGAGAACTAAGCATTAGATTGTAAACCCACTCAGCTTGGTCTCATCTCGTCTTCTCATCCCTACTGACCTCACGTTCCCATCCCATGTTTAAAATAATCTGAGCATCAGCAACACCAGTGTGGTGGTATCCCCTCAGTGGCCTGCAGGAGCCTGGCTCTAATCTTTTGCCTCCTCTCCTCTGGGTTTTTCATGTTGCTCTGGCCCACCCCTTGACTGCCAGCAGATAATCAAACCAAAGGCTCCACTGCTGAGCTGCAGAGCCCGTCGGGGGGGTTATGGGAAATGCAGTCCTTGTTTGTCTAGGCAGGCCTCCTGTGGTTGTGCATAGCCTCAAGGTTAGGTGCCCCCCAACCCAACCCTCCCTCCTATTTCCACACCCTACCTACATGAGAGCTCTGATCACTTTACTTCTAAATAGCGCACACAATATCCATTTGTGTTTGAAGATTTGTATTTTTGCTGAGTAATTGCTTTTTTTGCCCAAACATCCCCAAATCTCAACAGCATTATTCATGCACTCTCACACACAACATCAATAACTGTGTCTTACTTAGATTGTGTCTTATGTGTCTTTGATAACCCACTTTAGAAGTCTCCCCAGAAAAGAAAGAAATCTCATCAATGCTCATAAAGCAACTACTTTAATAGATTGATGGATCTTTGTCACCCAAAATTTGACATAACCTGACCTGCCCAGGTCATGGGTAGCTTCTGCAAAGTAAGAAAAAAATCCCTGCTTGTTGAGTGGAATCCTTGGGCTCCCCTGCGGAGTAGGCTTAGCTTAGCTGGGTATTCCTGGGATTACAGCTTCCTTGTAAGGATTAGCAAATTGCTGATTGGGTTGATCTAATTCTTGAGCGAAAGGAACCCAACTCTTGATGTTTAAAGATTTATTTTAATACATTTCCCCCTTGTGTGGAAACAAATTAAGTAGACCTTTTCAGCTGTCAATATAGGAATGGGCTTTACTCTTCCTCGTGTTGCATTTTGCTACCAAGAGATATTCTTTTAGTCGAAACAGGAGTGGAAAACTTTCTGATTAAAATGCTGTTTATTTTTCTTTGGAGACCTCCAACTGGTATCTGAGGAACACATCCTGCTGTAATTAAGGAGCAGTGAGGAGAGCCCGTCTTTGTAGAAATGTTTTGTGAGCCTCTGAGGTGCAATGCATGAAAAAAGAAGAAAGGTCACGCACTGCTTTGTTTTGTGGTGCACAGAAAGACTTGGTGAAGTCACTGCCTCATCCTTAGCATATGAATGAATTTGCCCTGGTCTCTGTCCCCATCCAAAGGAACATCAACAGCTCCACTCAATACGTCAAAGACTGGAGCATAACTGATTTATAAAAGATTTCACTGCACTCAGACCAACTGAAGCAAAAAAATGGTGCATTGAAGTATTAAGTATTAAACTTAAAATAGCCTCAGTTGAAATGCACCTTATTTTATTCTAGACATCCTTTATCCAGGGTATTAGATGCAAACTGTTGTCTTGGCAGTGAGAGTATGTTGTGGTAGTTGTTAATGCTTATAAAGAGTATTTCTTAATCTCATGTAATTTCAGAATCAATCATCAGAGGTATTGTGCCAGGCCAGGGGTTTATTTGTTGTATGGCCTACCTTTGTTTCTCTTCCCTTCAAAGTCTTATGTCCCCTTCTGTCTGTCTTTCCACCTATTTCCCATTTGCTGTGTATTGTGTTCACTGGCGTGTAAAATTATTCAGGAATAGAGAGATAGATTTCTCCCTGTTGAATTGAACCGCTGGGTAAGGCCTTTGTGCCAGCCCATTGTAATCAACTGCAGTTTATTTACTGGATCTGTGTGTGTGTAAGTGTGTGTGTGTGTGTGTGTGTGTGTGTGTGTGTGTGTGTGTATTCCAGAGTTTGATTGGGTGTAAGAACTTTATATGTCTGCCTTTTATTTATTTGATTCAAATGTCTTTCCTTAAATGTTTCTTTCCTTAAAATATTTAAGAAATATTTATTGTTACATTCATTTGTTCAAAGATTTTCTTTCCCGAGGTCATTACCTCTCATGCTAACATGTGTATGTGTGTATATGCAGTAAATTGTTCACAGCATTCAGTTAAATTCACAGTGATCATATTGGCTGCGTTCATTGACAAAACAAAAACGTGCACTTCCTGTAAAGAGTACATCTTCAATGTATTCAGAGCTGGCTCTCTTTAATGGGACGCTGGTTCCTTGCGTTAGATTTGATTAAACCTACATGATGTCTTGTTCTAAATTAAAGTGAACTTCCTCTACCAAGCGTTCCTGTCCTAGTTCTAACAGGAGACTGTTTCTGGCATCGTTCACACTTGGACAGAGCACAGTGTAAACAAACCCTCCAAAAAGGACAACAGAAAGGGAGACTTTGCTCTCCTGATGACAGATGTGTTTAGTGTATACAAGACAGGCAGAGATTTCTGAGCCAAAGAAATTGATAAAAGGTTTGCAAAACAGATGCTATACCACTATGGCAGCCCTCCCATTCATCAAGACTTAAAATGCCAAATCAGTTTGATGCATGGACAGAGGTGGGCTTGAATGAAAAAGAGAAATGAAAGAGAAGTTAAATATGAGGATAAGGTAGAAGAGAGTAGAAGAGAGGAAAAAAATCACCTCCACTGAATGTATGTATGCCATCAATTAAGTGATTCAAAGGAAAGAATAATATGTGAACAAAAAGTCTAAAAATGGTATGAAGTATACTGTATGGTTAAAAACAGAGGAGAGGAGACCGGGAAACCAGTGCAAATGAGCTGCACACCTTCAGTGTCTCTGTGGACGTGTGCCAATCTCAGACACTATCTGTGATGGGCAGCTTGTGGCCTGTCAGCTCCCAGACGAGGGCTCTACTGGGTCGTTTCTAATCTGATAACTCCGTGTTTAATTGTCACCCTCGCCTTGGCTGGCTGGCCCGAGCCAAGGGACCGAGGGACCCATCGGATGTCCTTGACCTTGCTTCAAGAGAATCTGTCTTTCTCTAGTATTTTCTGCAACCTCATGGCCATCCAAATTTCTTTAAAGGACCTCTTGATCTATAAAAGAAACAAAGGTTCTAAGAAATAAGAAATGTGCAAGTTGTGCTGTCCATTATGACAAACACAACAAATGTGTATAATCCAAACCTATAGCCTAAAGAGAAAAACTCTTGAGTGATGACATGGAAAAGGAAACTTGATGCAGGTTGTTAGCACAGCATCAGGCCTCCCTTTATGAGCTCAATAAAAGACCTGGATGCTTGCTGCTGACAGAAACACAACTCTCCTTCTGCTCTATATGAGAGCTCTGAGCTGAGAAAGCAGGTGCCCTGACCAGAGCCACTCCGTTTTTTTTCCCCCTTCCTCCTCTCCGCTTAGCATTTACGAGATCTACACATCACACCATCTTTGGCAGGATGACAGGGCACTCGCAGATGGGCAGTTAGCGGCCCTGTCACACCACGCTGGGCTGGACCGTGGAAGGATCCATTAGAGATGGTGAGGACAGTTGTAGGAACACTGACCCTTTACTGTTAGCAGTTGAGCATCCAGCCGCTGACATCTAAATTGACAGGCATAAGACAGAGGTGCCGTGGTTGACTCACGCTCAGAGGACATGGATAATAGATGGGGTGATGGGTGAATGTAACACAAAGTAGTGAGTCATTATTATGAAAAATGTCTATTTATGCCTCACACTCATTTATATGACAAGTATATAGAAGGCAGTCTACAGTGATCCACTGTGACATTCCCTTACTATACTTGAGCTTAACATCCCAAGCTCAGTCAAGATAGCAATTAGAGATGATGCAGTCTGACTTCGCTACACTGCTCTTATTCTGTGGGTTCATGCATGTAATGTGGGCTTTTGCAGAATTATGGTCAACTATAGTCATTAATGTCCTGTACACATAGCTGCCTACAAAAACATGTGGGTGAGAAGCACAGGCCTTATCCTACTTGATGCTTTGTTTCTATCTGTACATATTCCATATTCCATGCAATGTCAAGTCAGTGAAAAGACATTTCAGCAATCTGCATGCATGAAATGTATTGTCTTAAAAGAATCCCTGACTGGCAAGGAATGTTGCCCTAATATATTGGTGTTGGCATCAGTGAAATTTTTCATGATTAGAAAATATTTTCATTGTAGATTATGTAAACTGCCATTGCATTTACTTTGTACATGATAATGCTAAAACGGCAATAAACACCAGTGTCAGTATTGTAAGTCTGACATGTTAGCTGGGAATCCTTTTAATACCTACCTTTTAGAGTAATTTGAGAGGAAATGATGACCTCAAATATTTCAGAGAAAATGCAACATCACCAGGTAATGTATAAAAGAGGCTGACCTCAAGACTATTACCCATGCATATAGTATAGAATATAGAAAGCAATGAAGAACAGCCTACTGCAGTCTTTGCTCTGGAATACTACTACTTTTGCAGTCTAACAAGAACAACACAATTTCATCATTGTGCAGTGAGTTTTTCTTGTACTTTTGTTTAATCTGTAATATTTCAGAGTATTATCCACTGATATGACTGATATGTGGCATCCATCAGTAAAAAAGGAAAGCAAGCCAGCTTCTTTTCTGTTAAGCTTTGCCTAATACTGGGCATAAACATCCGCCATTAGCCATTAACCAATAAGACCAGCATACCAATACTTTAGAAGCAGCAGAAAGAAGAAAGTTTTAAAAAGAACAGGAAAAAATCCTGTACATAACACCTTGAATTCAAGACTCAAGACTTCATCAGATAATATTACTAAATCTTAAATCTCAAATGGAAAATCGGAATAAAAACAAATGTTCAGTGCAGATTTCCGATGGAATACTCTAGGAATCTTACTCTGTCTCATATACAGTACTTTCCCATTGTTGCTGTGGACAGCCTAAACAGAGCTTGATCCTGTTTTAAATGCCAAGTATCTTCATGGACATTAGAGTGACAAGGCCTAATCCAGTTATGAAAATAAATGATTAAAGCCATTAGTGGATGAGATTTAAGAATTGGAGATTGGACAATCTAAGACAGCACCTTTGCCCCCAAATCATCCCTTTTCCAGCTCAGTTTTAATGGGGGGTCATCCTGGCTCAACATCCAGCTTTGTGCCACCACAAGAATGGATCCCTGGGTGGAACAGTATACTATAGTATTTAAGTGTACTCAGACATGCAGTTGTCTGACTTTTGTCTGGAGTCCTGTCTTGGCCCAAGGTGGCAGCAATGGTACTGTTCCTAAGGCTTTTAGTTTCATGGTGTTTTATCTGCCACCCTAAGCAAGAACACCCCCCCTGTTTTCAATCTACCATTGTCCTTTAGCAGAACCTTCTGCCCTCATTAAAAAATCTGCAGAGTGGTTCTCACACACCAACCCCCTCTTGCAAACACACACACACACACACACACACCTACACTGATTGGGAGAGAAAAAGAGATGTTTAAAGTTGTATACATTCACAAATTCAGACTGTGGTGACCCCCACTGCAGACACAGAATCATGTCTACATAATTAGTCCATGTTCCTGGTGCCTCAGCGATTTCTAACACTGAAAAGGTTATTCCTCATCACCTGAGCAGAGGCAGCCGCTGAGGCAGCTTACCTTGGGGGAGGTCGAATAGAGAGGCCTAGTTGGTCCTTAGTACACCCACATCCTGTTGCCCAACTCCACTCAATCACTTGACTCTTCATCCCTCTCAGACTCAGCGGGTTGCCGGAATCTACCCACCCGTACCCACCTCTCAGTATGTCTCCTGGGCTGCCTGACTGATGGGCAAAACCACTGACAGGCTAAACATGCCATTTGAATGATCTGGCATCATGAACCGTGGTGGGTGTTCACAGCACCGTCAGCCATTTTGGGCTTTGTCAGGTTGGTGTGTCAATAGTCCCCCTTTGTCCTCAAGCTGTCAGAGCTCAGAGGGGAAGATGTATCTCTGGATTCAGCAGGGCGAGATTTCATGTCTGCCTTCCTCTGGTATGGCAGTGGTTGCAAATGCTGGCATGTTTGTGAGCGACAGTGGCAGTTCTCGCTGAAGGTGAGATCCTCCATCTCCGGACTCTAATTGAAGGCTGCTGTGAGTTGGTCTCTGACGGGGGCCATGTATTTTCCTCCTGCCATGCAGAATGAAGACAAAAATACTATTGTTTTCTCCAGACGCCAACACCATGCTAATGTGTATCTCTTAATTCTTGCTAATTGACTGACTTGTGGAGTGAGAGCAGTATTCTACTCAGGACTACTGTACCTCCTCTTACCCGTCAGCCAGCTGATTCTGTAGGAAGTGTAGGGGGTGAAGTGGGTATTTAAAGACACAGTGGTGCTACACTCCCAGGTCATGTCTTCTCAGCTAAAGCTGTTCTACTTACATGCTTAATTCCATGATGCTTCCCACAGAGACAGGGTGACAGATGAATGGGTGTTGTTTACGTAAGTCTTAGTCATTGGCCTTTCTCCTGTCAAAACAGTGCCTGACACACTTGGCAGCTCAACGGCAAAAAAAAAAGAAATACAACTGGAAAACGGCTCTTAACAGTCTGAAAGTTACCATAGCTGTTTTATTGCTGTCAGTCAGTTTGCTGGCATGTGTACCTGTTAGTGTCAAATTATATGCTGGACAGTTAAATTAAAATTTAAATAATAACTAGAAGTACAAATTATCTTTGTGGCTGTGTTTGGAAGTCGCAAGTCAGCTGTTGAATGTTATGAAATTCTGTCCATTGGGTAAGTTGAGTCGCTGAAATTCTCTGAGACAAAGTTGGCCACAGAAAATATTTACGAGAGGTGGGTGGCTAAACCGATAATCCTTTTGTTTGCAGATTTAGTTTAATGCATTATCAAACTCCCACACAGCCAGAGTAATCATGTTAAGTGAAACAGGCAGGGTTTTTGTAGTTAAATATGTGGTTAAATTGTGTAAGTGGTTTAAGGGAGGAAATAGTTTACTGATACTATAAATAGATATTGTTAGGTGCCTCCTACAAATGTTTTTATTTATTTTTTTATCTTTTAACTGAGTCACACAGTCAAACTCAGATTCAATTAGTCTGAAATGGCAGGACGGAAAATATGACGGGTCAGGAAAAAATAAGCTTTTACATGACTTCTTATTTAAAATGTTGGTGATGCCACTCAGGGAGCATCATCTCATGACTATATAAATCACATCTTCTGTCATACCTATCCGAATGGTGGATATGAATGGTGAATGTTGTATGGTGTAAGGTTTGATGTAGTGCAATAACTAGACAGTCATAACTGACCCAACACTAACCCAACTGTAGAGAGGTTGCGTAGAATAACCCTTTATTCCATCACTGGTTGGTACTGCACACCACACACACCACAGAAAAAGATTGTGCTGTGAAAGATTTCTTGCAGCACGGCTGAGTTTGAAAGAATTTCTGGCGATATCCTCCTGTTGAACTGTCATCAGCCCCTTGGTAAAGTAAACATGCCCTCTGAAACAGCTCGCCAGGGTGCTGTGCCGTGGCCGGCGAGGAAATGAACAGACGTCACGTTTCCCTCCGAGCTCAGTTGATTCATGGCAGCACTTGCAGGTCTTCTGAATGCGCTTACTTCTCACTCCCCACACCGCAACAACCCTCCTTGCCACCCACCCTCCACCAGGCATTGCATCAGAGAAAGGGCTCTTCCTTCCGATGGTTTCACTCTCTTTTTCTCCAACCTCCACATTTTTTTGTTGTTTGTCTTGCGCCCACTTATGTTATTTCAAAAGAGGAGGCCTACTGAGGGCCCTTTTTGCCTTCCCCGTCATTTGTGTGTTTGGTTTGCGGCCACATCCGATCAATATCACTAGCGTGAGCTGCCAGCAGTGAGGCCAAATTCCCCTGTCTAATTACAGAGATGGGCTCGGGGAGAGCCTTGTGTCAGTGTGTTTACTTCCATGTTTATTTTTAATCCTGGCACACCAGTCCAGGGCCAGGGCTTGCCTGAGGCCTGCCCCCAGCACTCAACCCCTCTGTCAGAAAGCATGGCCTCTCTGCGAACACTTACTGTAAAGTAAACGTTGGCCATATTTGCAATAATAAACTGTCTTTTTTGATGATTAGCAGGGCTACAAATGGCAACTGCAGTACCAGAAGGCTTTTTTTCATGCTTCTTTATGTATCATTTATTCTCCTTCATTTTTAATCACCCCTCTTTCTTTCTTTGCTGAAATATTTCATGTGTTTTGAGAGCAGCCAGTAATAATTGCTAATTAGACCTTCAGGCTCATGCATGGCGTGAGAATCCCTCGCACCGAGACCCAAGGTTGTCTGACGTGCACAGCATATTGCCTGACGCCACTTTCTCTTCTTCCAACAAAACACATAATCACTCCATCAGCAGGTGTCAGTACAGAAACAAAATGTCCCGATCGGCTTGGATAATCAGCTTTCCATTTCAAAGCCAGGCAGAGGCCTTGTTTTTTTGTTTAGAAGTTGTCACCCCGCCTCTTCCCTGCTCCACCTTGCATTCTCACTGGCGGAACTGTCCATTGTGATTTTGCCTGCTTCCACAGACTTTCGTTTGATCCTCGTCAAATCAGCCATGGCCCTGCTTCCTTCAAAACTCCTGAACGTGTCGGTTAGGCTTTGGTGCAAGCAAGGTATTTGTGAGGTTGACAGAGCGATGCAGGCAGGTTGCACCAGAGATACAGATGAAGCCCTTGGCCAAGTGGCATGGCCACAGATGAAAGAGCAATCCGCTTCTGATACGCTGATCAAAAGCCCTGCCAGGACACTAAAGCAGCACCTAGAATTCCAATGGAAGGATTCCATATTTCGTATGAAAAGAGGACACCAGTTACACCTATGCAACCAGCAGGTGTTTGTGTTGGCATGCTCAATTATTTGAGAATATCAGACCAGTTAGCTCCAACTGGGTAGATTTTTTTCCTGTTTTAGTAGTAAAAAACTAACCTAATACATAGGATTACTTACATTTCCATAGTAGCAGGAGCTGTTGTTACTATGACAATGCCACAGGGGTTTTGACTCTTCTTAAACTTTCACATTTCACTCTAAAATTTGTGGTATGTGTATGTTGTTATTTTGAAAGGTCACTTAGCTATCAATCAGGTACATGTATGTAAGCTCCCCTGCCAGTTAACATCATCTCTGACCAGTTTAATAGAGGATTGAGTAGATTCCTTTGAACAGGATGCAGGAAATAGAGCTTTTCTATGGCCATGGGTGGTCTTTGAGAGACGATTAGACATGTTTACCACTGTCAGATATCCAGTGACAGGTCATCCCTCTTACTAATACTGTGCCTCTGATGGTCACCCTCCCCATGGTCATGAGATAAGTCTTGCCGTGCCCCTCCCTCCCCCCCCCCCCCCCCCCCCCCCACACACACACACACCTCTCCACAGCTGTTGGAAGTGTGTAGCCACCTATCATTATAGACCTGGCCACTGCCTAGAGCCAAAGCTTGCTTGGACTGCACAGCTTAAAGATTAAAGCTTGTGTAGCACAGGTGATGGTGTGGTTTCATCACCTTGGGGTGGAGATACATGCTGTATGTACACTATCAGCACATCCTGTGATGTGCACCTATCTGATTGAGGAGGTTGAATACCCCATAAATGGAGGAGGAAGGATTGAATACCCATGTGTGTCTACTGAAGCTGTGGGAAGTAGTCTTAGCGCAGTCTCTCATAAATCCATTGTAAAACAGTAAGATACCCAAAGGCTCAATATCACAACACAGAGATCATCCTTGAACACAGATGCTGGAAGTTTTTGAACATGACACATTGTCATGGTTACAGTTTAGGTTCCAGGTAAATGTCTATCATGTTTTTTTTTCCTCCTTTACCTGTTGCCTGACAACCATTTTAATTTAGCAGTTTTATTGTTGCCAGAGAGACCAGTGACATTTGATTTTAGCCTCATTCAGTCTTCCGAATCCCTTCAACACTAGAAATATACTGCCACCAAACATCTGTTTGTGGTATTATTTTTTCAAAGTGTTTTTTCTAAAGCTGGTGAAGGGCAAAAAAGCTGCAATATTGTTCTCATTTTAAACCAATTAGATCTCTAATTTTCTGAATATGAGTGTTTGGTCTGTCCTAAATTAGAACCTAAAATACATATGAGATGTGTTGTTCGGGAGCAGTCCAAATGTAAGTGTCTGTGGCATGAGTCCACTCAAAAAAAATGTTCTCCATGTGGCAACAGCATTTGATTTGCTTCACTAGTAAAAATGCCCAGTCACAGTTCCCATAGAGTGGTCTCTCATTCCCACATTTTTGGTTTCCTTAGTTCTCGTTTTCTTGTTTCTTTGCCTCCACCAACTGAATAGCCAACCCCCATCTCTGTCCTCTGTGTGTGTGTGTGTATAATACAGGGGGTTGAGGGCAGGGCAGCAGAGGGGGGAGGTGATGTGTGTGTGTGTGTGTGTGTGTGTGTGTGTGTGTATTTGGAGGGGAGGCGGTAATCGGGTGCAGTGAAATCCTGAGATCCACATGTGAAAGCGTGTGTTTGTGTTTAGCGTTAGATCTCATTAATCAGCCTGGGCTCTGAGAGCTCATGCGCGCTGTCTCTGCGGCTTCCTCCAGTCTCCCTCCTCGGCCTGCCTTCCTGGAGATTAGTGATGCCTATAAACGCATGTCAGTGAATAATTGCGCTTATTATTTTTCACATCTGAATAATTCCCCCACAACCACACTGTGATACTGTTATCTTATGCAGAGATGCAGGAATCTCTGAGCTTTGCAAACCACGGGGTGTGCATCACACACAACAGACGAGACCTGCGTAATTCCCACATGTAAATTACAGGGTGTGAATCTGATCCTAGTGTGAAAAAAGGAGGCAGGAGGTCTTTTTTTGTGAATCACCCCCTCCGTTATGCACTGGGGTTGAGTTTTATGACGAGGAAGCTGGCAGCACTGAATTGAAGGGATAAATCACCAGTTATGCCCATCCTTAGTCTTCCAAAGGGGGGATGGTAATGGAAGGAATTGAGGGATGGAAACAAAGGTAGGTGTCTCCACCACTGGCCAATCATTTCTCCAGGAGAGATGGCTCCGAGTCGCATTAGCGTGGCTCTACGAGGAATCCGAGAGTAATAACTCAGAAAATGGAGTAATTAGCAGGAGCAGCTGTAACACAATGACCCCTATTCATCAAACCCGTTTACTCCTGGGTGCAGTTTGGAGCCATCTTTTCTTTTCTTTACTTCTTTCTCCCTCGCTCTTTCTGCTCCCTGTGGGGAACACTTAACAGGTATTTCTTTTTTAAGAAGTGGCGGGGAGGCATTTGAAAGAGGGACAGTTTTGGCTCCTAATGTTTTTTTTGTGTGTTTTATTTTTTAAACAAGTTGTCCTTGCTGCATTAGACTGAGGGGCAGGCGTATGGGGTGTGAGATGAAAATGTCGAGGTCAGTCGCTGAGGCTCCTCCTAAGGAGGGTAATTAAGGAGCCTAAGGAGGAATTGGCCCGTGCTAATTGGAACGCAAAGAGTTCTAGGGTCGTGGATTATGCTGACTACAGGAACCAGGGTGGTGGTGGGTGGGGTGAGGGGGTGCTTCAAAGGCAGTTCAGGATGAGTAGTCAGGTGAGTTTGGTGAAAGCAGGTGGTGCTCCAAGGAACCCAAGCAAGTTAGGAGTCATGCCTCCTACATTCTAGAAATGGGTCATTTAAACATGTAGACCAAGAGATTATACAGTTTGTTTGTGATCCTATATGAAACAGAATCCCATGAGATGGAGTCCAAGTAACCTCTGTCACTGCCATGCTCTTGTTTGCATCGCATGACTAGCAAAATTTAAACACTTGCCACTTGTGGAGGCTCACAAGACCATAGTGCCCTCCAACCCCTACCCGCCTGCACACACACACACACACACAGACACACACACACACACACACACACACAGACACAAACCACTGTTTTTTTTGTCCAGTCAAAACAATCAACAGCTGTGAATTCCTTCAAGATAAGAGGGCCTGTTTGACTGAATCACTTGAATCACTGGTTGGCACTTGATTGGAAAATCAATGATCTTGTGTTTTGCCCGTGTAGCTTCAGCGTTTCAAGGGTGCCACAATTACACTATGCTTTGTGAGCCCATCTGATCTTAAGTGGTTGTTGCCGGTTGCTCTGAGTGGTGGTGGGTGGGTGTCCTTTTACTGCGTCCTCGGCATGCTATATTTAGCGATACTTGCATTTTGAATGTTGTTGACCTTGTTGAGCTTTGGGTCTTAATTGCATTGCATTGTTTGTGTGTTTCCCCATTTGTGTGCATTTAGTCCCTTCTTTCTAATCTCCCAGCAATGGCATTTTCCCCTGTCTTTTCCTCCTCTTCCCATCTCTCCCATTGCTTAGTGCCTTTTATTCCATGTGACACAGCTGGAACATGGCTCCACCACTGTAAGCCAACTACTCATACTCCCAATGAGAGACTCACACACACACACACACAGTTGGAGGGGCTGACCAACTTAATCATATTAATATAACTTCACAATTAAAAAAGGACAATACCCAAACATTACCGACCAGAGGGATACTTCACCCATGCACGCCACCCCCTGATTTCAGTGTTTGTGTGTCCCATACATACGTCAGGTACTGTCAAGACACGGGTAAGCAGTATTTTAATGAAGTGTCTCATCGTAGGTGGTGATAATGAGTTTGGCAGGAGTCGGCGAGAAGGGGGATCAGGGGAAAATGAATGGCCGTTCTCTCCCTTTTTGCACACTGATGCATACACAGCCTATTGATTGCAATTCAAACGGGCAATGACAACCCTTAATCAGTGCCAGGGTGTGGAGATTGGTATCTTTAAAATGGAATTGTGAGAGGGGGGACATGACCTGGGCTTACTTTAATAACTTAACTTTACCACTTTGTCATTTAGGACCCCAGGGAGCGAGGAAGGGAGGGGTGGAGAAGGGGGGCAGCGAAGAGAGGAGTGGATAGCAAGCAGATGAGAGAGTGAGAGTGGGGGGCGGGGGGACAGCTGAGGGAGATGGAAGAGATTAAAGTGGAGTGGAACAGCCTCTGAACTGGAATTAGATATGCATTTTGTGATTTACCTTTAGAAGTGAGTTAGGAGTTACATGTTGCAACGGTAATGGATGGTGCAGAAAGCACCGTGTTTCCTTTGTCTATGTCGTTTAAGGTATAAAAAGCATTAGAGTAGCAGAATGTGTTGTATCTAGATTGGTACCTCCATTCTCTCTTTTTTTATTGTCTCTCTTTCTCTCTCTTCCTCTGTCTCTCTTTCATTTGCACTTTCTCGTTATTCTCACTGCAGTCTCTTTTCATTATATACAAGACACATGTACAGGCAAACATTGAATTCAACTTTTTGTGGCAAAACTTAAATCAACTCTTGAAGGAGGCCTTCAAAATCCAAGAGCCATTCAAGGCCTGGACTCAAACTGAACGTAGATAGAGACAAATAGATCATACCTTTTTTTGCACATAGCCCTTCCACACCCACACACACCCATGCACACACATGCATCTACTCTTCAGAGCTTTTGAACCTTCAAACTTCAAGGGCATTCTTTTTGTAATGCCTTTTTGTCATCATGTTTTAAACATAAACCGGAAAAAAAAACATACCAATTACCGTGGTATTAATGCAGCCCATCGGAGGCAGTGGCGTCGTCGTCTTTCCCAAGAGGAAGGTTAAAGCTTGTGTCGTCAGATGTGGAGCCGGCACACTCTTCCAGCTTGGGCCCTAGCCCCCGACCTGTGTATGGGTGTAAGACATACAGAGCTGCTCACAGGCCTGGACTACTGTGAGGTTCCTGTGGACTCTTCTGAGAGAGAGTGGGGTGTTGGGTAAAGCGATTGGGGAGGTAGGGGTGGTGGGTGGCTCGTCTCTGAGGGCTCCATCAGTCAGACAGAGGTGGCATGTCATGGCTATAATCACCAGCACCTCTGCCACCTTCTCTATAGCCTACAGGACACAATTACTGTCTGAGCACAAAGGACAACCCCTTCATGTAAGTGGGCCAGGCTGGTGTGTGTGTGTGTGTGTGTGCGTGTGTGTGTGCTCCAGAGAGAGAGAAAGAGGGAGGGGAGAATATGTGTGTTTTAGTGTGTATAATGTGTGAAAGCTCCCGCTTGCCTAGCTCCAAGGCCAAAAATCTTAGCTTCAACCACTTCCTGTGAATGCCTACCCACAATTCAACTCTTCACACCATTTTATATTGACCTTTTTCATGATAACATATTCAAAGAAGACATAAGTACAGACACTCACACACAAACTCTCTCTCTCTCTCTCTCTCTCTCTCTCTCTCTCTCTCTCTCACACACACACACACACACACACACACACACACACACACACACGGACACTGCTGGAAAATCTGAAGTGACCTTTCCATTTTTCTCATTCAAGGCCAGTGTGTGCATAAGGCCTCCTCTGCATGACCAGAGATGATCAACTATAATTGAGGTGTTTGCCAGAGTGTGTAAGCTGAAGCAGAAATCACTAGCTGAAAGCAGAAGAGGTGACTAGGCCACTCCACCCGTGCCCTGTTGTCTGTCAACTCCAGACACACTTGGAACACTTAAAACCATTTTACTTGCTGTAGGACCAACACAACCCAGATGGGTGTCTAACCAACCCAAAGTCCAGATGGGTGTCTAACAGTCTAATTATTGGACAGTAGTTGGGTCAAATTTATGGTGGTATGTGAAATCTGTTTATTTATTCTATCTATTGTTATAATAAGTTTGGCTCTAGTCCTTCCTGAAAGTAAATAATGGTTGCTGATAAGCTGATGAAAACATTTGCCCCTCAAATGTGCCCCTCAGAGTTGTGTGACAAAAGAAATAAATCTTAACATCAAATACGTGTATGGGTCATGGTTATGCTGGATTGCCCTGGAACATTAACCTCTGAAATACCCTATTTACAAGAATGGAATTATTCATATAGCATTGTAGGCCACATTTATCAAACATTACCATTTTCAGGGTACATTTGATTACGAGCCACCATTGCACATGAGTCTCACGTTTCATTCTTGCGGCGCTCATCAATGCCAGAAATCAGTGTAAATGTGAATGTATATTGATAAATTGCCTTGCTGCAAATTGATGGTGTGTGCATATGAATCTCAATTTATATCTACCTACATCTCATATTACTGTGATTGCTCCCTAAGACAAAAAAAGTGCCTCTTGTGACTAGCATGCCATTAGAATTCTGAAGAATTGCAGGTGGAAGGGCCAAAACTGCAACTAACATGGATTAGATCTGCAGTTGAGATTCATTTAAATAAACAAATAGATAATTTAATAAGCAAAGAAAGAGAGAGTATGTAAACAGGACTAATAGAAAACGAATAGACTGGAACCCAATATAGAACAGGCTTGCAATGAATCTTCAGTATCTACAGTATTGGTGTAGATGCTGTCAAATGGATGGTGTGCAACTGTCAAATGTGTTGTCAAATTGTGTCAAATGCAGGGTGTTGTGCTGTAAGGGGTTCAGTAACAGTGATACAGTAAAACAGTAACAGTGGCAATCCCGACAGACAAGGGCCCTTGAGGTCAGCAGTGCAACATGGTGCTGTGGCTGGTGTGTCATCTAGCTGACTTGTTTGGAGTGGAAACGTCACCCACTGAGCAATTGGCAGCTCTCTTCTCTTGATGGCTTTCGTCCCATCAGCTGCCTGTGATCTCACCTCCATAACTCTACTCCAGCGCCCGCTACCAAACGCCCACACATCACGTGCATGTACTAGGAATAAGCTGCCGCCATTGTTTTTGTTGTAATCCACATGGGCGTGCATGCTTTTTGCTTGTTGCTGTGTGACAGCTGTGCTCGTGGTGGTGTTGTGCTCTCATGATGTCTGGGACTGGATTGACAGGACTACTCCCAAGGTGGAGTTTGAAGTCCTGTTTTGCTGCAAGAGATGAAACGTTGTTGTGTGCTTACATACATCAGGCAAGCTTTGCATCTGAAGATACTTGTTACACAACTTCCTCTTGCACCAAACTCAGTTATATTTTCTTTTTGAATGTGTGTATGAGTGTGTGCGTGTATGTCTCTTATCATCTAGATGCATTGTGTAGAATGACAAAAACTGGACTTTGTTCTTAACTTAGACATGATTTGAAGAAGACGTGAAAAAGGCCCTGCAAAGCCAAGATGTTCTCTGAAGATGCATCAAGATGCATCAAACAGTATGAAATCAGTCAATGTGGTGAAACGGAACATGCCCTACTACTGAGATAAAAAAAAGGTCTGACGTGTGAAGCACCTACAGTCTACACAGGTTCAACCATGACTGGCTGGTGTCCCATTCGAAAGGCTCCATGTTGACCTGATTGGCCTGTTGAAAGAGCTGCCTCATACCTCATCTCATGATACATTATTACAAGGCTTTTAGGCAGAAAGCAGGTTTTTGCCTCCCATAAGTAGAAAGCACTGGAAAGGGTTGCGTCGGCTGGCGTATTTCTCTTCCCCAACGCTGTCAGCCGGAATTGTGGCTCCCCGCATGATTATTTCTATTTTTGCCTCTCCCACAGTGGAACAGGCTATTTATCTTGTGGTTTGTAATATGACACAAAACAGTGTTAAATCCCAAGGAATCGCAGGCATAAAATATTGAAACCCAGCTGCGAGGATTGTGGTGGTGTTTGTTCCAGCGCTAGCTGTCTGCGGGTATGCTGTGGTTACGGGATTTGAGGTAGCAGATGCCGTGGGGATCCATATGACTCCATGCTGATTGGGGAGAGCTTGTTTTCTCCCTCTGCTGCAGTAGGCAGTAGGGATGCCTTCCACAGCTACCACGCTGACAAAAAAAAAACTATTGGTCTAAGTGTGTGTGTGTGTGTGTGTGTGTGTGTATGGTTCAGGATATGTATCTGTGGCCGACCCTGTCTTTTTTTTTGCCTCATTCTTGCTTTGTGGTATTGATTTCGTCCCCAGCAAACTCAGCGAGATGACATTCCACTCCGCAGAGAGTTCCTACGGAAATAGATCATTTATAGCACAGTGCTTTTCATAGAGGATCACTTGGTTGAACGCACACTTTAAAAGGATCACAGAGTGTTTTTTTTAATAGATGATAATAATTGA
Source organism: Limnothrissa miodon (assembly GCA_017657215.1). NCBI lineage: Eukaryota > Metazoa > Chordata > Actinopteri > Clupeiformes > Clupeidae > Limnothrissa > Limnothrissa miodon. The sequence goes on along the minus strand of JAGFZM010001091.1, from coordinate 130,752 downwards.
CTAAATGAACTTGTGTTGACTTTTGTTAGTTTTGGAATTTAGAAGTTGAAAAAGAGCCTCAATTAAGAAAATGACTACTAAATGCACAGGATGTAAATCTACAGGATGTGCCACGATAAAATTTCTTTATGGAGGTCCATAGGTGAAAACATCTAATAGTCCAGTTTTTATCGATTGGCCCATTCTGTAAGTGTGAAACCCTGCCGATGCTATCTTCAAGTGTCCGTCTAGACTTAGGCCTGTGGTACTGTAGCTGGGCTTGCATCCACTAGAGTAGCTCTCGTCTGCCTCACCCATGACGTCTGCTCTTATTTTTGGGGTTCTGCCCTGAGCTCTACCTTGCTTCAAAGGCGAGCTGAGGTGCTTTGTATTTATTTATTTATTCTCTCTTTCTTTATTTATTATTCATTTGTTCCCTCCTCCCTTCACCCTGGCAGACTTGATGTCACGCATCTGCCTGCGCTGTGCCAAGGCCTGCAGACAGTTTTGGAGGGGGGTGGGGAAGAAGATCTGACAATTCGATAATTGCTTCGAAGCGGAGAAGGGTCAAGTTTATTTCTGGAAAATGGAGGAAGAAGCTGTGGGTTTAGCAGGCTTATGAAAATCAGGTGCCAGCAAGCACATGAGGAATTCATTCAAAGCCCTCCCTTTCTTCTGCATGCCTTCTGCGGCAACACACTGTGCGGTTTGTGTGGGGGTGAGATTTAAATGGGCTTGCCCCTGTTTCAGCTTATTTATTCTTATTTTTTTTAAGACACATCTTTGTTGCCCTTTCAAAGGTGAGGATTTCAAAAGGCCAATTCAAGTTGAAAAGGGCAGCCAATCTCCATGACTGTGAGTGGTGGAGGTCAGAGACTGAGCTGGCCCAAGAAACACTCGACTCTCTTGTGAAGCAGTAGTGCTGAAATAATAAGTTATTGTTATTATTGTTATTATTATTATTATTATTATTATTATTATTATTATTATTATCTTTTTTATTGTTGTTGGAAAGGTAGCATGTGTGTGCACTAGAAGGCCATACTACCGGCACTCAAGAGTTCCTAAACAGAGGACTACCCCTGCTGAGAGGAAAATGTCTTGGTGTTAGAATAAAATTCTCCCATGCTGGGCATTTTGCAGGAATAGCATTGTTGTGTAGGCATTGCACAATAATGCCCTTCTCAACCAATCTCTTCCTCCCTCCTCTCTATTTGCCTCCTCATATCCTGAGAGAGAGAGAGGGAAGAGGAGAGGAGAGGGCAGGAAAGCAGAGGAGAAGGGAAGGGAGGAGAGGAGAGCGAGAAGCGGCGTTCATCATCTGTACCTTTTCTTGTGACCACGGAGCTAAAACAACATAAATTACAGCAGGCCCTGAAGGATTGCACCATTCTGTCCTGACTGGGAGATGGAGTATTGATTCTCAGCATGGTGCTAAAATTGCCTGCCCCACTGCGCCCCCCTCCCCCCAAACATGTTGGCAATTATTATTGTTTTTATTATTTTTTTCCTATAATTAATTTATTTATTTTGAAAGGAAGGGGAGGAGTGTGACATGCTCGAAGACATGAGGACACGGTCGAGTGGCAACTATAATCGTCAAATTTAAATCGTAAACTAAAGGGCCCAGACATGAACCCGATTACTGCTGTTTGAGATTGGTTTATAGTGACCCAAAACCTGCAGACCAAGCAAGGGTCGAGCTTTTGTCTTCTCGTGCTTTTCCCTTGGCAGGAGAAAAAATATGAAACATGCATTTTTTTTTCCAATTTTTTTTCTCTTTACACAAGTTAAACCTTTTTTAAAGAACTAAATAGCACAATTCCAAAGCATGCTCAGCTTTCCACACAATGTAAATGCATAGTTCATGTGCATTTATTTATTGATATGAAAAGTAAACACTACCGTGGACTTTAGCTTATTCACCATCAGTCATTGTTTTGTCACAGTTGATAAATCATCATGCATTGCTTTGTCAAACTTTTCTGCATGTCATTCGTTTAAGTAAAATGGAAATGTGGCTGAGAAAAAGTGCTTCACGAATGCTTGCTTAAATTTCCTCTAGTCAGCCATGCTGGACTCAATGCGCTTTGTGTTTGTCACTCCCTCTGTGGCTTTCATTTTCTCAGTGTGCATTACATTACACATGTGATTCGCTGTTGGCATCGTAAGAATTAGTTCGTTCAGGGCAGACAAAAAGGAGAAGGATATAAATAGAAGGACATTTGGGAAACTACATTTCAATTAAGCTCTTTGATAGAATGTTACTCAAAACAAGCCATATGAATTTCCTGACAAACAAAACATATCCTCTTGTGACATGAACGCTTATTCTATTATCACATAAGATAACCTTATATTTATTAACACTGTGTATATGTGCACTGTTAGACATTTTGTTCAAGAACATAAATGTGTATAAATGGCTTGCAAATCGTTAGGAATGCGTTAAAAATAGATGTTCCAGGTACAGTTTAATAAATGCTCACTATTGTGTTGGCTGTGACAAGTTAAGTCGAATTGGTAAAAAAGGACACCAAAAGGCTTTTAGGCTGAGCTCTTCACCACAAATCACCACACCACAGCCTTCCATAACCTCACGTCATCCTTTCACATGTCTGTTGCCATTCTGCCCTCTTCAACTGACAGCAGCAAAGAAACCACATCCGCCACAATACACTTCTAGCCCACTTATGCGCCTTCGCATGTTGACAGTGATAATGTGACAGTGCAACAGTGCTCTTGCTCAACACACAAAAAAAGAAGAGGTGACAGAGCCAGAAATTCTATTTTGTCGGTTTCTTTGTCAGTAGACTGCCAGAGCTGCTTCTGAGCTGCGCTCACTCGAACATATCAAGATGACTTAAGAAAAAAGAGGGAAAAAAAAGTGAACAAATGAAAATCTACATTGGGATTTTTTTCTTTGGCATCCCAGGCAAGGGAGTTCATTAAAAGGGAGTTCTTCATACTTGCACTCCCACCAAAACAACCATGACTAAGCCTGAAGTCACTCTGTGCTTCGCAGATCTTGTGTTTTTCTTTCCTTAAGCTATAATTTTGCATGTGTGCTGGACAGCCAGCCATCCAGTCTGTCAAGCAGGCTAGTGATAGAGAGAGTGTGTGTGTGTGCATGTGTGTGTGTGTGTGTGTGTGTGCTTGCAGAGACCAAGTATCTTCAGCCAATCTCATAAATCACCCATGTGGGGGCCGGGTCATACAGGTCACTCACCCTTCGGCAGCTGCAGCGGCTGAGATATCTGTGTCTCGGCAGCCGCCAGTCCCCAGAGCCTGAACCTGGAGCCCTCTTTCATATGTACCTCCGAGGCCAACACATGTTGGGATAGGGGTCCAGGCCATCTGACCCCAGAGCTATCTCTGTCCCGGGGCTCGAGAGAGAGAAGCCTGACGTGATTTGCATTCATGCGTCAGGTCGCGTGGGCTAGGGCAATGCCTTCCAAATGCACTACTGAGCCATACAAAATGTTGTGCTATTTCAAACCAGAAACCACTGCTTTAGTTAGCATTTCCTGATCTCTTAGATGTCCCCTTTAGGTATGTCCTTACCTTGGGGGACATTCGCTTCCACGTGCAGACTTGTGCAAACCTTGAAGATGAACTTAGCAAACACTTTTAATTATCAAGCCTGCGCACTCCCAGAGGCCTCACGTTTAGAGTGCAGAGGGAACGAATAAATCTGACCACGGTGTCTTACAAGAGTAACAAGTATTGATGATCTATTCAGAGTGCACTTCCCTGCGGATGCATAATAGAGACGGTGCACTCCCTTTGCTCTGGGAGGACAGTGGGTAGGGGAGGCGATACATTCGCCGTGACGTCGTGCCCGCACGCCCTCGTTGATGAATGAACATGTCGCCTCCGATCCAGAGGCAGTGTTTGTAAAAGTCACCCTAATAAAATCTCTGAGATTGGTTGGGGAAGATGGGATGGAGGGATGGAGGGAGGGTTGGAGAGGAAAGGAGTGGGGGAGTTTGAGGTTTGTAAATGGTAAATCAGGGGAAGACTTTCAAAGTGTACAAGATTTGAGTGATCTTTCCTAATGAGGTGGAGGTGGGATATTAGGGTGGGGGTGGAAATCTACATAAGGACTCTATAAGCACAGACTGGACTTTGTGTCTCACTTGCACTGCCGGAGGACGGTTGCGTGCGTGACTCACCTGCCTTCAAATGATTAGTTCAGCCATAATGGATGGCAACTCTCCCTCTCTCTCCCTCTCTCTCCCTCTCCTCGCCAACCTCAGAGGGGAGGATCAAAAGGTGGTCAGAGCACGCGCTGTGATCATTGATGTTGTAAGAGCATACACACACACGTACACACTCTCCCTGTGTGGTTTTGGAGGATAGGAGATGAGAAGGTCGAGAAGGAGGGTGTGCGAATGTATATAAAAGGAGCAGCGCCCAAGCCGCGCCCAAGCTTAGAATCCAGACATTAGACGTCCTCGAAAAGATCCAACACAAACTTTGGAGATGTTCGGTTTAATCTGTGAGGTTATGTTCAGGCCAACACAAAGATGATGGACATGTACGTGTAAGTGTTTAATAGGTGTTCGTGACGATGGTGTGTAAGGCTCTTTTTTGCGTTGATAAGGAAGACTGCCCTCAAACACTCTATAAAGCTTGTCATGTTGAATTGACAGAAGGTACTGAAACCTGTGAAAAGTGCACAAGATTGTATAAATATCCATGACATAATGTCTGTGTAATTATTGTGACACTAGCATGTATTTTAGCACGTATGATAATTGTTCATCCATGTGAACATGGCAGTGGTCTGCGTGTGCCATAGCCTAGATGTTCATGAAAATACGGTAGCATCCGCAGGTCCCAGGCTTAGGAAATCACATCATAGTTTTTGGGCTTGTAGGACACCTTGGCCCTCAACAAGAATCATTTGTACTCTGATTATTATTTTCTGATCTTATTTACCACTGTGCTCATTATTACCATTCAAAATGTGTGCAATTAATGAGCACTGGAAAATGAGATCCCTGCATTATTACTGTAAGACTCCGATTTCTGTTGAAGAGGCAAGAACAATAGATCTTTTATTCATGCTTTTGTCAGAGGCTTCACAGAGGCTTTCTTGCAATCATGGACAGAAAGCGTTGTAATTATGGCAAAGCGAGGGGTGGGTGGAGAGGTGCTGCTTTTTTGGGTGGGGTGGGGGGATTGGCATTTATCTTTTTGTGTCCATTCCAACCCTCCCTCTATCACTGGGAAACACTTACACGCAACTGGACAGCAGACATTACCAAAGCCATTTCTCCTCACATGCCCTGTAAACACCATCTTCATTTTTGTTGATGGCTTTTTGCCATGGCCATTTCTGTGACTTAATGCTCTCTTCAGCGAGAGGAAGGAAAGGGGGGGAGAGGTGGTGTTGGTCTTGTATGTGTGTGTGTAAGTGAGGGGGGGGGGGGGGGGGGGCAAAGAGCCGAGCATGCAGATCCTCTTTAACCCTTGCCAGTGCAGGCTCTTGGGTTGGGCCGCTGGGGCTCCTGGCACTGCTGGCCTCCACAGATGTGGAGGGCGAGGGGTTGAGGGCAGAGAAGGTTTTGGAGGGAGGATTGGAAGGGGGTGGTTGAGGAGGGGGCATGCATATTTTAGACAGAGTAAGGGCTCATTTGCATTCCGCCCCACGAGAGGCAGAAATCAAAGGGCTGACCGGGAATAGAGGGATGGGTATGTTTGATCAGGGGATGTTTCTTCCCTTTTTTATCCCTCTCTCCATCTCTCTCTCCCCGCAACCTCTCTCTCTTTCTTTTATTCCCCTCCTTGCCTGTCTCTCATCTATCCCTTCCTCTCTCTCTATTTCTCTCTTTGTCTTTCTCTCTCTCTCTTTCTCTCTCTATGGTAGTAAATGAATGGCTTGATGCTAATCTCCATGGGAAGATAGTAGAGCAACCACAATTAAAAACACATTAGAAAGAGGAGAATAATCGCAAGTAGAAAAATATTCCAGCCGGGTACAATAATTACATCAAGCGGTGTATTCCCTGTCGGAGGAGCAAATCCTGATTAGACATGAAGATAGTTTATGGTAATTTTATTAGGTCTGAATGCCAGTTTAACGTGGTGGATAAGGCAGACGTGTTGTGGCTTAGCGGTTGAATTCATGAGGGTTGATTTGCACAGCACATTAGGAACAAACACAGTGACTGATTTCTAAAACCAGAAATTCCAAGTACCAGCGATAGCAGCTAAATGAGCATTGTTAATATGTGTGCGTATGTGTGCATATGTGTGTGTGTCTATGGTTAGGTGTGAGCATGTTTGTTCATCGATAAGAAATTGGAGTCATAATGCTAATTGAGTAGGTACTCTCCTTAGCATTTGCAATTTAACCATTGCTGTTAGCAAAGCCATTAGGTACATAGATACGGCAGCCTAGACAAACCCACTAACCTGGCTGCATTCTGAAGGTATGGTTCAAACTGCCTACTGCATATCTCACTGCCATAGGCTGCAATTAGCGAATGTAAAGAGAGAATGTTGAAATGACTCTAGTTCAGTGGTGCCCACAGTGATCACAGGACATGAGCACTGCTGACATTACTGACTTCCTTTTTGTCCTTGCACAGGCCTCACACCTCAGCGTTGTTTTGCTCACCTCAATCCCCTCTTCATCTTTTTTCTTTCTCCAAACAGACGTCAGGCTCCACCTGGCTGCCACCTCAGACTCCATTTTGGTTTACCCCCGTTTTAGTTGACCCCTAACCTCTGCCTCCTGCGACCTCCATCACATTGGTAACCATTTCATCCAATCATTGTTTTTTTTTTATTATTATGTTGATTTGATTTACTCATTAAGATGTTTTGGTAAAACTTTCTGTGAACCCAGTATTCATAAAGGACTCTAAACACATTCATAATGGCTTATAATGCATTCATGAAGTCATAACTGTACGCTCTTTGAAGTCTGTATGCCTTTGAAGTGGCAACTTTATGCAGCTTAAATTTGTTAATTGTCCTTTCATATGCTTGACTTCTCATGCCAAATTATAAAGAGTGCTCAGTGCATCCTCTAAGCAAAGTGAGATGCACACATAATCACTCCTAAAGCTCAATCAAGAAATCAAATCAGTCAAGGAAATAAGAAAGTTTATTGTCACATACATACATTTTATGGGTGTAATAATGCTGTGCAATTACATATGTCAGTCTATTGTACATAATAATTATTATGATTAAAAACAATCTATTAGCTCTACTTCCACACATTAAGAAAGAGCCCCCAAGAACAACAGGGGCAAGGAAACCTTAGGCAGATCCACAACTCAAGGGGCCAACCCAACTGTTGTGGGAAGAGGGAGTGACAGAGTGAGGGACCAGTACTCTAATTTGTATAGGGGTATTGGCCTGTGTACTTAGTGCAAGTGGGTTGTGAGGGCATACTGTTGATAATCAGCAAACGGCACCATAACAGATAACAGATAAGTACTGTTCAAAGGCAAAAGGCAAGCGAATCTTATAATGCTTTGTAAAGGCATATATAAAACCATTAACACCTTAAGTAAAGTCATGAGAGCCATGTATAATGACTTATGAGTTATTATGTTATTAATTATGAGTTTTCTGAATGCATTATAACACATTATGAATGCATGCTTAATAAATACTGAGTTGATAGAATGTTTTAAATGTTATCCATTTGTATTTGTACATTATTCCTATGTTGTCATATATGTGTGCATTTTTTCATAATTAAACTTCAGTTAAATACATGCTATACTTGTATCATTCATGTATATTTTGTTTCTTCATCCGTCCACCTTTGCCTTGCTTTTTAATGGAATTTCTTATTTTATTGCAGAATTTTATGTTGTCTTAAAAAACACATGGCCATTAAACAAAGCACACAGCAATTCTCGTAAAAAAAAAACTGAATCAATAAACATTTATGAATTATTAATCCAACTGGGTTTTATTACATTATGCTTGATAACCCTGACAGCAAAGGAAACACAAAACTCTCTTTTTGAGGTTTGTGTTGCTTAGGTAAGTACTGTGCTGGAAACAGTGGGACTGGTGCTTGTTTGTGTGTTTGTGTGCGAGTCCCTGACACAGCACTGACCTCCACATCTGATGAAAGGCCCCGCAGAAAGGGCCAACAGAGACGGAAAGGTTAGTGCCATGATAGGTAGGAGGGGGTGTTTTAGAGGTGGGATGTGAAGCTTCACTCTGCCTCGCTCCTTGGTGTCGAACACCACTCCTTCTCTCCGCATGTTTGAACAAGAGCCCTTAAAAGCCAATGCTGAGCAGAGCATCCCTCACGACTCTTGCCGAGCGTGGCTAGCCACAAGAACGTGACAGCGGGCCTCTAAGCAGAGATAACAAGCACCCATCAGGCCTGACCCCTGAACCTGTTCACTCACAGTCATTCACACACACACGCGCGCACACACACACTCAGATTCACATTTTTATTTGCGCTACAGTATATACACATTCAAGCACTCTCTCAATCCTTTTCTCTCCATATAAAACATTCTTTTTCCCCCACACACACACATATGCACACACACGCACACACACATCCTCATCATCATCATCTCACCACTCGCCCTGGCTGTTGTTTATCCCACAGAGAAGCATGAAAGTCAAGCAATGCATTGTTAGCAGTGGTTTATCTGGCCCCAAGCACTAGGGCAGCATGACAGACACTGACTAACCCCAGAGAGACGCCATAGTCCTGAGGAGGGGTTTGATCTACCCCACATCCCATACTCCAGCCACTGTCTTGCTGTATTGTCCCTGGCCAGATAAGGATCTCGTGTTAACATTCCAATGCATTCTGGGACTGAGCTGAAGCACTGAAGTCACTGCATTTTTTCTGTTTTGTTTTTTAGATGTGATGCTTGGTTTTGAAATCTGTCTCAATGTAGCAATGTAGAGAACAGGTCCACCTTTGTGTGTGGCCTCAAAAAGACCTGCCATAGACTACATAGTGTTGGGGGTTGTTAGACCAGCCTCATTCTCTGTTATGCTAGTCAAAATCACCCCTTCGTATGCTTTCTCAGGTAAACCATTACTGCTGCCGGCATGCTGGCATCACCCGTTGCTGCGCTCGTGCTCACAATTGCAATCAATTAGCCCTGTATATTAAAGTTCCGCTTTGCTACCATGGCTACAATACCGTATCAAGATGCTGTCATTTTGAGGCGCATCGCCCATTTGCCAGATAAGGTAAAACAAATTGCCCGATTGTTTGAAAGGCGGCAGCCCCTCGCTGCAGATAGCTCTCAAATGGAGACTGTCACGAAGGGGGAATACCAAACACCTGGAACAATAGACTAGAGGAATCTTTCTGTTGGTGGAGAGGCTATTGTCTTCAATCTTCTCCAAGCTCAAGTCTTTGTGTATCAAGCCATGTTTCACTAAATCTCAGGTAGTCATCAACAAGAGCACAATTAAGCTTCTTTTAGTTCATGTAGTCATGAGCTATCACATGGAACAATACAAAGAAAACAGTGTTTTTTGTCATTCATATTTGTATGCTCATACTGGCTAAACTCAAATCCTTGCACGGTTCGTGCTGTGTATTGGGAATAAATAGTTATCATATTCTCAACATTTTTCAAGAGAGATTGAACTGCAGGGATAAAAATCTGGTCTTTGATTGGCCCACTTGTTTTCTTATTTAGTAACCTGCATTCAATTTCATTAAGATAAAGATTTATGTGTGATACCTAGTGAGAACATTTGTAAACAGAGCAGTGCCTTCAACTTTGCATTTCTCCCCTAAACACTGACAGGCATGATTGTGATTATCTTCTCTATCTTTTATCTGTTGCTATTAATTTCACAGCCCATTTGAAAGTTCTAGAGGTTTGCTTACGGCCCAGAAGCCCTGCCCAGATAAAGGAATGCAACAGTGGAGCAAATGAGCAAGGACACCAAACATGTGCGAAATTAACAGTAGCAGCAAATCAATACTTTGTATTGACATAGAGGCAAACTAATGGCAGGCACACACACACACACACACACACAAAATGTCACACACAAACACACTCAGAAAAATGGACAGAGAGAGAGAGAGAGAGAGAAACGGGTTTATTAGAACATTGAGATGATTCAAACCCAATTAAAGACCCCGCTTTCAGGTTGTGTTTGTCATAATTTCTTCTGTTTCGTCATTCAATATTACGGTGGGGGGGTGGGGATTGTTAACATGCACTATGTTGACAAGGACTAGATTAGTTAAAGGGGAACTAATTCCAACAGTAAGACTCTAAGCCCATAATGGATGACCATATTTCCCCAGTCAGAATTTTTTTGGCTTGTTTAATTTGAATGGTAAGGTAAGCGATTCAGACCTAGATATGGATTTAATCAGTCGGTCCGATTCACACTGCTCTGGCCTCAGAGGAGCTGGCTTACGATGCCATTTCCCAAGGCAGAGCTCCTATGGATGCCTTGCCTACATAGGATGTAATAGAGGTTTAGGTCCCTGCGGGTTACCAGCAACCTGCCTCTCGCTCATATCTCATTCAGCCATGACTGTGCTCACTGAGTCTCGGGCTCCTGACCTGGAACTGATGTCCTCAGATGAAACTCTCCACCGTTTAATTCCCAACCGGACCAGTTCGGCTTCAGACACATGTTTAAAAGCAAGAGGTCCAGTGCCTTTAATAATAACAGTCCCCACACATGATACCACCCCCACCACCTCAACTACCTTTCCCCTGCTGGGAGAGAGAGATGACTCTTAAAGCCTCATTCATCTTTGCTGTGCGAGCAGTAGCACGGAATACACTTTGTGTTGTTGCCTCCAGGGAGGAGGGATTTAATACATCTTTTGTGGGGAAGGTGCTTGTCTGATTGCTGGCCAGCACTTCTCTCCAATCGCCTGCTTTAGAAAAGTGGGAAGGAAAGACAGATCCTGTAAGGTGGCGCTGGTCAATTATAGAGATGTTCCAGAGGAGGAAAACCAGTTGCTCAGGTGTTTCAGATGGTTAGGTAGGACTCACCTATAGTGGGGAAACTATGTGGGGAGACTATGTAGCATGTATGCATATGAGCAGTATACTGTATACATGTCTGTATATGTCATACAGTAAAATCTAAAATATTGCATAATTGTATTTTAAATGTCCCAATGATAAAAAGTAAATAAATACAAGGTGTTCATTATGTACTGTAGGTACTGTACATCTCTTATTTTATTATTAAAAAAATTAAATAATGTTAGTCAAACAGTATAAGGACATTCACCAAAAATATTATTAATAAAACCAACCTAATTGTATCTATGCCATGTATGAGATACAATATTACAGGAAGCAAAAAGGAATCTACTGTACCTGCCTTTTTTTTCAGATTCTGTAGCAAAGCTTCACTGACTTCACCATTTCAGAGTGTAGCCTACTGAAGAGAACTCAAATGTCATGGAGATTAGAAATTCAAATCTGACACACACACAGTCTGACAACACACAGAGTCACTGTACTGAAACAAAGGGAAGAATTCAAATATTGGGAGTTCTGTCTTTTTTCCCCAACTGCGCACATGATCGCCACAGATGAGGAACCACGTGCTCTCATGATCAAGCCCCCATGGCTGGCAAACAAGAGAGCGCATGGAGTTCTCAGCTGCTGCATGGCTGAAGAAGCAGAATATTTGCCAAATATGAAATATTTATCTTTTCCCACAAGGAAAAAAAAAGACCTTGATTTATGTGCGCTGAATTTGTCCTTGTGAGATTGCAGTGTCGTCAGCGCCTCTGTAATCTATGCGCATCAAAGATGCTCTTTGCTGTAAAGCTTGAGTAATCTGTGCAAACGCAGGGTCATGTTCGATCACGGAATCATGGGGAGAAATGATAAAGCAACCTCAAGAAGAATCTCACTCATTAAAGATGCCGCCTTGTTACCAAGCATAATGCCACTGCTGGTATTACCCCTAATCCTTGAGATTTGTATATTCTACACACATGGGCCGATAATAAAGCTTATCCGGCGCTCACCAACCTTGAGCCTTGCCTTCAGTCATTTGATTAGATGTCAGACAGTGATAAAACCATCACAAAACCACAGAAGGGAAAGCATCCGCCCACTGGTCTCTGTGTGTAATGGGCAGGATACGACCAGCCCTAATTGCTATGCCGTACATACCACATATCATGTGAGGGAGAGGGCAGCCTTAACCAATACACTACATGTCTGCAGTCATCTTTGTGGAATTCATCGATGATGAGAAATTAAACTTATAGCTGTTTTCAAACCATCTCATTTAGCTAGAGCTCGGAGGTATGCCAGGAGTAATGCATCTCTCCCATTAGGTGCCATACTGGAGGACCCGCCATGCTGGTCCTGACATCACAGGATGGTCCCACTGAAGCACAAATCATTTTTAAAAGAGCTTCATTATTTTGCCTTTCCAATCTGTGCGCGCCCGCCCTCTGTATTGATTAAATCAGGTACAGATGAAACCGGTGTGGCCCGACCACTCACTTATCTCACCGGTGTGTGACGACGCCAGCTGCGTAGTAATGTGGCTCTGAGGTCTCTTTGTGGAGTCTGTGCAGTAATCTGCACTACACTGCTGGAGGGATGGGGTTAGGGGGGTGGGGGGGTGGGGTGGTGGGGGAGGGGGCGGTCCAGAGAAGCACTAAATTACAGTCTTGGGGCTAGTTGAGATTGATGGAACATCTGATATTCCTCAAATGTACTAACCTCTAGCCCATCAGAGCCTTCCTCCCAAGACATACATCAATATCTGTGTCCGGGCCCTTCAGATAAGCTACATTTAAACATATTATAGGGATGCAGATGAACACAATGTGCATACACTGGAGTCAGATATATGTGAGAATGTGCTTTTGATTGCAAAAGACAGTTACCTAAAGAACTCTCCCAGTAGATTGGCCAGGGTTCCTTTACCAAAGCCCCATGATTCCTTTAGATATAATCGGATGATTAACACTCAACTTTAACTATTCTGTTGATGTTTATAATGCTATACAATGCTTCATTTACTTTAATGAGAATTTCTAACACTATACACCCTATTGCATGATAACGGATTGTTACTGCTATACATTGTCATCAGCTCATCTGTACTGATAACTGATATTATAATATATTTATAAATTATAATATAAGCGTTGAGACTGAATCCATCACATTCAGAGATCTTATTTTTCCTGTCTTGAATATTTTATGTGCATGTACAAATTCTTTAAATGTGATCTGATTTAACGCCAATGTCAGTAATTGAGCTACTGAGACATTCTGTTCAGAGAGAATTAAATAGAAATATGAAAACAAAGATTGATGTCATTTATACACTATAGGTACAGTATAAGTAAAGTGAATAGTTGCAGGTTGTTAATTCCAAAACTAGAATCGCCCATCATGCACTACACTACTAAGCCTGCACTAAGGCTGTACAACCAGATGTAATGAGACTCTATGCAGTATTTTCAGGAGACCATAGTTTTGGTTGACTGACTGGCAAAAATGTAACTCTCCCACCTGATGTTGCCTTTTGGAAAACGAGCCATTCAGTATTTGAAAAGCAGTTAGCCTTTTGTCATGACTGGGGTCTTGTCACATTCTTTTTCTCTGGTACTAAAGCTTTTGGGTACATAATTCAACAACAATGCAAACAAGGAAACCATAGTTGCTGAGCGACTCTTAAAAGTCAAGTACATGAATGGAATGAATGAATTGAGGTTTTCAAAGTGATGTTTTTTTGACATATTAAATCATATGTATGAAAGCTTTATGGAAAAATGGAATGGCACGCAGTGATTCCAGAACTCTGCTCAGTGATTGTATAACTCTTGCCCGACTCAGAGTAGATGATCACAGGAACATTACTCCATGTCTGTAGAAATTATGTTGCTAATTCATTTGTGAAACTGTGTGTGTGTGTGTGTGTGTGTGTGAGAGAGAGAGAGTATGTGAGAGAGAGAGAGAGAAAGAGAGTGAATGGAGGAGAGAGTTTGGCCAATATAAAACCTCATTACTGTGGTGTCATGGAAAATGTGTGCACTTTACGCTCCATCAGGCGGCAGTTTTGCTGGATAAGCACAGCTCTTGTTTGGCCATTTCTTAAAAGGGCTGCTTCTTGATGGGAAAGGCCCAGCCAAATGGGAACCCAATCTTTTACTACAGGTGGTGTTGGCTGCTTCTCTTCTTCTTCAATAGTGGGACAGCACTTCTTCAACCACCTCTATCTGTGTGTGTGTGTGTGTGTCTACGTAGGAGTGCACCTAAGAGACAGAATGCTCCTCTCTCAATAAATATTTGTGCAACTTGTCAGTAGTCAACACTACCCCCTGAGTGTTTGCAGAAATGATTCACAGTTCCTGACAAACCTTGTGCAATGTAAACAGAATGGAGGCAGAAGCCTTTTTTTTTTTTTTACAACACAAGTTCCCACTTCAGAGATCCTCGCATCTTATCAAATCATTTTATAGCCTTATTGATATGGGAGGCCATACTGGCTCCCAATCTTTCTTCACTCCTAAATGCCAAATGCCATGTATAGCTCAGCTTATTCACGTGCTCTCTCTCTCACACACACTCTCTCTCTTTCTCTCGCAATCTTAGTCTTCTTTTCCTTTGTCTCTGTGTTCAGCATTTGGCCTTCAGCCTTGCTGAACGCCCTGAAATCTCTTTGGATGAAGATGTGAGAAGTGTTGATGTGTTGTTTCGTTATTTTCAGTAGTGGAGTGAGCAGTGAATATGCCATGAAAAGAGACTTGCTTCCCTTTTTTGAAAAAAAAAAAATGAATTGAATCTGACAGTGAATGCAAACAGAAGACAGGAGCTTATAAATGTATTCGGGTCATGTGGAGGGGTGGCAGATTGGTCACCGATGGCTCGTACGGTGACATTATCATTTCATGTCTGAGGAGAACGAAAAAATAACACTGAAAAATCAGCCGAGGCCCTCCTTGAATGCCAAGTAGCGTGGCAAAGCAAACAATGGGATAAAGAGAAAGACACTAAAAATCAAGACCTCTGCATCAAAATGGCACCAATAAAAAATGGAAGATAAAAAACTAAAAGAACAAAATGTTTTGTGAATACAGAAAGAGAGAGGTAGACAAAATGGGTGATTGCGCTTGCAATAAGTGACACGAGGCAATTTTAAAGCCACCTCGTTTGGTCAGACGTCAACAATGTTTATTTTGTTTGTTGTATACTGGGGCAGCCTTTTTTTACGTCTGCAAGCCTGCGTGTTTGTTCTGTGGCCCAGAATCAGCTGGCCGAGCCCACGTCCAGCCGGCTGGAAAGGGCTGGCGCTGGGGTTCGCTGGGAGCCAGAGAGGCCCCCCTCCTGAGTCTGGCAGCTGACACTCAGCTGCCATGGAATTTAAGACAGCAGTCCAGCACTCCATGAAGGATAGAGATGTTTCCAAGGAACGACAGAGAAGGTTATCAGAGAGGGAAAAGACAGAGGAGGAGAAGGGAGGGGGGAAAGAGAGGGCTCAGTTAAGTGGAGAGAACAGTCATGCTTCACAAAAGATAACACAAAATGTCATTACACGTTTTGCTTGTTTTGATCTTTTTTTCGGTGTCTGTGTGAAAGCGCATGCTGTAATTCCCGCTCTGTATGCCTCAGCCATTAGCACTTTAAAGCATGTGCCACAAGCCAAGGCATCATTTTGTGCCACTGAAGACATGCCTTCCCTGAGGTTTGTTTGTATTTAACAAAGGTCTACAATTAAAAAAAGGTAGATAACTTGGACCTCATGAATGCAGTTTGTGTAAATTGTCTGGCAGCTGTTTTCATCCCCTGCCTGCATGCATATTTACCCAGGAGAGTCTGGATCAGCATAGAGAATTGAGATGTAAGCGAAATAGAAAAAGCCCTCCATGTACGTACATCGTTCTGGAAATGTGAGATGCAACCCAGATTTCTCATCGCAATGTAACACATTCCCCAGCACTTACTATGCAAAGGAGCCTCCTTGCTAACTCAAGAGAACCTTTTTGGTCATAATGTGCATTTTAATCTCCCTCCCAAATTGCTAAATTAAAGATGGGGCAGCTCGTCGACATTTGGAATGCAGTCTCGGTGGTTCTAATCCTTGCTCTGCTGAAAATTGTATTACTGGCTCCGGGACGTTGTCTTCTAATTGGATCCTTGTAATTGGGCTCGAGGAGCTAAACAGCCAGATTGCTGTTTGTTTATACTAACACCCCACCACCAACAACAACAACAACACACACACACACACATATTAGTGACGTGTTTGGAATCCTTAAATAGGCTGAGGGTCGCCGGCACCTCACCAAGCCTTAATTAGCCACTCACGCTTAACATATGCTCTGGTAGTAGCCCAGTCCAATTATTTATGATTAACTCAACTCATCACAGTTGCTGATTCATGGCCATATAGACGCCTTGAATTGCCAGGATGCATGTGGGAGTAGAGGCTGTTTTTTTGTTGGGAGGAGGGGAGGAAAGGAGGTGGGTGGGGAGTTTTGGAACTTTCTAGGGATTATAAAAAAGGGTGCCCTTGGTCCAAGGACAGTTTTGCTGCCAAACGTCTGTCAAGGTTGCCAAGCTTTCTAAAAATGTAAGGGGTCATCGGTGGGTGAAAAATAGAAACACTGTGAAAGTCTTATAGAAGTTACACGAAAAAAAAAAAAAAAGAGCCTTAATCTAAAAATAAGAATGAGCCAGTAGGAGGGGAGGATGGTGAGGATGGGGAGGGGTGGGTGTTAGGAATAGACCCCATAGTTATTTTCCTTATTCCAATTGTGTGTCTTTGATCTGATTGCAAGATATAGTTTAATTAAATGCAAATAGATGACTATGTTGTTTAGCCCTCAGATTCTCAAGAAAGAGGCTCCCTTTTATTGATAATAAAATTACATGGACCAGTGCGGGTGACATCTCCTGTGGAGCTCAAAGGAAGTGTGTTAAACAATAATGCCAAGGAAGGTAAAGGAAACATGCGATTGTCAGATACCTTTGAACTTAACAACAGGAGCATCATACAGCAATAAATGGAAAACTTGTAGAATCTCTGTAGCCCTAAGGGCCAGTTGCTTGTTGAATGTTAATATAGAGTTGTTGTTTTGCTTTAACCTCTGAGCGAGTATCGCCCTGCATGTATTGTATCCAGCACCTGGCTGCATACACATCTGTGCCTGGAGTGAAGGGGGGGGGATGAGTCTGTATTCATAGCCACCATCTCTCCAGAGATCCCCAAACTCTGGGATCTTCAGTCATGAGTACATTTCAACTCCCATGGCTACCTATATATACCCAAGCCCTTCACTGACATCTTTGTTTGCCACGCAAAGACATGCAAAGACAAGTTTCACTTTTCAAGTTAAAAGTCCACACTTAAAACACAAAACAAGGCCCTCCCCAGCAGGGCCGGATCAACATGACCAGGGGCCCCTAGGCTACAGTTTGCTGTAGGCCCCCCCTCACCCACGCACAAACCCCATGTTCATGGTGGCATGCGTAATTTCACTGAACATTTATTACCTATACCAAGTGAGTAGGTTTGTAAATTCCCGAGCAGTATTTTGGAAAGACAAAATGGTCACTACCAATATTTAGCATCATATTTAATACACAACAAATATTAATTTAATCACATATCTATTTTAGAACACGGACCGAATCATTTCACGTTTTGATTTTTTGACGTGCAAGTGCATTCCGTAGGCTATCCCTGAGCTGGAGCATCATGGGGAGAAGGATGAAGTAAATGGAGTGTTTGTGTTGTTGAAAGTTGGACATTTGTTGGCAGTTGACCGCGGTTGAATTCGCCGTCAGATCTTATAATCTAGTGCAGATTCATTTTACATGAATGATCATGTCAGCGACACTGAGCCAGCTCAACAGGGAGGAAAGCTCTTGTTCACTGCAAGCCGGTAAGACACGTTTTTACTACGAAGCAGCCTGCTCTTACAATATATTCATGGTTTATTGGGGTTATGCAGTGATATGCCCATGTTTCGGTGGACTGGAGTTAAGTTCACTCTCATCATCAAAAGTTCTGTCAGAAGTTGTGGGTGCTATGCTCGCGCGCCCCCATGCTACAGCCGTAATGGCTGTCTAATCCTCAAAACCGTGTTGATAGCCTAGAAAATGCCACCTTAAATGGAAAAAAAGATATAGGCGTACGGAGCTGTTTCAACAACTAGGCCTATACAGTAATCACAACAAATCGTTCAGTTGTTTTTTTTAAGTAGCCTATGCCAAACACTAAAACGAGCTGGATTATCAGGTGAGATAATGCTATGGTCTAGCATTTTGTGTGTTAGAGGCTGTTAGCCTACGATTTCAAAATAAAATTAGCTCTTGATGTATCTTTACTTTATCGCATAGTGAATGCATTTATCTCGCATGCGTTTATATTTGGTTCCCCCCCACCCCCAAAGCAATGCAAGGCCCGTCCTCCGTTTCTGGTGCCGGGTCTGCCTAGATAGATAATATGCCTAGATATCATTCGTCTCTGTTAATATCGCTGTTCAACTGTGACGTGCGTCTTTTGTTTATATACTGAAGGCGGATTTGCCAATCAGCGCCCGCTTTATTTAAATGTTTATTTTGATCCAATGGATATTATTTTTTTTCTTTCTTTTGACCAATTGGGGGCCCCTAGGCTGAAGCCATATAAAGCCTGTGCATTGATCCGGCCGTGCTCCCCAGTGTATTGAATCAACTGAATGAATGTGCTTGATTGCACGTCCCCTGATTCATTAAATGGCTAGGCAAACAACAAAAAAAGCATGACGGCCAATTTACTAATCTCCGTCATTATCCACCTCTTCGTGTTTGCTGGAAACAATTGCAGGCCACATAGATCCAAGATCTACAATTTGTTTGTTTCAGGCGCTGCTGGATGTTGGCACGGAGCGTGGTCACTGTGGCACCCTCCACCCAGGCCTCCCAGCCTCAGCCTCAGCCTCTTTCTCCCTCCTCTCCACAGACTGCGGCCGGTGCAGTGCTCCTTCCAGAGAAGTGGGAGTGCGTGCATTTGCAGATGGCTGTAGCCAATGGCACGTGTCGCTTGTGGCGAAGCCAGAGCCAAACGAGCGTGCCGGAGTCCTGCTGTCCTCTGAGGCGGACAGGTGTGCCTAACTTCCACTTGAGCATGCCAACGCCCACGAGCAGACGCAGGCTTGGTCCTTCCGCTGCGCGTAGCCTCGGGAAGCCAATTAAAAACGCATACATCGGAAATGGAAGTCGGTTTTTTTTGTATCGGGGCAAGATGTGGCGTTATTTATCATGGCACATGGTGTCCTACAGATAGACCTAATTTTCTCCATCAGTGGGACAGGGGCACAGGAGTTAGAGGAAAAGAACACTATTGTGTTTTGACCTTACACGAGCGCCTAGGGGGTTGCTGTCATATCCTTTAAGGTCCCGCAGAAATATGGGACTCGGGCTGCCGTTTTTTGTTTTTATTTTATTTTTTTAGGTGGGAAGTGGCAGGTCTGGAGGAGGGGGAGGAGGAGGCGGGAGTGGAGGCGGCCTCCTGCTTCTCCTCCCTGCCCTGACCCGACACACGTGCCCAGTGGCTCTCCAGGCTAGGGGAGAAAACACGGCACGATGCGGCAGGGGAGCGGCGGCGGTGACACTGACAAAGCTATCGGTGGCCGCCTCCATTTGTCTTCACCGGCAGTTTAGCATAAGGCATTGCAACAGTCCAAAAGGCTTCAGTGAACCTGATCGCCAGGGAAACCTCTCAATAAAAATTCATTACTTGCCATGCCACTGCTGTGCACCCGTTCCCCTGGCTGAGGGGCTGACACTGACACAACATTTAACAAATGCTTAACTCCTGACACACACGGCGCGCACAGGAAAGCAGCATGGCTCTCTCTTATCACCCCCAATGTGCTTTTATATCAACATAATCTGCAGACCATTTGGGGCACAGAGACGGCATGTGGGCATAGGGTAAAGGCAGCATGCACACTTTAGAGGAACGTACATGGAGCAACCAGGTTGACATAGTGAAACTTGCACATGTGAGCCTACAGGGAGCTGACATGATGTTTTGTGGTCTAAATAGGATGCTTAGACTGTTCACTAGCAAGACTAATTGTCGCAATTCCACCACCATTTACTGTAAGCCAAAAATGACTCTTTATATTGTTTAGAACTGCATTCCAACAGTGGAGTTTTGATATATTTCTGTAGTGCACCAGCAGGAGAGAGTGAGTGGGTGGTCTTATTCTATCCAATCCATGCGTATGTGTATGTGTATGTAAGCTTATGTGTGTCACTGCAGGTTCTTTTTGTATTCTGGGAAGAGTCCCTCAGGCAACCGTATTAAAATTTCAGAATGATGTTGTTTAATTAATGATGATACTACTATCATCATTTTTATTCCAAGGTTAAAACGGCCACTAGGGGGATGAGGGCAAGGGCTTGCGTGTTAATGTTCATTTCACTTTCTTTTGAGGTATTTCTTGGTGAATGAAAAATAACCTGGAGGGTGTGACATCAGCTGTGTGTGTTCTAGTGTGGCAAACAGAACCTTATGGAGAACCTTACACGCTCGGTACTCCACAGGGCCCCTTCCTTGGCTTTTGGCAGTGCAACCAAGGTTCACAGCGCCAGCTGATCTCCCCAGATGCTGCCATACCTCTCATTGTCATGGATGTGCGGCTGTGTGTTGTGCTCTCACTTTGTCATCTTCATTTAAAATCGAGTGCACAGGCCTACATGCACGCGATGCAATATGCTGCCACAGTGCAATGCAATGTGATCACCGCAGTGAGGGCAGCACAGCATATGCTTTGACACAAGTTAAGCGTGGATTTCTCTCACTGTAATGGTATGATGTTGAGATGTCAAAAAGACAGTTTTGGGTTTCTTTGGGGCCTACATCCTGTGTGATAAGTGTCTCTTACTGTGCACTGACAAAATGCTTGTTTTAAGGAAAAAAAAGCACATGATTTACGCAAATTCTGACTTCATGCAGAGTCTCTTTCTCTTTCTCTCACTCACTTACTCTCTCTCAGCCAATGTGGTTGCCGCCTAAGGCTTTCACTTTGTCACTCCCAGAATCCATCTGCGTGCGGAGGAGAGGTCCCTGCTCTTCCAGCACTCGTCACCCCTCATCGCCATTCCTGCCTTTTTCCTCCCCTCCCCTCCCATGCCGCCGTCCCACAGTGCCCCTCTTGCCTGTGTTACACAGCTGTTTGACACTGACATCCTGCTTTTACCTCAAGTCACTCCCAAGTGCTCAGAATCTGGAAAAATATTGCATTATGTTTTCTTTTCTTATCGTTTTTCTTTTCAAAATGAATTGTATTGAATCCTCCCGCACTGTGCAGTGACTATCTCCATCCTCTCTCTCTCTCTCTCTCTCTCTGTCTCTCTCTCTCTCTACCCCTGTGGCAGTCCTTCTTCTCGGTGTCAGTGCTAATGCTTTGGGCAGGGAGGAGACATACAGGAATAGCTCTGGGGAGCTCTTTCAGGGACCAAACTTGCTCGGGGCGCTCTGTGCTGTGTGTCTGTCCCTCCTTCTGTCTGTCTGTCTGTCTGTCGGCTGGGGAGCCCCAGCATCCTGCACAGACACCAGAACACATCACACTCACTTTCGCCAGAACGCAGGGAAGAAGTGCTGTGCTGAAAAACACAGCTCACCAACAGCTGTAATAGAAAAAAAAAGCACACGAGGGGCTTCGTGAGTATTTCATTAAATGACAAGTGGCCTCACTAGGACCCTCGTTTTACGTTATTCTTTACATGTTTAAAAGATAAATTGGCACCAAAACAAAATTTATATGGCAAGGGAAATATTCCATTTGACTATTCACATTCTCATCAGCAAGAAACACTATTTGTACCATTTTAAAAGAGGTGGGAAATTCCATCTTGTAATTACTTGCAGCATGAATAATCTGGAGTGAAAGCACCACGAGATGCTTTCGCGCTGGTTTGTAGCTTAGTGCCAATAGATGAAATTGATCTTCCTCCCAGTTTTGGTCAGAGAAAGCTATAACTGTCTTATTAATGTGTGAGAACCTGTGAAAGATTTTTTTATCTTTCATCTAGTAAGATGATAGGGTTTCACAGACAGCTTCACAAAATGTTTGCCAATCTAACACATGTATTTTATTGGGCCGAGGAGATCAAAAGGATTTATTTAGTTGTTTCTGCCCGGGGAAGATATTGGCGGGTTAATGTTGCTGTTGTTGTTCAGAAGTCTCATATTATATTTCTGGCTTTTTATCCAATAAAGAAAAATTAGCTTTTGTCTGTTCTCTGTCTTCCCTCCTGTCTGCACTGGTCACAGCAGTGATGTTGTTGCAGATAACACACGGCCTCCCTGCTCGATTTCATGCCCATGTCATCATTTGGGACATCATTGCCTTGTGTGGGCTGACAATGAATCTTCAAAATTTTCCATCACAAAAATGACATTTACGTAGCTCTTCAAGGCCTTGTTCTGACTGCCAAAACCGCCCTCTCCTTTGTGTACCTCATGTGTAGGCAGCTTAAGAAGGATACGAAGGTTGAGAGGCAGGTATTACATGAGCTTCTACCTGCCTCTGCAAACAGTTAAAGATACAGGGAATAAAAAAAGACAACAAAAAATATACCACTGCCATGAATTGTTAATAGGGGTCCGTTAGGGACAACAAGGCGGAGTGAGCAGTCAAGTTGTCCTACTAACAAGCTGAGTCTCTACCATTCTGTTTGCTCTCTCTCTCTCTCTCTCTCTCTCTCTCTCTCTTCCTCTCTCTGGTCTGTATTATACATGAAGCCTACCATGAAATAGTCATAACAGGAGGCCTCTCCTCTCTCTATCTCTGTCCATTCCAGTAGAAGCCCTGCAATGTGCCACTAACCATACAGACTAATTGCTGGCAGCTGGCAGCCATTTTAGCTGATTAATCGCAACAGTACCAAAACCATATGCTAAAGAGGCTTTTGAGGCTTTTTGGACCCCCCCCCCCACCCCAAAAACAAAGGGAGCTAGAGAGAGAGAGAGAAACAGGGAGGCAGTTGAATTGTTTGGGGAATTATTCAACTTTATTGGGTCAGATCATTTCAATAAAGTTGATACCAAAAGTGTAAGTCTTTGTACCAAGTCTAATGTTGTCTATCAAAGTCTATATTATGTAACTTGCCTTTAACTTCCTCAAAAATAATAGTATTTAAAGAGGAAGGCATATTTATCATTCTGAGGGATGAGAAATATCTGTGAATACCCAGAAAAAGTATTTTCTTCCCCAAATAGAACCGACTGTCTTCTGGCTGTTTATTAGCTTTATAGCTCCACACACTTGAAATTTGTAGGTCATAGTTAATGAGACACAGACTACAAGGCCATGAATTGCAATTTCTGCACAGCTTATAAGACTGTAGATGTAATTTCAGCATTTTTTTTTCCCTGAGCCCCCACCTTTGCTGAGGGACTCTGCAAACAGCCCCGCTGTCCGATGAGTCCCGCAATGAGTGAGATTCTCAAACATGGGGCATTCTGCCCAATTTTCATTAGCTGAGGCCTGCTATTGAGTGAATACATGAATGACAATTATACGCATGTTCCCGCATGTTTTAATGATCATTTCCAGGCCAAGAAGCACTGGCGCATGCAAATGCACGCTGCCTTAAATAGGTTTGCTGGCTTAAGCTTGACCAGTATTGCTTGGGTTTGAGTTTTCTTGTTGGTCTTTGACATGGGCAATTTGTTGGCTCAGATGACATGCAAAGCAGGAGGATTATCATGTGTTAATGTATGAAACACTGCCTTGCTGACATGCACATGGGCAGCGCAAGGTTTTTTAATTATTATTGTGTGATGCTCAAAAGACTGTCAGTGCCCATGTAGTGTTTACCAGCCAGATATTTGATTATAAGGAAATACAGTGTAGATGTTTGATTAAGTAAATACAATGTAAGAAATCGCCCATCACTTTGCCAATCACAGACATCTGACTGGTTCTCCACAGCTTGGTCAAGAGATGATGCAGATCAAGCACAATAAAGACCAATTTCACAATCTCACTTTATTCCCAAATTAATTGTGACCGTTTTCAAGCATGTTTGCTCCAAGTGGGGAACGCTCAGTTGGGCTGACATGCACAAAGACACATGGCATGATTCTGCTCCACCACAGTGGTTTCTTGTTATTCTAATGTTGCCACATGACTGATCGCAGGGATTAGTCGCTGTACGCCCAAGTACTAATGCATTAGACACTCTCATAAAGTGCTGCATGGAAAATGTTTACAAATTGGGTCTTCTATCATTACCAGAAAAATAATGTTCCATACAGAAGCCACCTGCTTGAACTGCAGCATTTTTTTATCTGGCTGTTGCTGTCTCAGGATTACTGAGTCATTTGTAAAACTAATTCTTTTGGTGCATGCTGTCTTGCCATGTGCGAAAGAGGATGTTTATTTTCACTGCTGAAACTAAATGAAGACCCAGATTCTGAAGACAAGAAAAAGAAAATAGACAACGCTCCAAAAAATGCAACTTGCTCTCAGAGCCATCCACCCTAAAGTCCTGGCAATTAGTTACAGATGAGCACTGCAAAATAAATAATCGGGTTTCTTAGCGTCCTGCCACCTCTGCTACCCGCCACAGAAAACTCTAGGGAGGGTTCACTGGCAGCAACTCACACAGCAAAGCGTGTAGAAATCATTACGGTCTTCATTAGTCCCAGAGACAAGGACACAAGGGCGAGGGGAGATTAGTGCTTTAATTGCACATGTGGATAGAAACATTTTTAAGGCCGACTAATAGCATGTCCACAGCAATACTGTTAAAAGCAGTACTCTCTCTCTCTCTCTCTCTCTGTGTGTGTGTGTGTGTGTGAGTCTGTGTCATTGTGTATTTGTCTATGAGTGTGTCTATTTCTTTGCAACATGAATTGAAGGATTAATTTAAGCGAACTGAATGGCAGTTGCCACAACTGAACGCGAGCAAACTTTCTTTTTTTTCTTGTCTGGCCCCAGATTTTTTTTTCTATTTAAGCAGATCTTGACTCGTTCCTGTCAGAAGAGACATGCACTTCTAGCCATTTCAGACTTGCATAATAGCCAGCCACCCACCAAACTCCCTGCTCCCCTGCTTCAAGGCTGGACACAACAAAAGAAAAATCCCAAGCTTGTGTGTGTGTGTGTGTGTGTGTGTGTGTGTGTGTGTGTTTGAGAGAGAGGCTGAATAGGAGCCTGCTTTGGTTCTCTGGTTACTGTAATCCTTCACATTTTGCTGTGACTGTAGAGCTGTTGAGTCCTCTGACTTTTTGACATGCATTTTCATGCCGAGCAGGAAGCGAGCACAGGGGCCATAAATATGGAGGAGTTTTGACATCTTGGCCGGCTACGGCACTGACGAATGAAAAGAGCCCAAAGCGGGGCCCTTCGTGCGCTGCCCCTAATTTGACTTTTGTGTGTTATTCATCTGGGGCTCAGAGCAAGGGCTCAATCCGACTTATCAACAAAAAAGCCATTGTCGGAGGCGGAGTTGGAAACAAGAAGACACACACCTTCTCTCTTAAGATAAATAACTGTCTGATGATGCTGAATCAATGGTAACCATGCAGAACAAACAAACAAACAGAATTTGTTTTGCAGGTTTTAAAAGGACTCTGTAGTCATCAAGAATGTAGTCAGTGTTACACATTTACTTTAAAGAGTAGAGTTGTGTCGCGTTATTGTTTGCATATCGTTCTCTCGTGACCCACATCCCCTTTTGTGGCATTATTGTGTCAAAGCGTTTGACATGCAGTGTAACACGGGAGGACGCCAGAGAGGTTGACTGCCATTGTCAGCCTGGCTCTGATTGTTTCTCAGCCTCCCTCCTCTCCCTCTCTCCAGCCCTGCTGGCTCCGAGTGACGCAAGAGACCCACTGCCAGCGTTCAGCTTAGTCTCCTCCTCAGTCCCAGGTCTTTGTCTCTCACTTCCTTCTTCCCTCCCTTTCTTTCGGTCTCTCTCTCTCTCTCTCTCTCTCTCTCTCTCTCTCTCTTGGCTCTTTAAATAACTCTGGAGTTTGAAAGGAGCTGGAGGACTTATGATGCATAGGCAAAGCAAGGACACTTCATGTGCCCACACAACCCTTTTCCTCTGCTTCCCAAAATGAAAGCGTGTGTATGTTTGTGGATGCTTTCTTGTGTGTAGATAAAAGAAGAGGGCCAACCCTATGTTTGTCTGTGGGTCTGTGCTTTGTGTATCTGTGTGTGTGTGTGTGTGTGTGTGTGTGTGTGTGTGTGTGTAATTGCGAGGACTCGGTTCTCTCCGAGGACAAAACGGACTATGAAGACTCGGTGCTCTTGGCAGTTCAGGGAAGGGAGGCAGTGGCACAGATTTGAGCGCCGATGGGAGGTAAATAGTTCACCACAGGCTGGCTCTGCCACGACACTCTCTGGGCATCTGACCACGTGCCCCAGACGCTCTAGCCCCATGCCCTCTCTCCAGCGCAGCTACCCTGCTGGGCCTTTCTCAGTGGGCTGGAATCAGGCAGAAAGTGGTCCTGAGAGCAGCAGGCTTCACATCACTTTGGGACAGATTGGCACATTTGCAATGACATATACTGCTAAAGTAAACCAAACTTGTTTTTGCATTATTATTATTATTATTATTATAATTATTTGTAGTAGTAGTAGTAGTAGTAGCAGTAGTATCAATAAACAGATGATGGGAGGTCGATGGGAAGGACTTATTTTGAAGATGGCTGAATGTCTTCCTACTGCATGTATTATTAATGAATAATCTCATTACCCTTCCTCCCTTCCTCCTACTCCTCATCCTCCTCGCCATCCCACCCACAACAATGGAAGTCCCTGGAAGAAGTCATCCATTTGCAGATGACCAGATGGTCAACCACACCATCTCATCCTGCTGCTGGCAGGAGCAGCCTCCCCCTTAACGTCTAGACATTTGGCCCAATAAGGCGTATGCAAGAGAAAGCTTTTTGAGCGCCTACTGCTCCTGGGCTGGAACTTGGCAGTGGCACCGATAGAGAGAGGAAGACAGAGAGAGAGAGAGAAAGAAAAAGAGAGAGGAGAGAGAGAGGTGTATGTTAGCTCTTATTATGACCAGCACTCCACCCATTGTTGAGAATGTTTGCTTCTTTGCAAGTGTGTGGATGTTCTCTGAAGGGGGTAACAGGGAAGCTTTTTTCCTGATGAAACTACGTACTAGGATGCTATTGTTGGACAAAAAGGGAAAATGAATGAAAGAAAAACAATTATAAATGCTTCGAGACATTTAATACATTGAGGTCCTCACACACATTAGATAATGTTTTCAGTCAGACAAGGCTTTACATAGGACATGGTGTTCTTCTTAGTGCAAACATGCATATGTGCATATGCTCAGTTACTAATAATAGGCAAGACATATTACAGCACATTTTACATTTGCTCTTCTCTGTCTGAATAAAGAATAAAAACAACCACAAATCCTCAGAGACTGCAAATGCAGTTGAACAATAGGAATGTCAAAGCGTAGTTGAGAATGGATGTTTTGGGTAATTATCAGGGTTTGAGTCATAATCATTGTGTAGAGGAATTTTATATCTGCTTCTGAATAGGCAAAGATGCAAAACATGGCACTTTGTGTTGCTAAATACAGTCTGTTGTAGGTACCTGATTATGCTGTTCACAAGGTTTTTGGTCATTACACTAAGTAGTGAATAGTAACATTTTGTCTCTACAGTATGTGAATCTAAGAGCTTGTACATTAAGTTAAGATTTGGCAAGTTTAAGGAATTTCCTGTGGATAGAATTTTTTGGAAATTTGTGTTTTTGGGTATTTGTGTTTTGGGGTATTTGTGCTTCATATGTGTCTGTGACTATATCTATATGTGTGAGTGTGTGTTTGTATGTGAGTTTGATTGTAGGTACTCATGTGTATGCATGCATTTGTGAATGAGTACATGTTTGTGTGCATATATGTGTGTGTATGTAAGTGTAAATGTATGTATGTATGTATATGTGTGTGTGTGTGTGTGTGTGTGTGTGTGTGTGTGTGTGTGCGCGGGCGTGAGGGTCTTCACTTACATGACTCAGCACTGTGTGCAGGCACTCACAGTGATTAGAGGAACAAAAGGAGACAGTGCAGGGTGGGTGTTCTACCCTCCGGCTAGGAGATGGCAGGAGGGGGAGTATGTGTGTGTGTGTGTGTGTGTGTGTGTGTGTTTGGCAGTGAGTTTATGTTAGCGCCTCCCGTGACGCAGAGCGGTGAACCGGATGTCACGTGACAGCTCTTGCTCCACTGACACCTTCTCATCAGGGTCTCATCTTTCAGATTGGCGCTGATGCCCATCTGCTGCGGCTATTGGCAGGATTGTGTGCCGCCTGGTGATTTAGAGCCCGGCTGAACCTTGACTTCACAGGAGGAGCTTTGGTTCGAGAGGCTTGAAAAGCGTCTGATTAAAAGCCTCTGACTTTCATTTTTATGCCTCACGCTCCAGCAGGCAGAAGAAAGAGAGATGAGGGAGGATCTGAGCGCCACACCTCCCGAGATTGCCGTCGCTCCACTCAGTCTTCCTCCTCCTCTCTCTCTCTTTTCCTCCTCCCCATCCTGTGTTCGTTCCTAGCTTTTTCACTTTGTAAAAGAACATTTAATTGGCCCAAGGTCAGAGAGTGGCAAATCGAGGCCCTCTCCAAGCTGAAGGAGACTCGGTCGCCTTCAGAGACGTTTTGAGTGAGAGGCAGCGCCCGGGTAAATAAACTCAGGGAACAGCGTGGCGTGCCAGCGACCAACACAATCAAAAATACCACCCCTGCCAAGCCCCCAGTGCAGAGGCCGACGTGCAACCACTTACCTGCCAGCCGAGGAGAAAAATGCCACTTTGAGCCAGCAAAGTTTGTTGCTCTATAAAGCTGATCTCTCACTCGGGCCTTTGCCACCCACGGCTTTTTTATTTTCCCGTAAGGCCCTGAGTGTCTGTTGTCAGACATCATAAAATAATCCCCCCCCCCCCACCCCCTCCCAAAAAAAGGACACTATAATTCTCTATGCTCTTCATCTGGCTGTCATCGCAGCATCTTCTCTCCATGTTTTGTCACTGTGAAAATCAGCTGAGATAAATCCACCTCTTTGGTCATCAGAGGAGTCTCTGAGGGGCTGAGGGAAACAAATGTCAACACACCAAAGATGTGGCACTGTAAAAGCATGAAAGAGGCTTGGCAGACTTGGCTGCCTTTAAATGCATGCTCTGACCTGACTTTGTGGTTGTTATTGTGGAAGTGGAGTGTGTGTTTGTGTATTATATCAAAGGTGTGATACACCTTACACAATACACATGTGTGTGCGTGTGTGTGTGTGTGTTCATTGAGAGACCAAAACCTCTGCCCTAGTGGTGCCCCATAAAAAAATTACCAAAAAAAAAGTCAAACAAGCTCATGGGCGACTAAACGCTTCACTGTCTCTGCCCTAGTCTGGACAGAACTTATCACCCATCTACAAGTCCATCTGTCCAGGCCTTCTACTCATCCACCCAATATAACATCAAGTCCTCTCCAGTTACCAACACTATTACTCTTGTAGGTAAAGGACTGTGGCTGCAACCAGACCCACAATTCATTAATCTTTATTTTCATTACGATGAATTGTTTTCCCAGAGTGCACTCCATTTTAAGTCTGTCATGTTGGGGGGTTCATTTATTACTGGTTAATACCTGCCTGAACTGAACGCTTGTAATGGCAGAGAAGGCAGAAATGAAATGAGACTAAAGTGAGCTTGTGCCTCCGCAAAATGCCTGCATCCTCAATTAGGGACAGGAGAGTAATCTTCATTTGAATTTTTTGCAATTAGCCCACGCTAATGAAGAGGTGTTCTCACCGCTTATTTACTAACGGGGCTCCTATTGGCTTTCATTGCCACAAAAAAACTAACTCATTAGAGAGACATATGTAGCGCCTGCCTCAGCGAGGAGGGCCTCTTTTGGAATGACACTCTCTCTCTCTCTCTCTCTCTCTCTCTCTCTCTCTCTCTCTCTCTCTCTCTCTCTCTCTCTCTTCCTTTTCCCTCTCTCAGTTTTCTGTTTGTTCCCCCTCTTTTTTCCCCCCCTTCTGTCTGTGTCTTTCCCTCTCAGTTTCTGTTTCCTTCCGTCTCTTCTCAGCACTGATTGTGGGCCTGTGTTTCTCTCTCTCTCCCTCTGCCCCCTCCTGTCTCTTCCAGAGTCTTCCTGTCATCTTATCTCCTCTCTGCCCCCACCCCTCCTCCACCCAGTCCTCCTCATATCAGTGTCTCTCTCTTCTCTCTTTGTCTCTCTATCCCTCCCTCCCCTTTTTCATCTCTGGCTTTTAACCTATGCCATGTTAGCATGACCTTGAGCTCTTTGGCCTCTTTATCCTGCAACCACCACACACACACACACACACACACATTCACACCCTCCATCTTTTCACCCCTACCCATGTCATTCCTTCCTTTCTCTTTCTCTCTCTCTCGTTCCCTCTCTACCTCTCTATTGGCTATTTTCTGTCTGTCTCTGTCTCTCACACACAATTGCATACACCTACTCCCTCTGCACTCTCTGTCGAACAGACTCACACACACACACACACACACGCACGCACACACACACACACACACACACACACACGGATATCAGTGTGATGTAGACAAACTAGGGAGGAGACAAATCTTCTATTCCAGGCAAGAGAGAGGCGCTCCAACCAAGTGAGTCATCTGGCTGCCAAGGAAAGGCAGGGAAGTGGGGGCAGGGATGTGGCACAGTGCTAACCTCTCCCATAGATTTTTATTTTCCCAACACATCATGTTTACTCATAAATCCGCTCAATTTTGGGCGTTGACCAGCGAGTCTCCTGCTAGCTCATTAGCATTCACGGGAGGCTGTGTCAAATCTCCATAAAGCACAGCTCTGCTGAGGCAGTAAAACTTTATTTTCAACTTAGAGGGTAATGATTGGACTTTTTTACACTATGGATGCTTGCTTGCATTTTCCCCCCTTCTGAAATTGCATCAAACAAGACAGTGCTGTTTTTTCCCCCCCTCTCTCTCCTTCCGCCAGACAGCATTTCAATTAGATCTGCAGCATATTCTTTGATTCATGGTGCCATAAATTAGCACTGGTTACTCCAGTGTTTCACCAATGACTCACCTTAAACCAATGACTCACCTTGATTTAAAGAATCACACCACACACACACGCACACACACACACACACACACACTCACTCTCTCTCTCTCTCACTCACACACACATACACACACACAAGCAAGGACACCTTCACCCTTTTGTCAGGTTTTAGCAAATACAGGGACAGCCATGATGATTAAAATCTCTCGATTAGTGGTCCTCAGCCAGCATCCTCAGGATGATCTACAGAGCATGACAAAACACATCAGACTGCAACTGTTGTAAAAGGCGGATTTTATAAGTATGTATATTTACATTTTATTGCTAACCAGGGAAATTATCCATGCATTTATTGGCACACGAACCTGTGCCGAGGTTGTGAAATGCTGTTATCCACATAGGCAGGATTCACATAATTCACTATTTGAACTACCTGACTCTCAGCCTTCACTGAAAGCCCTCCTGCACAGCATGTGTGTGTGTGTGAGAGAGAGCTGGATGGAAGTCGTTCTGAAAGGGAAATTAAATGCGTGGACACAGAGATGAATATTTGTTAGGTTGTGGCCAGGAGCACACGTCCGTTGGGATTTTCATCTGTGACCATGGAGCCTTGCTGTAACTCCCTCCCACTGCCAACCTCTCACCTCCAACACACACACACACACACACACAGACACACAGGCTCTGTGTGGAGGTGATGATGAGTGGGGTACTCATTGGAGGGCGGTCCACTGTGGCACAGCCCAGGGCAAGGGGAAACCCAGCACACTGGTCTCACACTCATTAGCACGAGTCAACAAATGATTAGCTTTGAGTTCCGCCTGTTTTTTTTTTTTCTTTTTTTTTTAATCCTAATATGCTAAGTGTAAGATGCCACAGGCTGTCCCTCTTTACTTCCTGCATTTTACCTCCTTCTCTCTCCCTCTCTCTGTTCCTCACCTTGAGCTGAAGTTGAGGGGTATTGAAAAATGAAAAGAATGGAGGAAGCAGGAGAGAGAGGGAGAGAGAGAGATAGAGGGGGAGAGAGAGAGTTCAGGGTGTGTGGGAGTGGAGTGGAGACACAAGTCAGAGTTGTGGGAGTATCGCTTATTTAGACATAGCCTGTGGAGCAAGTGCACAATTAAAACGATTCATATGCGACGCTATGTAATGAATATTACACAGAGCCTGATCAAATATGCATAACTGCACCGGGGGAGGAAGGGCTGGCGTTGGGGGTGGGGTGGTGGTGGTGGTGGTGGTGGTCTCTTGATATGCACGCAAATGGATTGCTGCTTTACTGCGTGCAAAGGCAGGTGATTAAAAACCCTCATTAACACTGCGGCACTTTGTTGAGGTGACTGTTCTACATCACCTGTCACAGCGCCGCACCCCCTCAGTCAAAGCAGACCCATCAGGATGGCGACGTGTGTCAACCCAGAACACAAACAAGGCACAAGCTTGTTTGCTTTTACCGGTGGGGGGCTTGGGTGGTGGGGAATGCGTGGGTGGGGGTGGGGGTTGTGGGTGGGCTGGTGTTGAGGGGCTGCCGATCTGTGTACAAGTACTCATGAGTGAAACTAATGAGTCTCTTAAGTGTTGAGCATCTGCACCCTTGTCTGGGTTTATCAGTGACCCTGTAGTGTTGCTGGCGGTTTATGTCTACATGTGCCTCTGTGTACGTACGGGATGTCACATGGCGGCAAACTGAGAGCAGGATCCATTCATAATTGATAGTAATAGTTCTCCTGAGTCCTGGTATTAACCAGATTAAAATGTTAAGACTTCACCACCAAGACTCCTCAGATTTATATGCCTGAGGGCCTATGCCTGCAAGATCAATATCTACACAAAGGACTGATGATTAAACAAGAAGCACAGATTCTTTTTGGCAGATTTGTGTCTTGATTTTATTGAGTCAAATGGGATGTGAACAGCTTTTAGCAGATGTTGCAGTCTTACAGCAAGAGTGCATGTAGTCCTGATAGCGTGTGTGTGTGTGTGTGTGTGGTCCCAATCATGTTATTACCAGTATTAAAGGCTGGGGTGCTATTACTGTGGAAACCAAACGCTTGAGTTCAGCGGTAACACAGGACAACTGAACCTGTTCTCTGGTGCATATTATGTGCTTGACTGATATCACAGATTTGCAAACAGCTCAACATCCGACACCGAGCCAGTTGGATGAGCTAGTATTGAGAAACCCCCTACTACGCCCTTCTCTTTCACAAACACACACACATCCACACTCACACAAACACAGACTCACGCACACAGAGCAAACAGGTGTCCTTTTCTGCACACCGCAGCGATCTGCAGTCAGGCGCAGTCGGGGTGCTGGCCGGGCCCCGTCTTTGGTCTGCGGGAGGGAGAGACGGAGTGTCAGCCAGTCAGCGCCTAACGAGCAGCTCCATTGGCACAGCAGCCCCAGCGCCTGGGTTGGTTTGATTGTTGACAGGCCACCACTGGCCCAACTGTTGTGCTGCACTGACAGCAGCTGGACACTCAGCCCTGCGAGCCGTTCTCTGCATGCTACTGGTTCGTACGGTCGGGAACCGGAACTGTGCAGTTGCCTGCCGTGGACTCGGGGCCTACACTTCCCTGTGGTATAATCCTGTTTAATTAGCACTCTATGAAACATTCAGGACTGTCACACAGTATTATAAATAGTAGGGGAAAAGCCCTGGTTGTTACTGATGGCCTTTACATGTGCTGGGGACCCTCCATCATGTTGTGGTTGTTCATTTTTCTTGGTCATTTACTTCTGCAGTGTAACAACGTAATTCAACAGATTCTTTTGATGTTTACTCACAGAGTTTGTCATATTGCACTCAACCTTTCAAATCAGCTGCATTTTATCTTCTATAATTGCAGTTATAGTCTGGAGACAGAAAATTTTGTGAGCAAGTAGGGTGTGCATGGTATCAAATCTTTGAAATGCAGACGCAAACTCATCTGATGCAGACGAAATTCAATCTCCCCCTGGTGGAAGCTTCCGTTGTGAAAGTCCCAAGAGGGTGGGGGAAAGAGAGAGAGAGAGAGAGAGAGAGAGAGAGAGAGAGCAAAAGGAAATATATCCTATAAATATATATATTTTAGTACGCAAACTGCCACCCATTTTTAATTGAGTCTATTCTAACTTTAATCACATTGTATTCTCTGTAATCCTGTTGCTGCTGTATTTGACAGTATTGCACCTCTGTCTTCTGTTCTTCTCCTTTGTTTGGTGTAGTTGTTCTGGAGAGACTCCTGGCTTCACCTTTAATACCGACTGACCCACAGCGATCATCTATAACACTGGCTTGTAAAATCACTCCTCTTGTTCTAGTGGCATTTGTAGAGAATACACAGAATCCCTCTTATTCCCTCCCTGTGTTCCTCTCGGCCCTCTGGTAATAGGAGGGTGAAGCCTCCAATTGCGTGACTCTCACGACTGCATTGACTACAATGGCTACAAGCTCTCTGTGCTCCCGTCGTGCCTCTCTCGCTCCATTCTGGGATAGGCGCAGCACAATCTCTCCTGAGCAGTGTCAGCTTCCTCGTCTATTTTTACTTCAGGAAGGGGTCGTGCCCATTTTTTTTTTTTTTCCGGAGTGTCTGCTGTGATAACAGTGTGAAATTAAAATCCCTCCCTCTGATGACGAGCACGAGCACAAGTGCACCCCCCACCGCTCAACCCACAACCCCCACCATCCCCCATTTCAGGCGGCACAGCTAATCTCCTCTCGCTTTTTTTAAACCACATTTCGGGGTAGAACGACAGGGGAAAGGAGAGAGAGAAAGAGAGAGAGAGAGAGAAAGTGAGAGAGAGAGAGAGAGAGAGAGAGAGAGAGGAAAGACACGTAGAGTGAGAAACGGAATAAAAGCAGGAGGGGGGGGGGAGGCAGCGGCTTGCTTTTGATGCTGTTGCAGGTGAACGTGTCTCTCCCATGGCACAGTCGCCGCCTGGGTGTCAGTCTGCTTCCTCCCTCTGCTCTTCCTGTTCTTGCTCCCCAACAATCAGCTGGACTCCCACCGCAGGGAGCCTTTTTAGAGCAGCACGCCGTCTCACAGAAAACACCCTCCTCCACCCACTTCCTGTGTGACGCACCAACAAATGGACTTGACAAACTCAGAATATTAGCAAATGCAATATACCCTGCCCTGGATAAAAAACTGTCATGCCATTATTGGATTATGTGTGACGACATGATCAAAACTGCAAATAATCATAAACAATCAACATCATCGGATGATCT
>JAGFZM010001091.1:64115-87316 GCA_017657215.1 Limnothrissa miodon | reverse complement strand
CAGGGCAGGTATATTGTACAGGAATGCGACACAGAGCAGGTATATTGTTCTGGAATGAGCAGGTACTGTATATTGTACAGGAATGCGGCGCGGGGCAGGTATTGTCCTGGAATGCGGCGCAGGGCAGGTATATTGTGGAGGAATGCGGTGCAGGGCAGGTATATTGTGGAGGAATGCAGCGCAGGGCAGGTATATTGTGGAGAAATGCAGCGCAGGGCAGGTATATTGTGGAGGAATGCAGTGCAGGGAAGGTACAGTATATTGTACAGGAATGCATCGCGGTGCAGGTACAGTATATTGCGCGAGGCATGAATAATGAGGGTGGTAAGAAGGGGAATGGGACAGGAGGAGCAAGGGAGTGAAGGGATGAAAAAGGAGAGCTGCCACTGATGGGGAATAAAGGTGTGGAATGGGGTAATGTTGATGATGCATGGCTTTTAAGAGAATAGCTGTACGTGTCTGTGTGTGTGTGTGAGTGTGTGTGCGCGCAGATGTGTACATGTGTTAGGTGAGAGTGGGGTGTGTATGTGTGTGACATATGCATGCATAAGCACTTGTGTGTGTGTGTGTGTGTGTGTGTGTCGGGGGGGGGGGGGGGGGGGGGGGGGGGGGGGGGGGGGAGGGAGGGGGGAGAGGAAATGTATTGAGACTTTCAAATGCTTCCCACTGACTGCTATTAGTTTACCACATGAGGTTTCCTCTAAAAAATAAATTTAAAAAAATCCTTGTGACTGTAAAACTGGCCCACCCAGCCACGTTGGTTGCCAGGCGATGGCACATGCATTATTCAGTGGCGGTAATTATCCTAGTGTTGCGTTGTGTGGCTGAAGAGTGCCAGTACAGAGGGTGGCAGGCTCCTAGGGTCTCTCAAGGTGCGGGAGGCTGATAATAACTCATAAATTTTTGCTCGGCAGAAAAAACAACAAAACAAAACATGGAGACGAAGGGAGGCAACTTTCATGTTAGTGTCACACGCCATCTCACTCGGAAACAGTTGCTCGACTGAGACAGGGGGAAGGGGCGAGTCTGTCGCATGTAAACTTGTCTGTGTGTGTTTTGTTTATGTGATTTTGAACGGGTTTGTGTGTGCGCTTTTGCGTGCGCGTGTGTGTTTCCGGCGGAAGGTTTACCCCAGTGTGTATCACATCGGAGGAACCGTCCATCTAAAATAAACAAATAAATACATAAATGAATAAATAAATAAATAAAAACAAACATTTAAATGTCAGGCTGTAACTGAAGGGAAAAAATCAGAAAATCACATGAGAGGTCATGTTAATTATAAGCACTCTTATTAATTATAGATTGGAAAGAAGTTTACTGCCAAACACACAGCTGGAGAAGTAAACATGCTTTTTAGCTGATGCTACTTTTTTTTTCTCCCTTCTGCGGAAGTGGGTGAGTATGCGTGTGCTTCTGTGTGTGTGTGTGTGTGTGAGAGTGTGTGTGTGTGTATGTGTGAAGAGAGATAGCGTCTGTGTGCGCGTACTTAGAGAGTTAAAGTTCTGCTGACGTGAGTGTGTGCTCGTGTGACACAGTGATGTGTCATTTGATCATCTCCCTGTTGGTCTGTACACACTCCCAGAGACACGCCCACCTCACCAAACACACACACACACACGCGCACACACACACACACACACACGCCTTGGAAAGTACTAAGCTGCTGAAGGTGACAATTTTACCATAACAATTAATATTATTAGTCATACAGGGAGCCACTATCACTGATGCTCCACATAGGCCTGTCTAAGCAGGACTAGGGTGTTGGGGGAGTAAGTGTGTGTGTGTGTGTGTTGAAGAGGGGGTTCAGAGGGAGTACGGTAAGCATGCGTGAGGGCCCAGGATGTGTGTGAAATGTGAACTGGGCGAATGTGTCTCCTGACGGATTATAACGACCCCCTCATTAACATTTTCACACACCGTTGGCTAGCAAATGAGCACAGAGGCCTTAACCTCGACCACAGAAGATTTATAACCCCCTATATTCCCCCTTTCTTTCTCTCTCTCTCTCTCTCTCTCTCTCTCTCTCTCTCACTACTCGAGTCTCCTCGATCACATTCTCTTTTCTGGCTCCCTGGGTCCACAGTGCAGTGAACTGCTGAGTTTTCCGAATTTCTTTTTCTTACTTATCCCCCCTAACCTTAGTTTGAAACCCTTCTTAAATCACAACCTTCTTCCATATCTCCTCTGTTCTGCATAGTAGGAGCTCTCTCTCTCTCTTTCTCTCTCTCACTTTCTCCATCTCTGACCCCCACCATATCTCTCGTACACACACTGCAGGATTCAGACTTTGGATCATGGATAAGTTACAACAAAGGAGTGACTTAGTATCTTGACACTTAAGCTACGAGTCTGTGTTGTACAGTTATCTTTGTTTGTCATTTGCAAAATGAATCACCTGGCATTAAGCTGAACGTTATCTGTCATGTCAACACCATGACTCAGATAAATAATCTTCCGGAGACTCTCTGAAGCCTCTGGTTTGTTTTGTGACTTGTTTTGAGTTGCATAATCCCAGTGGGCATGCACACACACACACACACACACACAAGCACTTCCTCTCTCTCCCACATACACACACACACACGTCTGTTTGTTGAGCTGCACCCTGCG
The DNA here is from genome assembly GCA_017657215.1 of Limnothrissa miodon. Classification (NCBI taxonomy): domain Eukaryota; kingdom Metazoa; phylum Chordata; class Actinopteri; order Clupeiformes; family Clupeidae; genus Limnothrissa; species Limnothrissa miodon. The sequence goes on along the minus strand of JAGFZM010001091.1, from coordinate 84,700 downwards.
TCTCTGTCACCTTGAGGGATCTCTCCTGCGGCTCTTTCCCCCATGCGGTGCTTCATTAGAGTGACAAAGCACATTCTGGCACGCCCGGGTTTGCTCGGGCACAGCAGCAATCGGCTAGCAATAGCAGCAGTAGCAGCAATCATCCAGCAGTAGCAGCAATCAGACCGCATTAGCAGTCAGCCAGCAGTAGCAGCATTTAGCCAGCATTAGCAGCAGTCAGCCAGCAGTAGCAGCAAACATTCAGCAGTAGCAGTTGCATCAGCAATCATCCAGTAGAAGCAGCAAACATCCAGCAGTAGCAGCAGAAATCATCCAGCAGTAGCAGCAAACATCCAGCAGTAGCAGCAAACATCCAGCAGTAGCAGCAGCAATCATCCAGCAGTAGTAGCAAACATCCAGCAGTAGCAGCAGCAGCAGCAGCAAAAATCCAGCAGCAGCAGCAATCATCCAGCAGTAGCAGCAATTGTTCAGCAGTAGCAGCAGTAGCGGCAGTAGCGGCACCACCATCTAGAACTAGCAGTAGCAGCAGCAAACAGCAGTAGCAGCAGCAAACAGCCAACAGCAGCAGCGGCGGCGGTGGCACCACTTCAGCAGAAAAAAAAACAAGGAGACCAACAGGGAGGCTGAGACAGTGTGTGAACCTCTGGCTGAACAATGTCGGCGGTGGTGGAGATTGAGACCAAATGGATGCTCTCCCGGCATCACTCTCACTTCACCCTGGAAACTGCCTCCGTCATTTGTGTCTGGAGCGGAGTCGGTTAATCACCTGGCTGACTGGCACTGAGATATTGTGATGCCCTTGTTGTCCCTCTTCATCATGCCCTGGTGCCAGGCTCTGAATCACTGTGCTTTGCTTTGTTCTTGCCAGCAGTCGGCTGATTCATTTACCTACCATGCTGGAGTAGAGTGAGAGTTGCACGGGAGTTGTCTGGGGGATTCTAAGGTTGAGTAGGAGGGGAAACTGCTTGGTGTGTGTGTGTGTGTCTATTGGGGAAATCCAAATGTCTCTTTGTAGATTTATATATATTTTTTTATTATCACCTCCACCCACCCCACCCCCACCCTCACGCCCAAACCCAAACCATTTTCCGATACAAATCACAGATCCAAAACATGTTGCCCAGAGGCTCTGGCGCCATGAGCAGCCCAGACGCTAATGAAAGGAGAAGGCTCTCAGTACTTGCCTCCTTCTCCTGCTGAGTTCTGGGGGCCCAGTACAGTAGGAGGAACGTGTCTGGAATGGGGGAATTTTCAACCCCAGACTGGAAATGGCTGCTGGACTGAGTGAATGTTATCAGCCAAAAAAAGAGAGGATATAAACTGCTCTTCTACTCTCTCTCTCTCTCTCTCTCTCTCTCTCTCTCTCTCTCTCTCTCTCTCTCTCTCTCTCTTCCTTTCTCTCTCTTGTTGTCTCTCAATGGGATGTTGAGGGAAGAGTACCATTGGATGATGTTTGACACATCCAAGTGGGTGTCCCATTTCTGACGCCCACACACACACACACACACACACACACATACACAAACCTTCTATGGAAAGTCCAAAATCATGTGGTGATCATATTGGAATCGAAAAATACATACTATACTGTATTGTTTTTTTCAATATTGTGTATACAATAATATTACTAGTAATATTGTGATATGTGTGTGTATGATGTGGATTGAGAACAAGTATTTTCTTTTATTATTTTGTGTGAGGAATTAATATATTTGTGTGTTTTGAGTTTTGAGAATAAAAACATCCAGTTAGAGTGATCTCTCATTTGGCTGGACAAATCCTCAGTGGCCCTTCCCATGCATAGTTTAAAAGTAGAAGGGACAGGGAATACTGGCTTAGTGGAATGCATACAGTATGCACATGCACACACACACACACCACACACACACACACACACACACACACACACACACACAAACACACATGCATCCACATACACACGCATCTATACACACATATACAGTCATTTAGCTTCTCTTTGATGCCACTTACTAGGGCATTTCCCAGAGGATCTGGTGTCTTTTCAAGTTGAACAAAGACAAATTAAAGGTAAAGGAAACAAACTTTCAGGAGGGCCAGAGCAGTACATCATCCGAGATAAACATCACAAGCTGTTCTTTAACATATTATTGTACACAAGCATCAAAGACAACCAGGGAATCTAGATTAATAACACGCGCAGCATCGGCAAGTCATTTCCTCTTCCTGAGTGAATCATTTGCATGCGCTAGAGAGAGCAGAGAACTCCCTACTTCTCACAGTATCTGTTTTCTGTGGTGTCAGCCAAAAATGGCTGGCATTTAAAGTGACTCCCCAAGGTTAACGAGCCTTGATGTGAACCTTTCCCCTTTGTTCTCTGAGCAAGCCATTCTGGGAAATGAAGTTGTTACCCACAAAGACCGAGCTGCTTGGTGCCAAGCTGACAGGAAATATGTCACCGCGAGACACCCATAATTGGCACGAAGGTGGCATCATGCAGGCTTAAATTGTAGCTCTTTGCTGTGACCTTCATAATCATAGAATCTATAAAGCTATGAAATGTCAAGGTTAGTGAACACATATGGCAACCCCATGCAGTGTGTGAATATAATGGCCAAAAGTTACCATGTAATCCATTTTGCTATCGTTCGTAAATATATATTGACAGGCACATACAGTACACTATAAATTCAATTTGTGTGGGTAGGTGGGTGTTTGGGGGGGGGGGGGGGGGGTATGCTTGAGGTGAAAGCATAAAGTATTTGTACTACAGCAGTGGCCCTAACTAAATGGCCCTCACATGATCAGCCAATGGATTTGGATATTGCTAGTGACAGTGACAGACAATTGACTGTGGGCCAATATCCATTATTATGTGTCCTGGGTCATCTACTATTATGTGTGATTTGAGAGGCTAAGATTAGCTACAGACTTGAGGCTGGTAAACACCCAAGGAGTTGTCATGGAGACTTGCATACAGAAGCTGAAGCATGTCCTTGTGTAACGGCAGTAAGTGGTCAGGGCATTTAGTAGTTACACATGGAATAGCGATGGCTCTGCTCTTAAATACAGTAAAGACAAGCCATTCTGCTCCACCTTCATCCTTCACAAAGAGGCATTTCTCACTCCATCATGATGGTGAGATGAGAAAAAAGAGGAGAGGAGAGGATAAGAAGAATAAAGAAATGAGAGATAACAAAGAGAGTTAGAAGTACAGTGAACGGAAAGAAGATGAGGGAAGAGAGACTTCATTCGTTAGTAAACCATGCAACCGCTGGCACACGTCGATTTGGATGTCGTCCATCCCAGAACATGTCTCGAGCCGTGTTTAGCCAAGCGTGCGGTGGTGTCCTCTTTCTCAGCCGCTTCGTCACCGTTTGTCTGTTGGCCTGTCTGGAATGCTCTGGCGAATCGATGGCCATTCATCTTTCTCCGCTGTCACCGCCTTGCTTTAATCACTGCTCTTAGCCTGGCAAAGCAGATTAGACACTCACCTCTGTGACCTCTCTGCAGGTAAAAAAAAACCCTTGTATCGGAATCGTCCCTCTTTTGAAAACGAGGATCTCTTTTTTTTCGCCTGTGTCTCACAGACAAGAGACTGTTAAATGGTGCTCGGTATACATTTCATCAACTTGACTCCCAAAAGCCTGTCTCCTTTGCTGGCATCATTCACAAAAGCAACGGGCTGAGTGGGTTTTCTGTCCTTCTGAGCCAGTTCTGAATAGACACTTATGCTGGGTATTAATAAAATTTGTATGTTTGAACTGGATGAGAGCACTAGAGTCACATTTAGGGAATGAAGCACTGTCTTGGTCCCAGGTGTGTTGAGTGCTGCTGCATTTCAAGCCATCATTTAGATTTGGAAGAGAAGTGGAGTATGTGACGTTTTGGAGGGATACCCATTGACTGCAGTGGTGAGCCAATGTGTATTCTGTGCATGCGTGTGTGTGTGTGTGTGTGTGTGTATGTGTGTGTCAGGAGAAATTCTGTTACCTATTCGGCACTCTGAGAGAAGTTGTTGCTCAGGATGGAACCTTTTAGAAGCATGATGAAATGAATTTAAAAAAGTGCCAGCATTCAATGGATCTGGGACTATTTTTTTTCTCTATCTTTTTTTCCACACAGACAGGTTTTGTGTCTGAAATGAGGTCTTTTATGGCAGCCTTTTGAAAAGTTGGCGATAGGCATCATCAAAGATGCCCCGGCTCAGCAGGGGCTCCACATGAAGCGTGAAATGGGACCCAACTTGTTGCGCACCTTGATGTCCTTGATTCATCTCGCTCCTGTGGAGAGACCTGTGCACGCACACACACACACACACACACACACGCACACACACATTCACACCTTCACACTCACACTCACGTCACTCACACTCACACACACACACACACAGACACACACACACACACTCATTCTGTCTCATTGTTCAATGTTGCACATATACACACACATGGACACACACACACACACACACACACACACACACACACAACGAGAAACAACCTTTGGCTTCGAGAGGAGAGGGACGTGCCGTGGAATTTCGAGCGAGTCTCTTGACGCCTCACTCGGCTGATTGCTTGTCACTTGCGGGAAGGAGGCTAATGTCGAGGGTGACGGAGCAAAGGACAGCCAGTTGGAGACAAGGGCGCTACCGACAAATCACCTTTCAGGCCTTGACCACCAGGGCGCTTTTGTTCTGACAGTGAGAACACAACTTGAAACAAATGAGTGTCTGCGACCCATGGATGGAAATGACTGCCGTGGCCCGTGTCATTATTGCGCTGGCTGGTCCGAATCAATAATTGTGACAGAAATGAATTTGGAACTGTCTGTCGGCACTTGAGCTGGGCATTACCTCTCAATCAAACATTTCACAACAAAGGTAAATACATCCCAGAATGTAATTATCCGCTCGGAAATGAGATTAGGGTTGAGTGATTATGACTATTCATGACACGTCTCGCAGGACCTGGTGCTGACCTGAAGTCTGATCTCTTTGTTTCCGGATCGGGAAATCTTCTAGTTCTCTGGGCGGGGTAGCAGTGAGTGTTGCGACTGAGGAAGGTGTGATGGAAGATGGCTGTTCTCTACTGAACGTGTTTATTATCCTGTCCACTTTTAAATCACCTGTTTGACACCAACAACCTACCGAAAATGAGTTTTAATCAAAAAAACAAAAAAAAAGCTTTACACTCATGATTAAAAGATTAAAGACATTCATTTTATTTGGCCATGGTTACGTATAACGTATGATAACGTTTTGACAGCTAACTTGCCGGTTATTGGCATTTGTCTGCTGACAATAAGCAGTGTGTATCCTTAATTCACAAGAGAGCTCATCCATTGAGTAATTTAATTCAGATGTATTAAGGTCACACCTGGGCTTATTTGAAAACAATGTTATTAGATTACATGTGCCTCGTTCAAACCATAGATTAATGTCCTTCTCTTAGGCCATCAGATTATGTCCACCAACATGCTGTCAGCATTATCGTTATGATGTAATGCAGCTCTTTCACTGCTGTACTTAAAATGTGTTCATGATTGTAATATTCGCTCTCCATAGATGATCTTCAGAACTAGCCTGTATATCTGATCTAAAAAATGTCAAGTGAAATGATAAAGATATATTATATTTCCTCAGTCTGATTAAACTAAGACAAACCTGTTATCAAATCTCAATTTGCCTTGCATTTTTTCCCAGGCCTTGTTTTTGTAACTAAATGGTTCAGAGGTATACCTGGCATTTTTTGGGGTTAATTTACTGGGTACTTAATGCACTCAGCAACCTGAATGAAACCAAAATTATTTTTTTTGGTCAGTCAACAAAACTCTGCAAAAAGATCCCCTATGCATTGGTTCACAAAAATATGTATTGGTGAGACAATTTGTACAATCTACTATTTTGCTATTTAAATGCTATTTAATGCAATAAAAAAATCTGGTGTCTGCAACGAGAACTCCGGGGATAACAAAATCTTTGTCATTATCAAAACCAAATTTAAACCAAAACCAAAAAACTATTTTAAATAATGTAAAGAAGCATTAAATAACAAATAATCCAAATTTCCAGGTCTAGTTCTGTACTAAAGAATCAAATAAAACTAAATGTACAAAGGAAACAATGTACATCATGGAATTCAACCCCCTGCAGACCTTTAGTTGCTCGCTTGCATGTGCAAATTACTCATGGAGAAGACTGAGCAGTTGAAATTGTAACTCATAAGCCTTAAAACATGGACTCCTGCCAGCACATCTTACAGTAAAAGCAGCTCCGCTACTATTTCTCCAGGCCAAAGAGCTCTGTGAGAGTACGGCTGAAATGAGTGAGACTTCCATAGCAAAATGACCACAACATGCCATGCAGAAGCAGCAACACTTTGACACCTTCGACACCTTCGCTAGACTGCTCCTAAAACAGCACATTCTTGCAGACTCCAATCACCCTGCCTCACTTTTGCATCTGCATCAACAGAAAAACAATCCAATAAACGTTTCAAAGTAATACCTGGCAGCATTTTAGGTTAATTTACCAGGTTCCTAGATGGTTAAATAGCTCATTACAAGGTGAATCAGCAGAGAAACAATCCTATTCTCTAAGCTTTATTCCTCTAGCTTTATATTCAGCCATAAGCCCCAGTGCTAAGTGAAATGTCCATACTCCATATGGTTCAACATTTATGCCGTGATTTCTGCAGATACACGAATAATACAAAACACCTTCATAAAAGCTAGTGCTCGCTAGTCTGCCACAACACTAAGGTACCTGTCAAATATTTCCAAAAGAAAAGAAAACAAACAAGTAACGTAAACAAGTAAATGTAAAAGGCTAATATTCTTTGTGCAGTAGGTGTGGATCCGAGCCCTGATCATGATGGTCCTCCTCCTCATCAGAAAATAAATGGCTAGGCCAACACACATAGTAATGACATCCTGCCAAGTTTTTCTTTCTCTATTTTCACATGATTAAGGTATCCAGTATGGGAAAGAAAAAAAACTCAAAGAGACAGAGAGAGAGAGAGAAAGAGAGAGAGAGAGAGAGAGAGAGAGGGGGGGGGAGAGAAAAGCAGAGAAAGAAACAGAATGTGTGTGAGTGAGTGAGAGAAAGAGAGTAGGTGAGTGAGTGTGTGTGTGCCTGTAAGAGAGAGAGAGAGAGAGAGAGAGAGAGAGAGTGTGTGTGTGTGTGTGTGTGTGTGTGTGTAAAGAGGGATGGAGAACTAGTGGTGCTCAGCTCTCAGTCTCCCAAAGCTGCCACACACCACTTGCTGCAGGTTTTAGGCCTGAAACTGCTTTTAAATCACCGGCACTTGATCTGTCCACAGCTTATTTTTATTAGTGGCTTGACAGCGAGGCTAATGTAGGGATTACAAGCCCAGCCATTCTTCAGGCTGGGATGGCAGATGCCCAGTAGCCACTTCCCCATTGCAGTCACGTTCCTCCCCGAGGCCCCCATCCAGACATGGCCCTCCATTTGTTTTCCCTCTCTCCCTCTATCTCTGTCTCTCCCTCTTCAGGAGCAGGGGCAGAGGAACAGCTCTGTATCACTGAACCAAAAGCATATTGCCAATCAGGGACTGACGCACAGCTCGACGTCACTAAACTAACAGAATACTGGTAATGAGAGTTTTGAGACAGAATTCGCCAAAGCTGTTTGTTCCGACCTGAAACAGTATTTTGACATTATGGTTTCGAATTACAACCTAAAAAAGGACTTTCCCGTACCAGTTTAGACCCAAAAACTAACATTAATAACATTCCATGTCAGCTGTGGAACATAAAAAGTTATGCTTTGTAATTGCTTATTCTCAAATCCTACAATAAACAGTATGAAACACTAGGCCAACACTGTGACAATATTAATAATGTTAATAATAATAATAATAATAATAATAATAACAACAACAACCAAAAAAACTGTCTACTACATTGTTGGATGTAGCAATATATAAACTTGGATATGGTATGTGTTACCTTTTTTCTGCTTCTCTCTCTCTTTCTGTGCATGCATGCATGCATGGGTGTGTGTGCGTGATTGTGTGTGTGTGCGTGCGCGCGTGTGTGTGTATATGTGTGCGTGCATGCGAGTGTGTGTGTGTTTCTGATGAATGCTCCATGAGCAACAGACTGACAAAGATGGATGTGATAGCGGCGTGTCTGGCTAGAACAGGGGCAGGCGGGCAGGTCCCCACTGGGCAATCTGAAGGGCAACCAGGGCAGGTCCTCTCAGCTACTGGGGCCAGTGCCAGGAGTGAGTGAGAGAAAGAGAGAGAGAGAGAGAGAAAGGATGACAAGAGCAGAGAGAGCATAAGGATGAAAGAGAGGAAAGCATAAAAAGACAAAGAGAGGAGTGGAGGAGTAGTAGTGGCGGTGGTATTGATTTCCGTGCTGCTGTTTGCTGTAGCGATTGAGTCTCTGTTTATTGCTTTGCGTTGTGCCACTTCTTACAGTGAGGCATTATCACAGCAGGAGTGGAGCACAAGGCTTCTTTATTTACTGACACTCTCTGGTCGTTCATATCTAATCAGCTGCTCTCTTCATCCAGACTATAGCAGCCTCACTGTGGACTTGATTTATCTCAAGCACCAGTAAAACTCATCTAGGTGTTAGCTCAGGCTGCTAGAGCTCTGACTTCTCCCCGCGTGCTTTACGAAACCATCCAGCATATTTGCCGCTAATGACAGATAACCCTGTTGGGACCAATGAAACTGTATCATATTTTGCAGTAAATTTAGCTTTTATTCCTCAAAGCTCCTGGAAGAGATCTAGATCACCTTGTCTTCATACTTCTATCCACCTAAAATGGTCTTACATCTCTTTCAGTTGAACTCCTACCAAACTCCAGCAGCATTATCTTGTGCCAACGTTCCAGTATAGATTCAATGTTATAGCTACTGTCTCAAGGTGCTTTGGATTCAATTCAGTTGTATTTATTCTCAGCCTTTTACAAGTTTTGTCTCAAAGCGCTTCACAGCAAAGTGAGGCCATAAACAGCAGGGACAAAGAAGAACTATATTAATCCAGGAAGAAACCTTGGGCAGATGCACGGCTCAAGGGGCCTACCCAACTGCATAGACTCTTTTGCATGCATAGATAAATGAATAGCTGTAAATATAAAAATAAAATACACTTTTACCGTTGTTTACTATTATTTCTCCATTAATTGATTGAAAGTTTCACTTTTCCAACAATGCTAGGAAGAAAGACACTCTCTGCTGTAGTTTCTTCATTCTCCACCTGCATTCATTGGCCCCTCTTGAATTGCAGTAGATCTATATCTGGTCTGGATGCATGCCGCTCTTTGAGCTCACTTTAAACCTGCTGCTAATTTATATTCCACATAACTATTCAGATGAGAAAACAACTTGAATCAGTTAGTTTAAATATTTTCTCTCTGGCTCACACTCTTGTGCAAGCCTGCTTCAGATCAGACCCTTTTCTGCTAGCTGCTGACTGGCACCTTGTGCAGTCTTGGCGGTAAAGTGGGTTCCCCCTGCACAAATTAAAAGCTAAATAATGAATGAGGCATTGTGGAAGTTCAAGGCTCGGATTTAATACAAATAGACAAAAAAGACACCACAATAATGAAGTGAGAAATGGAAGCTGTGTCCTTTTCACAGGAGGTTACCTTGGGGAACAGGATGCAGACATTTGAGAGCAATTTGGTAGGGTCCGTTGGCAGTCACAAAGGCCTGTGCGCCTTTGAGGGACAACAGGGGTCTAAGGAAAGCAATCCCATCTTCATTTAGAGCAATCACATCTTCATTTGAGGGCACACGCTTGTCTCTCCTCATTCTTCGCCGCCACGCCCGATCATTGGCCACTCCGCTTGGGCCATGGGGGAGCCGGTTGGCTGACCAAATAGCCAGTGACAAGGTGTGCCTTTGAAGTGAGAACGTGTGTGTGTGTGTGTGTGTGTGTGTGTGGGGTGAGTGTGTAAACACGCCACCATCCAGGGAGGAATGAAATCAAGAGGATTTCCTGGCTCTGGCAACCGGAGCCACCTCCGGCAGAGGTTTGCATTTCAAAGCCGATTGGACTGGAGCAATATTTGCCCGGTGCGGCAAGCAAAGGCGCGCATCCCACCGATCACAGGCGTCTCGGGTGAGTGTGTGCGTGATAAAGCCATGAGACGGCCGCCCCTGGGGGATCCCAGCCCATGCTGTTTCCAGCAAACACAGCCGACATGAAAGGGGGAATTAAATGGAGATGTGTCGCCTCTTGTTTATAACCACTACCAGGTATTTGTTGCCAGGTGTGATGATTCCCTACCGTTACTAGTCTGAGCCGCCACCACTCCTGAAGACTCTTAGACTCTTTAGAGTTTATTTATTTGTTTTTTTTTTCCTAACTAAATTTGAACAGCGGTGGCAATATGAGCAAAGATTTGCACAGGGGAACTGTTGGGCAGTCCTTGCATGACAGCCTCCCCCTCCTCCTTCGAGAGAAAAGTTTCATTCGAGTGCCTTTGCTTGCAGCAGGACTCCCGCAAAGGGACAGCTGTTAACTCATCACTACCTCTGCGAGCACGGTCGCCAGCCTCCAGGGACACTTGAGCGACAATAAAGAGAAAGAGAGAGAGAGAAAGAGAGAGAGAGGAAGAAAGAGCGGCTCGACTGACTGTAGCCGAAGGCACTGGTATGGTGGTGGTCAATGACGGTGAGGCGCAGTGAAGGAAGACTAATGTGTGGGGATAGCGCAGGGCTAATAGCCAGGGTCTCCAAAGACATGGATGAGTGGGAACATCTTTTCCAGAGTCTCTGTGGTCAGCAATCGCACTCTGGGGAGACCAGCCGCTCATCCCAAAGAGTTTACTCTGGGCATTTTCTTTTTCTTTTCACTGAGCCACAGATGGCTGATAGATTCTGATGAGAATTGGGGGAAAACCAGTTGGGAGAATTAAGATTAAAAAGTTTTATCCCATAGGCCTCATGTTCTCACTTTAAGAATGAAGGTCATTCCCCAACCAAATTGCATCATGCCAGCATGAATAAGAAATCAATGCATGGTGCGATGTCATGATCCATAATATCAAATCCAAGTGCCTGCTTAACATTGAATTGATTTGATAAGATTGATCCCTGTGTATGTCAATGTGAACACATGTAACACACCATAAGGAACAAAATTTACACGCTCAAGCAGAGCATGTACAAACAGGAAAGAATGCTTAGATAAATCTGTCCTTCCAAAAAAAACGAAATCGATATGGGTGAACAACAGGTTCGGGCAGTGGGTGAACATAGACGACCATGAGTCATGCAGCACATCGAAGACCTGTTCAGTCTGTTTCACAGGTGCCTGGTAAACAAAGCCTCTGGATTACTTTAAGGGGGAATGGTAGTTTAGGTTAAAGGAAGACTGTGGGATTTTTGTTTGGAATTCCACTGGTAGTGGACTCCTTGCCTCTGTTTTGCCTGACAGTGACAAACGTTGGTTATAGGCTATGGCTCTCGCACTATTGCACATAGCCAAAGAAAGTTGAGACCTCAGAAATATGATTCGCTTCACCAGCTTGTCACATTGCTTGGGGAAATGGGGGGGGGGGGGGGGTTCTGCAAATGGGGTTGGGGTGGCAAGTTTAGCCCTTTCCATTAACAGTGGAGGACAAAACAGTGTAAACACCCACTCCCCCAAAACACACATGCACAAGCTCACCTATATATACAAACATGCAGGCAGCACACACAGACACTCTGTCTTCCTCTGTCACTATAGTCTGGTGCATATATGACAATCAACCACCCAACCCTAAAAAAATTCTAACTAAAGGTTTCTAAGCTGTTTTGTGTAGTATTAGGTGTGCCTAATAACATACTAAAAGTTTACCAAAGTTTGACAACCGGAAAGATATAATTTTCAAGATGCCGTCCCAGATGTGCATGGAGCCCTTAAAATAACCCAACCCTATAGGTTTTAATTATTCATTTGACTTAGCCAAGGAATCTTGTTGTTTCACTCCATGTTTTTGGCTTCATGAGTCCATTGGACTTGTCTGACATGCTTACACTCTGATGGAATACATGATTTTGTGAGATTGTTGTAAAGTTTTGTCTTTGTTTTGGGGTGAAAGTGATATAAGTGATTAACCTCTTAATGAACACTGGAATTTTTTATGATTATGCCTGTGTCATTCTATGCCAGAAGGTGTAATATCAAATCAAGCAAGCAGAAATGAAAGCCCAGGGTCTTAGCTTTTATTTGAAACCAATATTATGTTCCTAGGTATAAAGGTTTTCAAGTTATAAACTTGTGTCAGTAGGCACTCTTGGTTACCAAAGGTCCCTATGGGAGTTTCTATAGGTGACCCAAGCAAAACGCATGGACATGTCTTAACAAAGAATGTTGTGAAAACTCATGTTTGGTCTTTTGACTTCAATTTTTTTGTGTAGCAAGCTGAGAAATGGGGTTAGGGCCTAGATGTATTGATTTGGTGATGTTATAAGGGTGGTACCTTCATATCTTGGTTAGTTTATAGACATTTGAACCGAGCAGAAAAAAACTGTCTTCAAACCTCTATAACTCTGTGACATGTCACAGAAACAATCCTATTCTTCCAGAAAAAAAACTTGTGGGTGTGGCCTTTCCAATGGTATAAGGCCACATCCCTGAGTCTCAAACTATGTAGGAACTATCAAGCTTTTAATTTGGGTATGCCGTTTTTATGCAGTTTTGTAAAAATTGGGGCGTTCCTGTGTAAGGCTTATTTGCAGTTTATTTATTTATTTACTTACTGTAAATTAGTCCAAACAGAGGCCTGCAAATTAACCGCTCCAAAATTAACTGATTATAATGTAGTTATGCATTCTCTACATACATTTAGTAACACACATACATACAACACCCAGTTCCCTCTCCACATCTTTATTTTCCCTCACATTTATTTTCCTGCAGTCTGACAGTAGGAGGGGCCGCCTGTCTCAACACTGTTGAGCAATCTAACTTGTATGTCATTCAGTGTGACCCAACCAAACAATTAAAAGTCACTGCTGAGGAAATTAAACAATTCTTTGACATGTTTTTATATGTACATTTTCGGGCTGCCAGGAACCCGCATGTCCTGGCAGACTGCAACAAGAATGGAGTTTGTGGAAACTCCACTGTCCTTGCACCACTGGGAGGTGTTGTCTTCACTTCGCTGACAACTCAAAACAAGCGCCAGTTGGAGATCCCAGTTATGACAAGTTGTACAAGGTGCGCCCCCTCTTTACATCCCTTTTGGAGAAATTTTAAAAATCCCAATGGATGGAAATCTGTGTGGATGAACAAATAGTTCCTTTCAAAAGGAAACACCCCATGAAGCAATACAACCCCAAGAAGCCAAAGCGCTGGGGTTACAAAATCTGGTGTACAACTTTGAAATGTACACAGGAAAAATCCTCCCCTGCAATGGCTTCCCTGACATACTGTAGGAGCCAGTAGCCACATTGTGCTGTCTCTCTCCAACATTATCCCAGGCAACGTCCCCCAAACATTACTTCGACAACTGGTTTACCAGATCCACTGTGTAGGGCAGGCACAGTGAGGGCTAATCATCTCCCAGGCAGCAACTTTCCTTCAGATTAGAAAATGAAAAAAAGAGGCAGGGGAGCTTTTGAGGAAAAGGAGACAGCAGTTGATGGGGTCCATGTGAGAGCAAGTGGTTTGACAACAGGTCAGTCACTCTGCTTTCTACCTTTGCTCAGCAAATCCGACTACCACTGCAGAAAGATGGGACAAAAACAAAAAGGCCATAGATCCAGTGAAATGCCCAAGCATTGTTTCCAGGTACAATAAAGGAATGGGAGGAATCAATCTTCTCGATTCTCTCTGCCCTCTACAGAACAACCATCAGACCCAAAAAATGGCATCACAGGATTGTGTTCCATGCTTGATCTCACAGTAGTTGAGGCCTGGCTCCTTAACCAGAGAGACTGCAGAGACCGTGGTATTCCCCCAAAACAGGAGTGCAGTTTTCAAGGCAGAGGTTTCAGGTTGTCTCTGCATGGAGAACAAGGCTAACTTGAAGAGAAGGAGAAGACCATCACAAGAAGCACCGGCAGAGAAGAGAAAAAGAGAAAAATGCCTGCAAACACACAACTATCTGAGATGGTCTGCTTTGATCAAACTTCTTTGGATGGAGAAAAAAGGGAGATGCAAATTTCTGGCATTTTGAAAGTGCAGTCCTCAAAATGCAGTACTCATCTGTGAGGAATTGTTTCCTCAACTTTCACAAAGAGTGCATTTGTGTGCCGCTTATGTATGAAGTATGGTCATGCTTGGCAATGTACTCTTAATTATCATCGTTTTTAAATATGTTTACCAAACAGTTGTTACCTGTTTATGATAGTTTGAAATCTGTTTTAATGATTAAACACAATAAAATAATAATACAATAATTCAATGAGCCTGTAAACAACACGCTAGGAGTACTCCTGGGTCACTTTCAGACACACACATTTGCATATGCTATTATTGAGCCTTAAAGAACAGTTTCTGATGGTCAAAAAACGTGTTCTTTGACTCCTTTAAGATAAGTGTTTTGTTAAATAAATACATGTTTTAAGAAACATAATCCATTTTGTATGATTAGAACAAATATGTTTTTTTTTCTATTATGGTACAATGTTGCCTACAGGCAACAAACTTCTGAAACTGAAAATAAATGTAAACATTTTGAAAAACTTTTTGAATTTTTGAAGCTGAAAAAACACGAATAATATTTTTGCAATTGCTATCATAATGCATACCATAGAGGGTTATTAAACCTCTATGGGAGGAAGAATTTGATGACTGGCAAAGCTTGTGAAGGTCACAGTAAAAAAAAAAGAAAATGAACGCAATAACAGGAAAGAACTGAAGAAATCAGAAACAATGTTTCTATTCCATGTTTGAATCAAAATGTAAATAAAACACATTACAAAAAATGTAAAAAGGAATAAAAAAAAGAATAAAAAATAAACACACAAAAAAAGCCATAGCAGTAATGAAAAGCATTTAAACCGAAATGTAAGTAAAATTGTACATTACATTACTATAAAGAAATAAAAAAATGTAATTAAAAAATAAATAAAAATGTTATCATTCCACATTTCAATCAAAATGTTAACAGAATACTTAAACATATATATGAAAATAAAAAAATAAGGGGTTAACGGTACTGAGCCTGCACGTGGCGGCCCTGTCATGGCTAATTTTACAGTACTGCACAGTTCTAATGAATTTCTTTAATATCACATTGAACTTATAATCACTTATCTATCAAGTAAATATGTTAACTTGAATATTACATGGTGAAAACATGTATTAGACACGACTATTCCTGGTCATTCTAATGTAATAATAATTTTAAGGGCCAAGCGGCGACCATCTTGAAAATCAGGCCTTTTCGGAAGTCAAACTTTGGTAAACTTTTAGTATGTTTTTAAGTAAATCTGATACCACTGTAAACCACTGAGAAACATTTTGTTAGAATTTTTTTGGGGTTAAGTCATATATGCACCATTAGCATGCACTGCAGTTCTGTGGCATCACATATGCTTTTCCTGGTTGTAATTCTTGCCAATGTCACACAAATGGTGCACGACCAGGAAGAATCACACAAGCAAATCTCATGATGTTGCTCTTCTCTCCTCCGAGAGCCTGGTCTCTTGCCAAGATGGGATTTGTGGCCTTAACAACAAAGCCTGATAATATAATCCAAATCCTCACCATAACTCTCCTCTGCTCACAGCTGAGCGTCTCTGGCATGCTTGAGCTCTCCGCCATCAGATGCTTCAGAAAATGGCAGAGGGGCTTGTTTGGCTTTCTTTTCTTTTTTTTATATTTCTTCTCCTTTTTTGTTGGTCTCTCTTTCTCTTTTTTCCCCTACATCAGCTTGTGTCAGAGGCATGTCACTGTGTTTTCTTGTCCTCCTAAGAGACGTCTCATAACAGACACATGAGGAGTTCCATCTGTTGGCTAGGTTTGCGAGGAGTTCCAGCGGGCCACAGAAGCTTGACACCCGGCCTGGAAAATGAGTTAATTTGTCAAAGCCTCTGTGATGTGACAAACCGAGACAAACTCAGTCAGTCAGTCAGACAACCAGTCAGTCAGATCTGTGTGCAGACAAGCTGAGGTGAACTTTCATTCCAGCCATTACAGAACAGACAACACAGTATGTGTTGTCTTTAGATGTACTCGGTCCCACACAGATGACGTAATTGTTAGACATTAAATGTGGGTTTGCCTGCAGTGAAATTGGCTGTGCAAGGCATTACGAACTGCATTAGCTGTCTTAATATAATAGTTGCAATAGTTTTTTTTTCTATTTTTGGGGGTGTCATTAGAGAGTTACAGCATCAGAATTGTTTCATAATAGGGGGGAATTGAATAGCTGGTGCTCCAAGAACCCAAAGAAAACATTACAGAAAACAATTTCTAGAAATGGCCTTACAGAGTGTTTTATGAAAGTCTTATGGCTTGCAACATCTGTTCTAAACTTGTAGAGTTTTATAAATCAATGGCATTACATTGCTGCATGTGGCTTAGTGGCACTGCTTGGAGGATAACAGTTAAAAGAAAATCTACACAAGGCTGGGAGACAATTAAGCAAAACAACTAAATATATAATAAAAAAACTTTCAGAGATTGCAAAAAGTCTAGTTTCTCTAAATCTAGTTTCCCTGGTCATAGGGTGCATTACAGTACAGAGACATAAAACATTCTTGAATAAATAAGTCAATTATCATTATTACTATTATAATTACTATTATTATTATTATTATTATTATTATTATTATTAGCAGTAGTAGTAGTAGTAGTAGTAATAAATAATAATTATAATAGTTCGAATGCAACACCACATGGATTTCATTATGACTTATAAAGCTCAGCTTAATTTCCAGTGAACAACTAATGTCATGTTGGAGATTGGAGACTTTACTAAAATTCCAGCAATGATGATCATTTGCCTGCGCTGCTCATTTCCTTGGTATTAAATATGATGGCCTCATAACCATGCCCATAAAGACACATTTCTCCAGAAAATTCTCTTTCTTCTCCAGTGTGCGTGTGCCACTGTTAGGGCATAGAATATAGACATACATTACAGAGCCCTGCTAGATAAATGTCTCTGTCTCCCTCGTAATGATAGGCTCCGTTTTTCACTCTGTCCCTGACTGGCTCTTAGTTTAACCAAAATGACCCCAGGTTTCGAACCACATTGCGTCGATCCTGCTCTGAAATGTTGACCCTTTTTCGCTGACGGCAGAGGAAACGCTATCTGTTAAATAAGTCATTCCCATCCTCTCACTCTGCCTCGCCACTGGCAAAAACGTTGAGAATTGCTGAAAAGGCACGCAATTGGGAAAAGGAAGAAGAGAGGATTAAACAAATGTGTCCCTCTTGGTCCCCTGTACGCTTTATCTCCCTGCTGAGAGAATAACAACGCAGTCAAGTCTTCCAGAGAGTTTCGCACCATCGTACCATCATGGGCAAAGGGCTTTTCACTTGCAGTTGGCTCTCTGTGAGGTAAAATGCCCAAGCCACACAACACTATTTGAAGATTGCATTGTCCAATACGAGGGCTTTGAAGGGAATTTATAGTCCACTTCAGCGCCATGGCGATAGTCTGCCTTCCGAGGGATGCAAACACTCATGTATTTATAACACGCAACAAGATTCATTTTGAATATTTATACTGCTCTGTCACTATGGTAACATATCCAGCACTTAGCTCTTTGACTTATTTGGTCTCACAACCATTTACAATCCAAAGCATGTTCTGTGCTTCATTAAACTGTGAGGGGGAAATCAAATCCTTTTTTTTGTCATAAATTCATTATACAGCAGATACTGAATGATTCAGTGGAAATGCAACTTGGGAGCTTTTAGTCCTAAAAAAAGAACCCTAACTGCCCCAAAAGAACAGGAGGTTTCCTCAGCTCTGCTTCCATACTGATTACAGCCTGACTCCTCATTCACTGTTACTGCCACAGTAAAGTTTAATGCAAGTTCACCACTGAGGGCCTTGATACGGTCATGCCATAAACATCATTTTACAGCTGCAGGTAACGGCCCCAGGACAGCAAATTGCAACAGGTGACCATAAATGTCTTGACAGTTTGTGCAATAGCAATTGTTGTGACACTAATGGGTAAGTGTCAAATGGCGGCTTGAGATTATTTGTCTTCACACAGCTCCCGTCAGCCTGGCATTTTTTAATCGCTGTGTGTCTGTTTGACCAGCCAATCTAGGCCTATTTGGCTGTCAACCTTTAAACACCTCTCAGCTAGATCAAAAGGGATTTGTGCGAGTTTGTGAGCTGTCAGTTTGTAACTGGCAGACAGTCGCTCTGCATTTTAGATGGAACAATGAAGATTAACAGGTTTTGTAAAGAAATATTCCTGTAAGTTTGAATCGCTAAGAGGATAGAATGATTTCAGGAGGCTCAGATAGAAATCTGGAGGGTAGTGAATAGAAATGGCATTTCCCATGGTATAAAATAAATAAATAAATGATGGAATGATATTGAAGCCACCACTCATGTGCCCATGGCCTGCCCTTGCATGTGTTTACATTGTTATTACTGTAGGTACTCAATGTTATATGAACCCAGTATTCATAAACCATTATTCATGTTCGTAAAGGCATATAACTAATTTATATATAAATTATTTATGTTTATTCCCAAGTTATTGTACAACAAATGATCACTTTCAAGGACTCAGTATATGCGTACATGCATAAAGTCCGATGAACACATAATTATAGGCACAAGTACAGGAGTACAGAAGTAAAGTGGTATTTGTTACCCTAATAGGGAAGGGTTAGAAAAGCTTTTAGCTTTTTTAGGTTTTCTTGAAGTTTAAAAGTGTTATAAAGGCTTGCCTAGTATCTCTTTATAAATGCATTATAACCCTTTATAATAATTTGGTTCATAGAAAGTGATTGTTTGCTGAACCTCTGTGCTCACAGAAGTCTTACAGTAATTCGTATACAGTGTCCTTCTCCATAACACCTAATTTATCAGTCTTCCTGTTTGTGAGTGTGATGAACAGAGAGCACTGTGTGCAAGGGTGCAGAGGAATAAATGAGAGAGAGGCGCCATTGCAAGGGGAAAGGTGTGATGCTGTTGCCTTTTTCCCCTGTGCCGGTGCACACACTGCTGGATTGATGTGCCGCTTTCCTGCACTCTTGTGATTGGCCTGACTGCAGAGAGCGGAGCCTTGCTAACCGTGATACATGGGCAGGAATTATAACAGCTCCGAGGCTGCCTCTTGCTCTCAAATACATCTTTTCACCCAACAATTTATATTTTTATATACTAACTCTTCCATTCTGCCTCCATTTTTCAACCCATTTCTGTTTTTTTGTACATTTTTTTTCAGAGTGTAATGTTAAAAGGGGTGATGGTGGTGAGAGGGTTCCTCTTTGAGGCACGCAGAAAGAGTGATTGTCAGGGTTTTAATTCTGAGTCGGGGAAGTCGGGAAGGAAGTTGTTGAGGTGATGCAATGGTGACATCATGAGCATGGTGTCTGGCATGATTTCCGGGGGAGAGGCTGGCGACGCATGAAAGAGCATCTGTCACCGCTCCCCTCGCTCGTGTTGTCTCCACTTGAGTTGACTCAACTCCACTCTCAAATGAAAGGAAGTGAGGGCCTCACTCCAGATGCCTCCTCAAACAAGCGGCACATTCAAACAGAGCTGATGCCTCAGACGCATCTGAAAAAAAAAAAAGAAAACAATGACAGCCTTTAATCACAACTTCTCCAGGGCTTTGTCTGATTCTCTTTGTGTGTCTCATTTCCCGCAAATCTAAATGGTGCCAGGGATTCTACTGTTACAACACACACACACACACACACACACACACACACACACATACACACACACCCCTTTTGTGTGTGAGCCAATGAAACTTTGGACTTCAAGGTATCTGAGCTGAAGCTGTGGAACAGCCTGGAGGTGTTTGGGGGTGCAATACTGGATAGGGTGACTCAGTGGGAGGGCTAAATGGCAGGGTGAGGTGCTTGACGTGAATGTGGAAAAAAGGGCAGGTACTGTAAGTGCCTCTCAGTAGTGGTGAGCTGTCCCAGACACCCTTAACCAGTCCAATGCCCTCCACGGCCTCCCACCCCCCAGGGCCTCACTCACTCTCTGACAGGGTGAGCCACAACACATTTCACATCATGATATTGGCTCTCACAGGGTCAGGGAGCAGTTGACAGGGAAAACAGAAGGAAATACACACAAGAGACACTTTTATTTTATTTTATTTCCCTTTTTGCACAACACCAAGAGAAACATATTAGCCATTTCACATACTTTTTTTTACTGAAAATGTAATACTCTGCATCAAATGCACTAGAAAGAATTAGAACGTAGAAGTGATTTCCTTAATTACAGTAGCTGATATACCTGCATGACACAGTGATTAGTGATTAGTAGTCCTATACATGTAAGATACTAATTATTTGACATATACCTGTTATATATACAAACTCAGTCAAATGTAATGCTTCTTAGAATCACATAGGGGTGAAATTGCATGTGTGTACATGTCATTGAGTACCTACAGGTTAACCATGAGGACCATGAGTCTCCAGGTTAACCATGGAGACTGTGTGTTTGTGTTCTCAGTGCA
>JAGFZM010001091.1:48354-64105 GCA_017657215.1 Limnothrissa miodon | reverse complement strand
AATTAAGCATTGTGTCTCTCAGTGACCTTCACAACCACAAACACACACATGCACACACTCACACACACACACACACACTCACACACAGATACACACACACACACACACACACACACACCTAGAGATTTTTTTATTGTAACATCAGCACAAAGTTCCTGCGGAGCCAAATGTCTGACAGCCAGACCTCTTAGCCAAACAGATGCAGCCAACCGCTGATGCTCTCGACAGGGCAAACACACCTCAATTAACACCTGTCACAGTGCTCTGATTAGGAGCGAGATGAATTCATAGAGCCGGGCCGCTGCGAGGACAGCAATGCACACAGAGATGAGGGGAGCGGGAGCGGAAGAATGAGGGAGAGTTCATGTATGCATAGAGATGGGGAGAGTTCAGAAAGAAATCAATGGACATACAGCAATAAAAAAAAAACTGAGTGAAAATCTGAATATTTAAAAGCGGCTCCCCTTCCCAGAATGCGTTCATGAATAAATTCATGTCACGCACCTCCACTTTCACAAAATGGGTTTTGAAGGAACCAAAAAGCCAAATGAAATGACATTCCCAGATTGTGATCTGAGACGGAAGAGGACATATTGATATCCTATCCTAACACCTCCGACTATCCGCCAGGAGAGGGCTGGCGTGCACCAACCTGACGCAAACACCAACCCTCCTCCATCTCCTCTGTCTTGTTTGTTATTTTCATCCCGATGGTCTGGTGTTCTTCCTTCACAAGTTTTCTCTGATCTTGCTTCTCGGAGGCCACGTTAGCCACAAGCTCCCCCTCCTCCCTCCCGTGAGTTAGTGCTGTGAGTTTGGCAGTCCAGGCATACAGTAGCTGCATGGGTAAGGGCAAGAGTTCCTCGTGAGCTGAGGAGACCGTTGAGTTGTGGAGCAGAGTGGTGCGGTGCTGAAGGTACTTTGTTCGTCAGGCAAGAGGAAGATGATGGTGTGGGTGGTGGTGGTTGTGCAGGGTGGATTTGGGGGAGGGGCAGGCAGAAGACGTGATGGGATTTGACAAGCACAGAGGCATCAGTACGCATGCTGGAACATCTGTGCTGGGACCTGCAGACTGCTCATGGGCTGGGGTGAGGCTCACAAGGGCTTGGAGAGAGACGCTTGGTTCTCTTGTGTATGGCTACCTACCTAACAGTACTGGAGGAAGAATTTAATGACCATTTGTGTGTGTGTATGTGTGTGTGTGTGTGTGTGTGTGTATGTGAGTGTAAATGTACGTGCGTGAGTGTGTGTATAGGTGTGTGCGTGCATAGGCATTTGTGGCACTTTAGTTGCTTACATCCTGTCCTGTTCTTGGCGCAGCGTCTGGGCTTTAAATTTGCAGACGTGCAGTCCTGAAGGTTGACTGTCCCATTCCCATCAGGCCTATCCCAGGGGGGCCCGGGGAAGACGGCATAAATTCAATATCCTGCTGCGCTCGCCCGGGAACATGGCTGCCTGCCTCGGCCCACGTCCAGGAGCCGCTGCTGCTGCTACTGCCGGTGGCATGGGGTGGGGTGGAGTTTATTTGTGTGTGTGTGTGTGTTTGTGTGTGTTGGGTGTTGTGTGTCTGGAGCAGTTTCTGGGTGAATCTGAGGCCACATGTCCCCTGGACTCCTCTCTGCTCTGCTGGGACTGGTGATGGAGCTCAGACCAGAAGGGCCTGAAGAGAGTTCTGCGCTGTGGAAAAGGGAGAGGCGTGTTCCTGCTTGGGGCTCCCGATGGGACACCTATGCCAGATACCCCCTCTACTGTCCCTGACAGAACCCCCTATTGGTGCTTTGCTGCCTGGGAAACGACCTTCATTCTCCCTGGAATGGCACTAAGACGATGGAGTCGTTCTTTCTTTTCTTTTTATATCCTCTCCTACTTCTGTCTTTCTTGTTTCTCTGGTAGTGATTTTTCATCGCTGTCATGCAGTTGTCCTCTGCTTTTCAGGTCCAGCATGTGTTTGCAGGTTTCACTTGTACTGCTACACTGCCATAGACAGATGGGAAGCTTCAAGTGGGTTTGTTTTAAAGATAATGAGGAAAAGCCTGACTAGCTATTAATTGCAGTCACTATCAATCAACTTCACATGGCACATGGTGCAGTGTGTGTGTGTGTATAATATAACGATTCATACTAACAAATTGGAATAATATATCGATTCATACTAAGAAATCTCTTTCTCCTATGCACACTGTATAAAGGACAAAGAGATTTCTTACTATGAATCGTCTTTAGAAAAAAATATCATTGTCTACATTGAGAATGACCTTAAAACTAATTTTAGAAACTTCATTAATTCACTGAGGAAGCACAAATAAGCATGAATAGTCAGTTTTTTTAAGGCTCTATGTTGTGCAGGTCACAGCTCCCTCGCTCCCTGACTATGCTCGGGTTCTCCCAAATATGAGTGATGAAAGATCTATTGTGATGAGATTTGGCCCATGTAATTCATCATGTAATCCTGTATGAATACTATGAGTATGAGAATTAGCTGAACATGTATGCTACATTCGCCCCAGGGGCTAACAGTGTAATCTGGATCAGAGAGATCTGGAGTTGGGAATCCCATGTTTTGCATGTGGGTTACTTTTAAACTTTTATCCAAACTGCTGTAGTTTGTGGTTTTGAGTCCAGGCAGGTTTAGGTTAATCTGCCTGCTCTGTCAAACAAACATACCACAGCTACATTACATTACTTTAGAAAAGGTACAAATATGTTGCTTAAAATGACAGAGCTGTCAACTAAGACTATTCAATTCAATTTTTTTTGTATAATGCATTTTTACAAAAGGCATGTCTCAAAGCGCTTAACACAAAGAGGCCCAATGAGCAACAGGGGCAAGGAAAAACTCCCTAGCAGCGTTTTTTGTTCTTACTTATTATGGTAAAGGAAGAAACCTTGGGCAGTTCGGATGGCTCAAGGGGTTAAGACTACTTGCTAACAGATTCTAAGAAGAGTATACACTGACTGTCCCTCATGGTACTTTGTAATTGAAACACAAGACGACACAACCCTGTGTGTCAGCATCCAGTACCAAAGGAAAGAGCCTAGCCCTGACTAAGCACTGAGTGCCCCGTTGACTGGGTTTACAATTTGGGTGTCACCGGCCAGACACACACATCAAGATATCCACTAAGGAGCTGAGAGAGAAAATGAGCAGATGAGACAAACTGAGTTACACATCTAATGAGCGGTCTAGGCATGAAAGAAGTCTAGCATTAGACTTGTGTCCTGCCATGGTTACAACCAGATGCCCCCTCCGTTAGCTGACAAGGCAAATGAAGGTGCAACCTCTCTTCAAGGCCAATTGACCTATGAGAAAGAGATGAAGAAAGACGTACATGTCTGGTGTCTGAGTCTGGTGCTGCCTTTTTGACCAGTGTTTTTTTTTAACAGGGCCTGCAGGTAAAGTCTAGCCAGTCGAGTACTTTGACAATCCATTCTTAATAACTTTGGTAATAACTTTGGAACCCTGGCACAGTGTATATGTGTGGGAGTTATTCAGTCACCATTGTAGTTTTTTCTTTCACTTAATTACTTCATGAAACACATCATCAGTTGCTTACATACTAGCACCATTCAAGTTGACAATTAATAAATAAATCAAAAGTTCTAGGGTTCAACAAAATAGATTATTTTACATTGTGCTTACACAATTCTATCTAAAGGTTCTTGTGTTTAGACAGAGATTCTCCAAGCAAAAATGGCAGTGGATGTAAGTGGTGACATATCTGTCCATTATCCTCTTGTGTTCAATCCATAGCACTCTATTGTAGTAGACAGAAACCATTTGATATTTATAGAAACACACACTCACACACACACACATATAGACATACATGTACACACACACACAAACGTACCCTTTACTATTGGTGTGAAAGCCCCTATTTCTCTCTCACTAAACCCCCCTTCCAAACAAACACTCCCCCCCCCCCCCCCCCAAACTGATAGCATCCTCTCAAATGATAGTTTCATTTGATCAGGGACAGCATCAGCCTTGGCACTTGGACAAGGGAAAAACAATCTCACTAAGTGCCAGTTCCCAAGCCGACGGCAGCCCCCCCTTACCTCCTCCATCCCTCTCCCTTCTGCTTCTCCTCCACAATATTGCCCTCTCCTTATCACCGCCCAAGGTTTACGGCTCTTGAAATAAATAAATAAAATAAAATAAAATAAAATGAAATAAAAGAAGGGAACGAGGCCAAAACACAAAACCGAATGAAAGAGAGAGGCAGGCCCTGAGCAAACACAGCCATTACCTGCTAACAAAGAGCCAGGAAAACCCGCCTCTGAGGAGAGAGGACACAAACCTACAGTTAGGTCTGTGGCAGAGCAGGCAGGAGAGGATGCTGTTGTCATTCACTTGATGGTGCAACACATAATTGCAATCCCAGACAGTATGCACTGTATGGCCAAATGAACTAGACTGCTCCTTAAGGTCCTCGGGCTTCTCATTGATGGCCTTTTATGTTAAAACAGCTCTCAAGCTGAAAACACTTCACTGTTTCTATATATGACTATAAATATTTACAAACACATTCATAAAGGGCTTTCGAGTATTCATAAAGCCTTGTAACTAGATGTCATAGGCCTTTAAAATCAATCATTTCAGTTATGACTATGTTGTAGCTTCAACAAATGATGAATTCATATCTTACACTCTGGTGTATTAATGCTGATTTTTTATAATGATTGCACCAATATTGACATAACAGATAAGAGAGGCTTTAGCTGTATTTAATTGTGAATTGTAGCTATAAGGCTGTAAACATTGATACAATATTTTAATATTTTATGGTGTATTTATAAATATTTCTAAATAGTTTAGTAGTATGGTGCATAACATTAATATAGCATAAATAGCTCTGTTCTGGTGTATACTGTAGATGTTCTGTTAGACTATATGTTTGCATAGAGGGATCCTCTATGTTCTAAATGGTGCAAATTCAAATAAAAATGCCCAATTTTATGCCGGGTATTATATAAAGCTAATCATGGAAGCGACTTCACTTTATGAGGTCTTTTTGTCACAATATGATTAAGCCATTAATAAGAGTATTTACACGGAGTGCCAGCTGAGCCCTAGACTTCACCCTGAACTAAATTCAGACGTAAGTCAAAATGCAAGTTCATGTCCTAATAAAAGAAACGTATTACACTAAATCAATTACACAGTGAGCGCAGTGCAGGCAGGGAACACTTAATATACAGTAAGGCCATGAAAGTCACTAAAGTCACGCAAAGAAGATGGTAAAGTCTGCAGCCTGCAGTCACACTGGTGATGAATTTTTGCTTTAGTTCCTATTTCAGGCAATAAGGCCTGCAACTAGGCCAACAGACATCTGACGACAAATGGCTCCTGAAAGCAACATATTGTGCATTGTTTAAAAAAAGACTAAGCACTTAGCACCTGAGAGAAGTTGCAGTCCTCCATCTCTTCCCTCAATCACCCCCCCCCCCTCTCTCTCTCTCCCTCTCTCTCTTTCTGTATTTGTTCTTTCTTTTTTTCTTTCATTATTCATTCCCCACAAGGCTCCTGTCCTCTGCATTAATATTCAATCACCAAAAACAGGCGTCATGACCCAGAGGTGCCTGGGCTCCCTGGACACAGCTGTATGCATGGATGGCAACAGCTGGATGTAGCCAGCGGCTCTGCTGGGGTTAAGCAGTGAACACACAGGGCTTAGCAGTGCACAGCCAGCTCAGGTGCTGGGCTGCATACATCCAGTCTCATTCTCAGTCCATCAGCGTTCTCTCTTGTATAGTTCAAGCACAGAAGTTTTTGCCTTTACCTACACGGCCTCTTGCTGACTATGTGCTTCAGTTTTAAACTGTCATCATTATACAACAACATATATAGATATGGTAAGATAGGTTAGGGGGTTTGGGTTATGTAAGGGAAAGACAATACTTTAAAATATAAAATAAAATAAAATTTAAAATATTTTACAGTTAAGTTACACAATTATCAAAAATTTAAACTCCAATTTCAACAAACAAACAAAATTCTATTTAGGCATTGCTGTATTTAATACATGTCTTTTCATATATTTAATAGACATATTAAGCGCAGCATTTAGTTAAATTTGTCTTGTATAATGGTAAGATTAAATTTGTCTTTCACCTACCAATGTCAGAGACAAAATATTGTTTGGTCACAGCTAAAGCTGCATATAGGAGCTCATTGACACATTGTCACAGTGTGACATTGTCACACTTCTTTTTACCACACTGCTTCTAATGAATTCAATTACAGCCAGCATTTTTAAAAGCACAGGCAAGTGCTCCTTCCCTTTTTTTAAACAGATAAAGAAAATACATGCCTGTCTCTAAATAAATGCACCTCTCTGTTTACCCCATCTCTCTCTCTCTCTCTCTGTCTCTCTCTCTTTCTCTCTTTCTCCCTCTCTTTCCCTGTCTCCGTGGCTGGCTAAGAAGGCCTGTCAGGCCTGGCCCTCTAATCAGATAGATCACGGCTCTGCCATGCCCACCCAGTTTCTGCACAGTGTGACAGGCTGTGGCGAATGCCATTTAAGGGGAATATTTATCTTCTCCGAGTAACAGGCTCAAGGCGCTCGCCTCCTGCTTCAATGTTGAGGTGTGTCAGCAGCACTGTGTGTGTGTGTGTGTGTGTGTTTTGTTTGTGTGTGTGTGTGTGTGTGTGTGTGTGTGTGTGTGTCTTCGTGTTTTGTGTGTGGGCCTGTGTAATAATAGACCAGGAGCTCTTAACTTCATGATTAATGACTCAATTTCCCCCTCTACTCTTTGAAACTTGAGAGCCATTTGACTTTTAAACTTTTTTAAGACAAAATTTATGATTTCTCCTTGACAATAAAAGACCTGAGGTAAACCTAGATGGTGATGCGAGTCTCAGGTGATTTCTGGCACAACTATCTATGGAGGAGACCCTCTCATAAAGTAGATTTCTCCAGTCTGTATGCAAACTGTAAGTCTGCTTTAGAGGTTGCCCATAATCAAGCCCCTAAATGTAGTCCCTCCGGCCTTTTTGCCTCAACCCACAAACATTTGAGCAATGGCCTGTTACAAATCACCACACCATAATCAGGCCTGATTCTGGCAATTAATAACCAGAAATGATGATGCTAGAACATACTTTAGAAAACAATATGCACAGACACACATGCACGCACATGAGAACACACACGCACACACATACTTTAAACTTATACAATATGCAGACTGCATAATATACAGAATTCACACACATTGCATAGTGTATACAACTAGAACAGACATACATATTCTCTCTCACACACCCATACACACAAAAAGAATGTATCTTAAAGATCCCAACAGAGTAAAAAATGGACCAACTGAAACAACATTAAACCAGCACAAACCAGTCAGTTGCTTTCTGAATCCTGTTCTACTGTCCTGCCTTGGCTCCCAGATACTGTAGATGTAGGGGCTCATACTCAGACACTCCCCACCCGTTCACACCTTAACCCTGCCGGGTGCGGTCGCAGGGAGCCCCAGGCACCACTGGATAATTCAGTTAAGAAGGATGCCACAGGGCATAAGGGAACACTGCTGACAGAGATTCATTTCCGAGCGTGTCACTAAAGATTATGTAGTTTCACTTTGTGTTATTATGACTATAGTTTGCAAGACAGCTTATATTAATTACTTGCTGTCTCAGCCAATGAGATGACGTCTTCTGTGGCTCCCCAGCGAGACCTAGAGAGGAAGTTGGACATTTGTTTGGCGAAATGGCTCAGCGCTGTTTCTAGGGCAGCCAGTAATGACTTCTTTTGCAGTTTCACTGAGCTGAAAGGAGGTATGTGTTGGTGCAGATGAAACTGCAGAGCTTGGACATCCCTACGGGCAGATTAGGGCTCGAAATCCACCTCAGCAATCCCACAGCATGCAGACCTCATTTGAACATTAGGATGCAATTCCTGAAAGTCTCCCTGGAAAGGAAAAATCTGTCATTGCTATTAAAAAGAGAGAGAGAGAGAGAAAAAAAACTCTGTGTGGCAGAGCGGAGCCTTGCGGATGACTCGAGTGTTGTGTTGTGGCAGGAAGCACATCACCCTTGATCTCATGAGCAAGAGACTCTTGGGTGACTGCCTCACTTTTTCACCCTCTGACTTTCTCACCCCCTGCGACTGCTCACAATCTCAACACTCGATAGCAATGGCACAAAAACAAACACATCACCTGAAATGGAACGTTGCCTTTATCCCTTTTCTAAATCCCCCAATTAAACATCTTCGTCTTGTCTGGAATTAGCAGACGCACAAAACGAACTGTCATGATGAAACAACCACCCTTACAGAAGAGACAGACAAATACAATCTATGTGGAAAACCAACAAATCTTTGGGAGGTTATTGCACTCAGTGGGACATTGAATGACAGGAAAAAGCAAATGATAAAATAAACAAATGATTATACCCATCTTTCCAGGCGAAAAACACCTCCCTACCTCCGCTTTCACTTGAGCTGCTTCTCATGACCTGATGTTGTAAAGACTGAAAGGTTGCGCCTGACATCAAAAGCTTAGCGGATTGTTTTAGAGAATATTGACGGCACCAGTTCACGGCACCAGTGCTGCTGATAGAACTAGAGCAAGAACACTGGTACTAATCAGGGCCAGAGAGAGCGCAACGTAAAGTGGGTTTCTGTCCCTACCCAGCTAGCGTTAGCCGGCAGTTCACTATTTGGTGATGGATGGATCACCAGTTTCTTTTAAACTCTCAACAGTCACAGATGTGAAAAAGGTAAATAGTCAGATTTTTATTACTCTTTTTTTTCTTTTTTTCTGACTGGCTGTGACATATCTCAGTACTGTCGGTATTAGCTCCGGCTGACACATACGCCTGTCTTCCGCTCCCTCTTTCTTTTTGGCGAAGTCTAATTTATGTCCTTGTTGATTTAATTAGTCCTTGTTTCAGTTTCTTGTTTGGAGAGACTGTGCGATTTAAACATGAGGAGAGTTCGCCAGAAGTTTGTGTTGATTTACACCGCAACTTCTCAAAAAAAAAAAAAGTTTACAACTCTAAATAAACCTGTCATGGCTTTGAGATGCCATTTTCTTTGCCTTTTGGCACCAAGAGTGTGACTTGGAAAAACTCACCTGGGCTAGACCATTAGAAAAACAAAGCAAAGGGAGCCTTTGGGCATGGGATGTCTTCTTTACCGAATGCTACGTAGATACTCGAAAGGATATTTCATCAAGAGGTCCATTTGCATCTCATAGAGCTGAGCAACAAACGTTCAGTAACTGGGAAACACGAGAGAGAGAGAGAGAGAGAGAGAGAGAGAGAGAGAGAGAGATGTCGGTTGAGAGAAAGGCAGACATCTCAAGAAGGCTGGAGTGATAGAGAGAAAGAGAGAGAGACAGGGAGGAAGAAGAGAGAGACATCTTTGTATTTGTCTCCTCCTCAGTGGTCCTCTCATCTCCTCACTCCCACAGCGCCGTCAGACAAACAGCACCTATCTTTCACACAGGCACACACACACACACACACACACACACGCACACACACACACACATGCACAGACGGGAGGGAAAAAAATAGAGTGAGTACGCGCGGCAGGGGGAGAAACACTTTGAGGACTTTCACACATAAACTGTTTCTCTTTGCTATGAACTTGAAGCAAGCCGTCGGGAGGCGCGTGGGCTGAGACGCAGGTGTGGTGCTCCAGGTGAACTCTGGGTGGGGAGGAGAGACAAGGGTGAGGAGGCGGAGGAGGAAGAGGAGAAGGAAAGAGGAGAAAGAAAGGAGGAAGCGGGGTGGGGGGAGATGGAGGAGGGGAGCGCTCAGACACAGCACAACAGACTGGGGGCCTTTCTTCTTCTCCCTTTCTCATGTTAAGAAATGAATTTGTCATTTAATCTCGGCGGTAACTGCGTCTGGATTCACCAGCTCAGGTAAAAGAACGAGAGTGACAGGAGGAGCGAGGGAGGCAAGGAAGAGAGGAGACCCCAGAAAGAAAAGGAACAGAATGAGACAAAAAGAAAAGAAAGTGAAAGGGAGATGAGAGAGAGACAGAAGTTAGTGTGAGAGAGAGAGAGAGAAAGAGAGAGAGAGAGACAGAGAGAAGAGAATGACACAGATGGAGATTGGTAGGTGTGTGCAGGGGGAGGGGTGGAGGAGGGGGAAGAGATCAAGATGAGGAAAAAAGATGGATGTGCACTAAACAAAGAACAGCAAAGGACGAATTGTCACAAAGCCCCTCTGTCCATTATTCTATTTCCCCCTGGGTTCTTTCGTTCTTTATTTATGTTGCCTGTTTTCTTTTGTGCCTCTCTACTCTTGTTTGCCTTGTATGGCTTGCTCTCCATGAGTCGCTGTGCTGAGGGACTCGGAGGTCTGCGACCGACAAACAATCACAAGGCAATAATGAAACCCCCGGTCCCGTGGTAAACAACAGCACGAAACAGTAGGCGCCGCGTCTTTTTTCCACTGTGGTGCCAGGCGAGGCGCATGGGCACCGCACACCATAGCCTTCACTCTCAGTGAAGACAGGAAGACAATGAACATTGCCCGCACCTGCCAAGCCACCCCACTCCCCCTCCCAGTTTTAATGCCAGCTGAACAACCTCGGTGGAACAGGGCGAATCGTTTTAACTCAAATCAAACCGTCTACTCCTCAATATGTGGCCAAAAGATGTTTCACTTTAGTGAGTGTGAACTTTGTTGAGACAGAATCATCTCAGAGATGAAGCCTAGTAGTGTTCATTGCCTGCACAGTTCAAGACTGAAGTTCAACCTGAGGTCATTTTCCAAAAATATCCACCCCATCTATCTCTCTCTCTTTTGTCCAGACAAAGACACACCCACGCGAGCACACATACACTCACACTCACACACAAACACAGGCACACACACATAGGTTAAGGTTTCTATTAGGTCTATATCTAGTATTTATCTCAAATGATAAAATCTCTAATGAGAAAATCTGACAACATGATTTCTCAATATATGCAATAAGTCAGTGTGGCTGTCCACCCCTGTTGCCAGGGGCATGAAGTAGCCACCTGTTGCCAGGGAGTGTGTGTGTTGCCATGAGCGCCCACTCGAGCTCCACTGCCCCCTCAACGCAGGCTTCCCCCCTCCACCCTTGACCCCAACCATCCCTGGGCCTCTGGGCCAGCCCCAGTGCATGATTGGTGACTGATGGCCAGGGCTATGCTCCATGACTGCAGCTTTGGATGGGTGAGGAATGACCACTGGAGTGGCTGGTGGGTGCCCATGCACATGCAGAGGTGTGAAAACACATACACAAACAAACACACACACACACTCTCTCTCTCTCTCTCTCTCACACACACACACGCACACACATATTCACATACATATGAGCGCACACGTGTCAAAGTCAGGTATGAGCGATGGGCTCCCGCCAGTGATCACCTGGTCATCCGGGAAATTCCAAAGATCTTTAATCTCTGTCTGGAGATGGACAGGTGCAGAAGGCACACATGAACACACACATGAACACATACTGTACATGAACACACACATGAACACACACATGCACACACACACACACACACGCACACACACACACACACTCACATGTGTCTTACACATATCTCTTTTTCTCTGTCAGGAGACAAATTAGCCCACATGCACATGCACACCTGTCCATTCGCCCACCCACCCACTCACACCACACTGAAACTCACAGACACACACACACACACACACACACACACACACCTGCCCATCACTTCCCTTCTCGCCCACAGCACTGACATGTACAAGCACAGACATACACACACTAGTGTTCAACAATGATGCCCCATGTCAGCCTGCCCTTGCCTGTCAGATCTCAGCACCCAGCCAGCAACCACCCACTAGCCTTCTCTGATTAGCCTACTAGCTACCTATTCACTACAGAGCCCCAGCATCAGGGATTAAATTGGGCTGAGCCCAGGCACATAAACTCATGCTACATTATGACATGAAAAGCAACTAACCTTTTTTCACGCTTTTCAGTTAAGAGTAATTAATCAGGCTAAACTATCGTTCTAACAATTAGTAAAACAATGAATTTTATGTAGCCTTGACCGCCTGATAAAAGGACGACGTATCAAAGCTTAGAAAAGCTGCAATCAGATATTCTAGAACACTACGTGGCTACTGTTGAGTCAGAGACGTTACTAGTTGAGGCTGTCAAACAGAACACCGTACGTACGCTGGTACACTAGAGGTTGACACAGCGAGATAGAAGCAGACAGACAAGGTATGTGCAAAGAGATGCTTAAATGCAAAGAGGTGCCTAAATGAGTTGCTGTCAGTTGAATTCCATTGTGCAAGTTCAGTTTCCATACATGAAGTGAAGTTGGCTGAAGTTGGGCTACCTCTGGCAAACAAATAATATAGTTTTCGTTTCTTTCTGCTCTTTCTGCGTTTCTTTCGTTTCTTTCTTTCGTTCTGCTCTAAGCCTCAGTTAACTGTCGACACAGTCTTGGTTTCCCTTTATACTACATTGAAGGTTAATCAGTGTTTTGTAGTTCTGGAGTTTCAGAGGTAAACGTTAAAAATGAAGTTTACCTCAGGTAGCTATGAATGAAATGCTAATGACATGAAGTTGACATAAGACTAACCTGAAGTTAGGCTACCTCTGGCAAACATAAATAAAAGTTTTCGTCAGCTTATGCTCTAAGCCTCAATTAATAGTTGATCAGATCATGCAAGCCTTGAAAGTTACTCATAAAGGATCAATATTTAGACTGCACTAACACATTGAGCATTTCCCCTCTGCATGTGTTCCACATGCTATTTTTTCACTTTAAATTCAGTAGCCTAGGCCTACAGGTATTTGTGACAAGATTTAAAATGTTCTGACAGCCATAATATCCCAGTAGTAATTCGATTTGGTACTATAATGGTCGTGTATCTTGTGTGGTAAAGGTATGACAGTTCTGTGACGTTTATCATATTTCATGTCATGCATATGCCGGTACTAATTCTGACTCCAATCTGTACTTAAAAATTCCCAGTATAGTAGGCTATCTGAGTGAGTTAACAATGCACTAAAACATAGTGTAGTTAAGTGTGTGTGTATTCTGTGCAGTCAAAAAAAAGATTGTTCTCTCCGACCCCAGACCAGAACCCCCCCACATAGCAAATCCCAATTTAACCCCTGCCCAGCATCATGCACTCAAAGCACACACAGATCACATATTTGAGGGTGTGTGTGTGTGTGTGTGTGTGGTGGAAATCCTTGATGATTCCAATGCTTTGTTGATGATTGAAAATCCTCCTGAGTCGCACCAGGATAAGACTCCAGGAGGTTAAACCTGGTCAAGCAGAAAATGTTGGAACAGTAACAGCCATCGGACGATAATTCTGTTTAGTCCGATTTGATGGGCTCACAGGTGTCAAGGGCAGACGGTAGCACAGACATTTCTTTACTCTTTACACTAATGAGAGAGAGAGAGAATAGACGGAAAGAAAAATAGGGAGAGGAAGAGAGGGAGGAGGGGGGACTGGGAAAGGGAATGGAAAAAAGAGTACCCAGTGGGGCCTGATTGCTGTTGTATCAATCCAAGGTTATGCTCTCCGAAGCGTTCATCTGTGATGTGATCAAAGGAGGGCAGGAAATAGAAAAGATTATTTGCCCAAAAAGATTCCTCCCTCTGAAGTCGAAACTGAGAGAGCCGGGAGAATGCACAGCACTGTCAGAGAGAGAGAGAGAGAGAGAGAGAGAGTTAGATAGGGAAGGAGTGATAGAAAAAAGACAGGCAGAGGGAGACAAAAGGTGATAGGGGAGAGAGGGGAAGAGAGGCAGAGGAAGAAAAAGAGAAAAAAACAGTGTTTGTGCTTGCCTTAAGTGTGTCAGTTATTGTTTGCCACTGATGTCTGCTCTGATCAATAGGAGTAAAAAAAGTAGTCACTCTTTGAAAGTAAACTCTGTTAAAAAGCTAAACTGGAATGTGCCCTAAGACTAACCTTTGTCTTCTTTTCATCCCCCTCTTTCAGGAGATTGCAGCCTACCTGATTACATTCGAGAAGCATGAGGAATGGCTGACCACTTCCCCCAAAACCAGGTGTGCTGCTGACACCACACACATATCTCCAGTCAAAACTCTCTCTGTCTTTCTCGCATTTTCTCTATTTCTCTCTCTCTCTCTCCACTGACATAGCCTCCATGTAAACACACTCTCTATCAATCTTTCTCTCTACAGTATCTCTCTCTTTCTCTTTCTCTTTCTCCACTAACATAGCCTCCATGCTGTTTAAACACACACTCTCTCTATCAATCCCCCTCCCTCTCTCTCTCTCTCTCTCTCTCTCTTTCTCTCTCTCCACTAACATGGCCTCCATGCTGTTTACACTCAAGGGCAACACCAAGCTCAGCTCCAGCCAGTCAACTCCAGCCCTCTGGTTATCCTCCCACAGCTGTCAGCGTGCGCTGGCTTGGAATTCTAATGTCTTTTTATCAGCGGAAATGCTCGGCTGCTGGTGCAATTCTGAAAGGCGGCCCCTCTTATTATTTTCCCATTGCCTCTATTGCCATCTGAAGTTGATGATGGCAGAGATGCATTTCCTCTCTTTAGTCGTTTTTTTTTCACCCTCCACGTCTTAAGGTTGAAATTATTTACGATGCCCAAGTGATGGCTTACGCAAATCGCAGTTGACGCTTGACAGATCAGGACTTTGAACTTAACATGGGTGAATGGAGCTGTGGCTGAAAATGGAGCCGATGAGTACGTATTCAGTGAAAGTGAGATGATGAGATCCCAGTTCCTGGCCAGATTTCCCCCCTGTGGTCACATGCCATTGCTCCTTTCCAGCTCACCGCTTCACTACTCTTGCTCTAGATTCCTCTCTGAAAGAACCGACTCTGTCGTTTTCAAACTATTTCTTGATTGGATCGATTAGGGACGATTTTCCGAAGACTGCCTAGCCAGCGGCACGTTCAACCACAGCAAAAGTCCCGCTGGAATTTGCGAGTGCACAAAGTCACGGGTCTGTGGACAGCCGAGCTGCTGTGTGCGTGGTGACCTGGGCCGGGCCGGTCCCAGCCATCAGGTGGGCGGCGGCGTCCGAGGGCCGCGCCAGCGTATGTGGGTCACAGCAGACAAGGACATCCTCTGAGGGGAAATAATGAAATAATCAGTGTATGATAATAGCCAGTGACAGCACGAGGACACGCCACAGCAGGGGACTGACTGGCGGGCTGGTGGGGCTGCTCACAGGCACACACACACACACACACACACACTCTCTACACACATACTCACACACACACACACACACTCATGTTATCTCTCTTCTATTTTCTCCCCCTCTCCCACACAAACACATTTCTTCTCTCTCTTTTCATGTCTCTGTTTTGCTAGTTCTAGTTCTCTCTCTTTCTCTCAGTCTCTCTCACACACTGTTTTTCTTATTTCTCTGCCTCTCTCTACCTCTCTCACACATGCAGAAAGTGTAGAGAAAACATTCTCTCTCTCTCACACACACACACACACACACACACACACACACATCTCTCTCTCTCTCTCTCTCTCTCACACACACACATATACACACACACACATACACACACAGCACTTCACCAATCTCTTCCTGCCTCCGGCCTGCCTTTGCATAATGGCACTGATTTCAGTGTGTGATTTGCCATGGCTGTTTAATCCAGCCAGTCTCTCCTCGTTTTAATGAAGCTACTTTTAACTCCCAGCTGTCTCCAGGGGTCAGAACCAGTGCACTCACACTCTCTCTCTCTCTCTCTCTCACACACACACACACACACACACACACACACACACATACACA
>JAGFZM010001091.1:19885-33354 GCA_017657215.1 Limnothrissa miodon | reverse complement strand
ACACACACACACACACACACACACACACCATCTACACACATTCCATCTACCTGCTGTCCCCTCCAGCTCCAGCATCTCCACCTGTTCTCCATCTTCTGTGTAACCCATCATGGTGCCACTGCAGAGTGGTGCTGATGCTGATGGGGGTGGGGGTATATTAGGAGGAAGGGGGGACAGGTAAACGTGTGAGGAGAGAAGAGCTAGAGGTGAAGTGATGGTGGTGTTGGTAGTTTGAACATGTGCACAGGATGGGGGGGGGGGGGGGGGTCTCATTCAGCATGCAAGCCTTCCCCAGCCTGCTGGGTTGCCTGTCCGAATCCATCTCCTCTTGCCATATGCTTGCCATCCATCAAGCCCAGTCTCCAGCAGCCTGAGAGGGAGGGCAGGGGGTGTAGCGGTGGAGGGGGTCGGGGTAGGAGGTAGGGGGTGGGTGGGTTCTTCAGGTCACTTCCCCCTCCTCACAGCCGCCAGGCAGTTTTAACCAGAAACGGTTCTAATGGAACAGTTGGGGAGCTCTGCTCTTGGGGTCTCGAGAAAGAGATTTCCCCTACCTTGGTTTTCCTCTTTAAAACGAGGACTGTCACAAAAAATAATACAAGCTGATTTTTTATATTTCCTACTAGACTACTTACCTTGAATTATATTTAGTGCTCTTTTAGATGACTTTTTCTACCAGAATCTCATTCATTGCCACGCACTACTTCAGTAAAACTGA
Organism: Limnothrissa miodon; assembly: GCA_017657215.1. Lineage (NCBI taxonomy): Eukaryota > Metazoa > Chordata > Actinopteri > Clupeiformes > Clupeidae > Limnothrissa > Limnothrissa miodon. The sequence goes on along the minus strand of JAGFZM010001091.1, from coordinate 32,639 downwards.
TAAGAACAGGCTCAGGTTGAGAGGGGGGTGGGAGAGGAGGAAAGATACTTTCCAAATTGTATCTCATATTCTTAGGTAACAAACATTTTTTTTGATTGTACATGTAAAACTGCTCGCTAATGGGGGTAAAAAGGCCAAACTTATTTTGTATTTCTGCCAGCTATGGAGCTCTGTCCACAGCTTACATATTAATTCCTGCTATGATATCCTAGCGAATGTGTGTGTGTGTGTGTGTGTGTGTGTGTGTGTGTGTGTGGGTGTAGCGCCCCCTGCAGCTGAGGTAAGGAACAGCAGGCGGACCTGAGCTTACCGCTGACCAGAGACCTTAGCAGTGTGGGCTCACCATCTAGCGTAGCTCTAAGCTGTATTGGTGATTTGCCGGCTGATAATATCTTCCAGCCAGAGAGGGGGGTCTGTGTCTGGAGAGATTAGAGCGGCCGTGCTCCATCCAGCAGCAGCCAGCTCCAGCACAGATTAGGGGGCTACGCAGCTGTGTGTGACGGAGAATACACTCAGCAAACACAGATTGAGAAAATACAGGATTGTTGAATATTTACACGTCCAAGAAAAAATCTCTTGACTCTCTCTCTTTCTCTCTATCTTCTCTATCCTTCTCTTTTTCTGCCTCCGTGACTCACTCTTCTCTCTTACTTACTCTCTTGGTCTCTGCTTCTCTTTATGTGTCTCTGTGTGCAAATTGATGTTTCATTGTGTTGAAGGACCTTGAGGGTGGGCAGATGTAAGACGACGTTAAAGTTTATGTGGCTTGAAAATGCTTCTCAGAGAACATCCAAGATGGAGGGTTTTCTTATGGGTTTATAAAGCTGTTGCCTCTGTGCTATCCGTTTCAAGACAGGCCTTAAACACGTCGCAAGATGCGCTGTCAAGAATGTTAAATTATCATGTGCGTCGCTGTAATTCAAACTTCAGACATCATTCAGAGTTTTTTTTTTATCATTATTAACTTGTAGGATAACAAATAATGTCGTAAGTTTCGTTGTGGTTAATGCCTCCTCATACGACATACTTCTCAGATTAAAATAGCCCTATCATCTGTTGCTTCTTCTCCATTCCCAATGAGATGTTTTGATGCTTGTGGACAAATGAGTCAGGGCTGAAGATAAATGGATCTACACTATGAGTTGAATGAGAGCATTTGTCTCGCTGTGGGTGTTTCTGTTCCTGTTTTAGTTTTAACGCCACAGCTGCACTACTAAACAAATAACTGAATCTGGGTGTCCTACATGTTGTTTTTCTAACTCTAATAGTCTGCAGTCACAATGAAACAGGAAGACTCGTAGTTTATTTAGCAGGGGAGAAATAATCTTCAGCTGATTTTGAGATTATTACTTGTATTTTCTGTGATCAGTTGTTGGCTCTCTTTCTTTCCATCTCAGTATCTTTGTCTTTGTATGTGCCTTTGCCCTCACTGTTTCCCTATGCATCACCCCGGGCCCATCCTACACCCATATACTTCTGGCCACCGTCCAGCGCTTTTAAAGCACAAAGGCTGTCATTGGGAGAGCGAGCGCGAGGCTGGAAGAGAATGATTGTGTTCAGGGGCAAGGTGGTAGCAGTGTTAGCTAGTGGAGGAGGAGGAGGAGGTGGTTTTGGTGTGTGTATGTGTGTGTGTGTGTTTATCTGTGGGGGTGGGGGGATGGGTGTCGGAGAAAGTGGACGCTCTGTTCTCTGTGTCCTTCTACTTTCCCTGTGCCTCCAGGGAATCATCCAGCCGCTCCCGTCCCGGCCTGCTCTGCCATGCGCCGCTCTATCCATCAGTCCGGCAGACTCGGGGAAGAAAAAAAAGAATTCCAGACTCCGAGACCCCTGAAATGATGATGGTCTAAATTAGAATGAGGCCATCTTTGGAGGAGTGTTATGTTCCGAGCAGTTGAACTGAACCGCTCCTCCGTTTCACACTTGCACTTAAGAGGGGCATAAAAATTTGACATTTTTAGGATCTGCTGTCCACAGGCTTGAAAAGATATGTCAAAGAATGTTTTTAATGCATTTTAATTTGACCTGTGCAACAACAAGGTCCTCCTAAAACATACTTTTGGATAGCTATTATAGTATCATAAAAATGTTTGCCTTGTAGGTCACGCTTCATTTGAACCACCCTCACTACTTGTTTATTTACATAATAATTACCTGTTCACAAAAGGTCTTCACGGCTCTGAGGAAAATGATGCATAATTCAGACTCATTTCAGAAAGGGCACTTGAGGAAATATGTCCTTCAAGTGTATTTTGAGGTTGAGCACATCTAAAGAATTAAAACACACACACAGACACAGGCACACACACAGGCACACACACACACACACACACACACACACACACAAAACAAAAGTAATACAACCACCAGTATTATGTTTCCTGAAGACTAACTTGTATCTCTTCATCAAAGCACACGGTAAAAACACATGTTTACTTCGAGATATGTACTCTTCTAATACATTTGTGGAGATCTATGATCATGTGAAAAAAGAAGAAAAAGCTCATATGTTCTGGAGAGTGTGGGACTGAAGCCTGCATGTAAATACACAAGCAAACAGCATTAAATCACCTGCACACCCACATTTGCCAAGACTGAGAGGAAATAGAGAGGGGGGTGGGCACAGACACAAAATGATATAAATTACTCCAGTTATGGTCTATATGTTTCAATTGAATGTGCTTGTAATGATAAATTATTTTAGTTATGGACTCCAAAGAGGACTAGAGCCGGTGTCTGGGCGGCGGGGACATTAGAACAATCGCTGCTGTCAGGGGAGGCTGTGACCATTAGTCAATAAATTAAAGAGTAATTACAATGCTTTCTGCTTCTGTGACTCTATCTGAGCGACCCCCACACAGGTGGAATGGAAATGCGTTTGGGCAGTGGCTTATGGCGAGAGAGAGAGAGAGAAGGAGAGAGGGGGTGGAAAGGAAAGAGAGAGAATGAGAGAGAGAGGGAGAAAGGAGGCGTAGAATGCATACATGCTCACACTCACAAACACACTCATTCACTTTGTCTCTCTCCTTTTCTCTCTCTCCTTCTCTCTCTCTCTCTCTCTCTCTTGCACTTGCAAGGCTTTGAGTAAAGTTTTCAGAGCTTGTTTCCGCTGGTAGATCCTCTTGCCCTCTGGTGAGGCTTTAATCCTTTGTTCATAATGACCTTATATCCCCAACCCCCCAGCCCCCCAGTGCCTCATCACTCGCTTCAGAGAGGACATTTTGTTGTGGTTGCTGCTGCCACTGCTACTGCTACTGTTATTGTTGCTCCTGTTGTTGTTTTCCTTGTCTCTGTTGTTGTTGTTATGGCTAGTTTAAGCTGAGTGAGGGTTCGCTCACCCTAAAAGGTCTGTTGTTTGCGCATGCAGAGGTGACCTTAAGTCCCATGTTGTTGAAGAGGTGACCCCTATGAGCCATGTCAGCAGCCGAGGTCGAGGCACCGCAACGTGATGTGATAAACACATAAATAACAAAGCTCCACATTCCATCGGTTTTGGCAGCAAAGGAGAGACTTCTCCAAAAGTCGGAGTGTTTCTGAGTGCATCTAAGTGTTTCTAGAATGCTCTACTCCTGCCTGAAAGACTAGAGTAATCTCCTGCGGGGGCTAATGGTTTGGCCCAGCATGTCTCCTCCCCACACATCACACACACACACACACAAATACACACAATACACACACATCACATGCACAGACAGTTTCAAAGAAAGAGTCTGTCAACAGAAGATGGAATATGGAAAGCTTTAAAGACCAAAACAAACAAACAAAAATCCCATAGTGAACCTCCCAAAGGCTGTAAGCCATGAACAAGTCTGGGGGCTGAATGTATCTGCACTGTTGGCGAGGTGTGAACATATTCAAGGAGGACACTGGGTCTGCGTTGAGCCTCTCAAAGGTGTTTGGACAGACTGTGAACAGGGCTGCTCCACCACTGTGGTGTAAAAGAAAATCAACCTTGACCTCACAGCCCTTATTGTTGGCTCTGTTAAAAGACACTCACTTCATGACAGTAGGCCGGCATTCTCTGTCTTTTCATGTGCACCTATTCATAGCTAAACACATTGTCATTAGTTAGGGCGCTTATAACACTTGTGTAAAATAGCATTTGTAACACTTCATACATATTTTAAGGACACAGAGTACATTAATTTTAGAATTAATTTTAGAATTTAGAATTTATAAAAACTATTTTTTGCTACTAAGTATAGGGTATCCTAATATATCACATTCCTGTTTTTTTTCACCATCAACAGAGGTGTTAGCTTATAGTGAGGGTTCACAAACCTTTCTATATGAGCACCACTGTGGCTCAATATTAGATGTAATCAGAATTTGTTTTGCTCTTTTTTGCACACACACACATACATACACACATACACCTCAGAGAAAAGCATCGTGTGGATTTATGTTCAGCAAGCAAGTTTCTCTTAAAGTCAGGCCATCCTTAATTTTCTACCAGTAGAGCCACTGAAAGTCTGTTCTCGCAGGCAGAAGTAAATGAGGAGAGAGCACTAAAAAGACTTGGATCTGAAAAGGAGGGATGTGTTTTCATTACTGCGCCAAACACAGCAGTGAGAAACAAGAACATACAGAAACGAATGACAAGCCTCGGCAAAACCAAATCACTTTTCAGTTAAATCCGTTATTAGGGAACCAACCGGCGCTCGCCTCAATTCTCCTCACGTCTCCCCTCCTCGAGGCTTCCAGAGCAGGTAGACAGAGAGCTTAAGGACAGAACGCAGAATCAGCGCTGACACCAGCAGCTTTTTACCCAGCAAAATTGGGAGAGGCCGGAGAGAGACAAGGTGCCCACCCAGGCGGCCATGATAAAACAAAGAAGGTTCATCATGTCCTTCCAATGAAAGGGGTTGGCTTGTGTTTGTGCTTGTGTCTGGGTCACTATGAGGAGAAAAAAGAAAGTGAAGGAGAGAGTGAGAGAGACCGAAAGACAACATTTCAAAAGATGGCTACAGTATGAGCTCAACCTGTGGGAAAGTGCACATCAGTTTTACTCAGTCTCTTAGTCTCATACAATGGCAACCTCTGTTGACAAATTTGAAAGCAAACATGCAAAAAAACTCTCCCTGGTCCGTCTCATCTAACCTCCCCTTATTTCCCAGTCTAAGGCCCATTCCAGACTCATTCACGGTGGCATGAAGCGTCCGGAAATATCTGCTTGGCCCAGAACGAAGCGAACGTCGCCTGAAACAGATTGCAATTTCTGCTTATCAGCAGCTGTAATAAAGTGGCATGGCCGGCCTGCCCCATAAAACTCCCGGACGGACTTTGGAGACTCATCCTGGCTTATCCCATCCTAGCCGGGCCACATTCACACTAATGAAGCGTAATTCTAATAGCATGTTGCCTCAGCGTCCAGACGGGCATCGCGCCCACGATGACAAGTCGTCATGGGCGGAGGGTGTCATTGGCTTAACGACGGGCATAAATCTAACACAGCGGGACCGAAGCGCTGCTTTACGAACCCGTTGTTACGCCCCGCGCACCACAAAGCCGGCCATAAAGGGACCAAAAAAAGAGGAAAAGTTTAACTACTGCCCTCCGGGAGAAAGGGACGGTGTCTTGAGTTTTTTATTTCTCTTGCTTCCTTTTTTAGCACCGAGTTCAGCGTCTATGACTGTGATAAATAGAAGGAGATATTTAGATTGTCAGCGTTTCTTTTTCTCTGTTGTTTTTTGACAATGCTCATTAGGAGATCCACAAAGTCTCCAGCCGCCTGCCCACATCACGTCTTAGGACTCTTTAAACTTCCCTCGCAGCCTTACTGTGAGCATGTGGCCAAACTGTGTTAAAAAAATACTCCTCAGACACCCTCCACTGCACCCATGCACATCCCTACTCCACTGCTCTCTGCAATCCTCCCCTTTGGGGCCTCCAGCACCCTTACCTCTGCCAAGCTAATGAAGCGTGGATGTCCTGCACAGATCTCTTGTTTGTGTAAAGCTCTTGCTGCGGGGCCAAACGTTGCGCCTCACTGTCTCACCATGCTCCCAGCACCACCCCCCGCCCCTCCCAACACACACACACACAACACACTCCTCTCCTCCTGCAGCAGACCCACAAGTGTTTCTCCGGCTGGCGGGGTAATTTATGCGCCTGCCGTCTGGGTGCCACCGTTTTTGCCGCCACCAACGCGCCCCCGCGTGATGACTGACCGCTCGGAGCGTTCTGGAAAAGTGCCATTAGAGTAAGGAAAGAGCGAGAGAGAGAGAGAGAGAGAGAGAAAGAGAGAGAGAGAAAGAGCATGCAATCCCAGAGAGGGCCGTGCTGGGCAAAGAAAGTGGGAGGTAGGGAGGAAATGGGGGTCAAACAAATCAGAGCCAGCGATAACAGCCAGCCTGCCAGGTATTGAGGAAGCAGTCATTGATATTCAGATATGTCCACCAACTGTGCTGGCCACTGTGTGTGTGTGTGTCTGTGTGTGTGTGTGTGAGTGTGTGTGTGTCCTCACAGTAGGGAATGTTAGATTTGATCTTTTGTAGTGCAGGTTGCCCTACCCAAAAATCATATAGAGGCCCTGTGTTGTCATGAAATCAAAGGTAGGAGGGATGGCGGGTGAGTCGAGGATGAGGAGACAAGGTGTCTGTGTCTCCGCAGATATCTCAGATCACTGTTGTCCGACTTGGCGGTTTGTAGTTTGTCAACTTCCAGAAAATTCCATCTGGCTGTGGCACCACACTAGTGTCCCTGCCACTCACTAGTCTGCACAGCCTCTGTCAGCTTCAAGGCCACTTTTTCTCTGAGGCACCCAGCGGGAGACAGACGAGTGTATACCACAAATCAGCTTCCTTTCCGTCTAGGAAACACCAATCTGCTGTGACCCTCCACTTCTTCTAGTTGGGTTTGTTTGTTCAGACAGACCCCTCTCCCCCAACCCCCTTTGACGTGTCTGAGGGATAGTTGGGTATATAAATGATGTATCCACCTCCTCAGGAGGTTCTGTTTGTGTGTGTGTGTGTGTGAACACGTGTAACTGTGTGTGTGTTTGACTAGAGAATTGGGACGCCAAGGAATTTGTCAAATATCAATCAAAGACATTCAAGTTGATATCTCCAAAAAAGACAGTGTGATTACAATGTTCATGAATGTCAAGTGACCTATTAAAGGAATAGGTTATCAGTTAGACAGACGTGGTGAACATGCGAGTTGATGGACACGTCGTATATTGCCTAAAAGTTCTGACAGTGTATTGTGCTCCTGGTCAGGGGGAGATAGTGAAAGGACGTGTGGCACAAAAGGTGCTGGTTGGGTGGGAGTGACTTTGTGTAAGGTCGCTCATATAGAGAACTGTCTGCTCGTGTAAGAGTGAGAGAAACACAAAGCTCAGGGGATGCACAGACAAATGAAAGGGAAACAACAGGATGAGAGAGACAGGAGAGGTGTGGAGGGAGAACCATGGAGACAGGCGGAGAAAAGAGGAAGGGGTGTAGAGATGGATGTAGAGAGAAAGGGGGAGATGGAGAGAGAGAGAGAGAGAGAAAGTAGGTGTCAGAGAGAAAAGAAATAGGAGGAATTCTGTGAACATGCCTGCACTGTGTGTATCATTTTAAGAGATGAATATAATCCGTTGCTATCAAAGTTCACAGCTTGGCACCTCCTTCGACATGCATGACTGCTGATCCCCCCCCCCCCCCCCCCCCCCCCACACACACACACACACACAAACCTCCCACACCTCCTTCCAATCTCCTAGCCCCCCTGGTGGGCTTGGGTCCTGATCCCTTTGGCAGTTATTAACCTGAGCAGTGGGCGCATGCATCCTGCTTAATAAGCTCCTGTCCTCTCCTCCATCTTCATAGGGAGAGCAATGTTGTCAAACCTCTAGGAATCAGTCATTTATGATGGAAACAAAGATGGAGAGGGATGATGAGATGTGAAGGAAATGTGAGGTCCTTTTTTTGGATGTGGGGGGGGGGGGGGGGGGTAGTGTTGCTTTGGAGTCCAGCTTTGAGCCACTAATGATAAGGTGAGAGATGTGGATGAAGTCCGAGTGCGAGCAGGTTGAACCTGGGTCAAGGGGAACGGGGTTGGGGTGGGGGAGGGTTGTTGCTAGCGCTTTAATGTCTGTGCACACACACACACACACACACACACAGAGCCAGCCAGAATGTGAACTGACAGGAGGTGGCTGTGAGGGTCAGTGATACAGCGCTAATATAAACCCAGCTGAACAAGAAACGTGCCACGAGAGACTACGATCAACTGGCTTACGAGCAGCAGCCTGGGCAGGGTGGAATGGCCTTAGCTAGATGCTCCAGATCAGTCTGGCTTACGAGCAACGACCTGGCCAGGATGGAATGGCCTTAGTCCAGATCAGACTGCAGTAAACCTGTCAGTGTGAAATAGGCTGAACTTTATTCAAAGCTTTACTGACAAAATAGAAGAAAATAAATAATAAATAAGAATGTCAAAGAAGCAAAGCAGCAATGGATTCAACTTTTCAAGGAATGTGTTCAAGATAAATTACAGGAATATAAAGAAACAGGATAGAGAGAAAGGCTGGATAGGGGAGTGAAACAGACAGTGGAGTGAGCTGTGCCACAGACAAACCCAGACATCCATAAGACACATTCTGCTCACACACCTAACGCTGAGGCTTTAATGTGCATGGCGGCCGTGGAATGTTTCTGCGAAGATCCCTCTGTCTGTTTTCACTAAGGCAGGTATGATGAAGGGCCTTGAAGACATTTCGGAGCGCTTTTTCAGGTCTCTGAGGGAAAGGTTTGCCGTTGAACCCTCTTTGGGACTGCTCATACAACAATAGCAAGTTCACATGGTACACCACTCTGAAGTCAAATGAAAACACAATTTTATGGCAGCGAAGTAAACAATTTATTTGTTACTGTTTTGGGCCATCATCTGCATTTCCTCTTATAAATAAGCTATATTTTTCCCAAGGGAGGAAAAAAAAACAGAATCCACAGGAAAGAAATTTTCCCACTAGGTTCTAAGCAAGATAGTTAAACCACCCCAAATAATGACATTGGGCTCTGAATGCACTTACTGGGCTTGTCGACGCTTACAGGGAAAGGCATACACTGTTGCAAAGAAACGTCTCTCTCAAAAATAACCAACGGACCTCTTCAGCTTACACAGTGCATTAACAAGCCAGGCTCTGGCGATAATCTTATCGTCAGCCATGTCGTATGGCAGCGGGGAGCACGCCGTGGTCACCTGCGAACGGGCGATTATTCACACATGAGTGAAAGTGGCAGAGAGGGTGAGGAGGAGAAGAAGAGTGGAGGTGAGTGCTCGCTACCAGGGTCACGCTATTGATTGTCGACAGCCGGCGCTTTCTGCTTTTGGGAGATAAGCTAATAGAGTCCTCCTTCTCCTCCTTTCCACATTCTGCATGTGCTCAATCATACACACACACACACACACACACACACACACACACAAACACAAATACATACTGTCCACACACATGAAAAGACTGATCGACTCAAAGCAGCACACACACACATGACTTTGTGCTCTCATGCAGTGCAAGCACATGCAGGCCACAATGCTCACTAGCTCACCTGCTGAGACAAGCACACACACACACACACACACACACACACAAACACACACACACACACACACTACTTTAGATCAAGTGAAATTTTGTCAGTGTGATATTATACACTTGCCACCAATAGAGGCATCTGGCATGAATGTTAATATGCCTGTGTGTGTGTGTGTGTGTGTGTGTGGAGGGGGAGCTGGTGTTAGCAAAACACACACACACACACACACACATAGGCGTGCCTCCAGGGGCCGGGTAACAGCGCACTTGATTGATGAGCTTGATTGATGACATTGAAGCAGGGGGAGGTGAGTGCATACACAAGGGCCCATTTGTTATCTACTGCCATCGCCACCGTTATCACGTTTATTAGATCAACACGCGAAGGTGAAAAAGCAGGTATGCACGCTGACAGAGGTGGAGGTAGAAGTGTGTGTATGTGCGGGAGGTAGGCAGTTTGATTGACTTAGCCAAGGAGAATATGGCGACGCTGCTCCCCGCATTCATATTGCTTGTAAACACCACATGAGGGCTCGCAACAAGCTGTTCTCTAGGGAAGTGAATGTGTCCACTTCCATATGTGTGTGAGTACATGGGTAGGGTGTGAATCCCATTTTAAATGTCTGTTAAGGATTACACACAGACACACACACACACACATACATGGCTTAATGTGTTTGAGCCATTGCAGAATGCTGGATGCATCTGGGCTGATTCCCACCTTCACACATCACTCTACTTTATTAACATTTAAAGGCTCTGGTGTCTCAGTGTTTTCTTGACTTTTAACTTGCCATCTTTTATCTCCAGTTTTTCTAGTGGGACATTTTACATCTTCATGCATTGCCATGTTCTGTGCTCTGTAACATATGGATGAGGGTGGGGGGCAGAGGAGAGAGAGAGAGAGAGAGAGAGAGAGAGAGAGAGAGAGAGAGAGAGAGAGGATGTACACAAGCACACACATTGTGTGTTAATGAAGTTCAGGTCCTGCCCTGTTAGAATGAGAAATTCCATTGCAGGCCCTGCTTATAATAAAAAAGGTATTTTCAGAGAGTGAATGAGAGGGGTGGAGGTTAACTCAGCTAACCAAATCTTTTGCTTTTAAGAATGCACTTTTCTCCGGTGCCTTTTATTTTTCACTTTTTCCTGATGTATTAAGTGGCTGAAACATAAGGCCGTCCTGTCAGATAACGAAGTGGTTAGCTCTTTCTGCCCCAGTCGCTGTGCATAAATATGTATCATTCAGATAAGATTAATTGGATCGTCTAAGTACACACAGACACAGGCAAGAGAGAGGGGGACCAGGGCATCTCGTTGGCTTTCCCTTTTTTCCCCTTGCAAATGTGCTGCAGGCCCCCCGTGAAAAAGCCTTGCTTAAGTGCTTTTTTCCGGGAACAAACTGCCTTCAATTAAAAAAAGAAAATGGCTTCCCTATAGGTCCTGATAGAAACAGGAGTTGAATAGCTGAATAGTCACAGTGTGCCCATATAGCTCCTTTAAAATTTTAAACTCCGTTGAAATGCCCACCCCCAACACAATACATTTTTTTTAAAGAATAAATACAGGAAAAATGTAGCTAAATTACTCACCCATATTTGAGGGCGGAAAATGTCTTCAATAGCTTCTTAGCTTTAAGAAACAAGCAGAATCATTTATTTTATTAAGTTCTTGTAGCCCCCAGCTTTGATAAATGTGCCTTGTCTGTGATAATTCACACTACCGGCTGGTGTACGATGGGGCATCCAGTGGTGGAGCTTCGATTTGGCTTCCATTTGTAATAGCGCTTTGGAAATGGAATGGAGGGGTTTTGTGCCATTGTGATACATTGCTGACAATAGGCAGAAAGAGCAACCCCCGCGACCTACCGCACAAAAAACCACTGCCACACCACGCAGACCCTGAAATGGCATCGGAGGCTGTTGTCGTGGGCGATGACTTATGCCCCAGGAAGCATTTGAAGTAAACACACTCAGCAGCCCCAGGCCAGCTTGCGCTGTGACTGATGCAAACGGTGTCACAAAGACTTCAAGTAAATATCGGCTGTGCGGCGCCAGGAGCCGATTTATCATGTTGGCAAATAATAAGGTGCTTTTCTGGGTGGTGGGGAGTGGTGGTGGCTAGGTCACCTTGTTGTTTGGCAGTACACTAATATGCGTTCTATAAACGGATCTGTAAATGGATTTGTTTTGCACTTGTAGGCCTATGCTAAAAAAAAACTTAACGACTTGACAGTTTTGAAACCCTCATCCTCTACTAGTCAGTCTTGAAAGTAAATTCCAGAAATGTTTTGGTTTTCAGAATTGTTTTTTGAAATAATTTTTATGGTAACCCACATTTAAAAAGTTGCGCAGAAATGTGCCTTAACCATAGCTTTAGGCTATACAGTGGTCCCTTGCAATATTGCGGTTCACTATTCGCGGCCTCACTGTTTCGCGGATTTTTTCTTCACAGAAAGAGACACTTGTACCGACGCCTTCAGTGGAAAAAGACGCTTACGTTACAGTGGAGCAGTAACAGGACAAAGAGTAGGCTAACGTTAACAGTAAGAGGAACTGTGAAATACACGAGTCACTATTGATAGTTTAGTGTGTCCAACATTGTAATACGAGAAAACGTTCATACCTGAAAAGTGTACAAAGTGTATAAAGTGTGTAGTTGGGGGTTTTGCAACCTTAAAACATTTATAATCATTGTAAAAAAAATTAAGATGAATAGGCCTACTTCGCCTATCGCCTAATCCCGCGAATATCAAGGGGCCACTATTACAATGCCAGTATATCAGACCTTCACAATCCTCACATTCACTGTCGTAGCTACAAACATTATGATCCAGATGGCTCTACCTGTACTAAAAAAAAGAATAAAAAGAAATGCAATATTTAATGCGGTATAGTGGGATATTGCAAGAAACAGTATATGATGCATTGAATGAGGCACATTGCTACGTTTATGTGATCTTTACTGCGCCACACACATCCTTTCCTCCACCCTTGTTATTCTTTCACCAAATAACGTGTATTATGTGCATTTGTACCATTGCTGGGTGTATTATGTAGCTCACTGAGCAACATCATGTGCCCAATTATGGAGCACCGCTGGTTTGCTACTCCCTTCCTCATTAAGAGGAGATGCTGGCGTTTTTCTTCTGCGTTTTTCTTCTGCGTTGGTCTCCTGCGTGCGGGGAGGCCTCCATTGGTGGGGCCCTTGAGTGCTGAGTGTGGTGGGGAGTTT
>JAGFZM010001088.1:418-7918 GCA_017657215.1 Limnothrissa miodon | reverse complement strand
CTATTTGGTGGGAACTAGTACAACACGTACTTATTTGATGGGAACTAGTACAACACATATGTATTTGGTTGGAACTAGTACAACACATAATTATTTGGTGGGAACTAGTACAACACGTACTTATTTGGTTGGAACTAGTACAACACGTACTTATTTGGTGGGAACTAGTACAACACATAATTATTTGGTGGGAACTACTACAACACGTACTTATTTGGTTGGAACTAGTACAACACATAATTATTTGGTGGGAACTACTACAACACATACTTATTTGGTGGGAACACAGTGGTTTGACCCTTTGAATGTGTACGGATCTTTAAGTTGATCCTTAAGTAAGGAGACAGCAGCTGGGTTTTTATTCCAGGGAAGATCAGGGGGAGAGGGTTGAAAGTTTTAAAGGTCCTCAGAGCACACGTCACCGAGGATCTAACATCCAGCTCGCTCTTAAGAAATCCAAGCACATCAGCAGCAGAAATTAAGTGTCAGCATCCATATCGAAGGCTTTCTACTCCTAGGACAGAAAAGTGTACCAACATCATTACTGTGTGACCTGTGATTGTAGTGCCTGATAGAGTGCTATGTTCTGCCAAACACAACATCAGAGCACTGTACCTGTCTGCAGAAAGTGTATTTCAGAATAGTGCAAACATTTGCATTATTGTGGTTTTGTTTGTGTTACGGTTGGTTTTTATTAATGTTTGTACATCAAAAGTTGTGTACATATGCAATACAGTGACGGTGAAGCCCAAGAGGAAATTTTCTGCATCCTACTTAACATCACTACTCCCTAATCTACACCACTACAGTTTTTTTCAGACTTTTTAATTATATCAGACTGTTCTCTCCTATGGCAGGTTTGTTGAAGTTTAATTCATATCAGAGATATTTAATATTACACATTGCTAAATTTTATTTTCCCTTCAGTTCAGGCTCCTACATTTTACCAGAAGTAGTTTATCATAAATCCACATTGATTTCAGTGTGGCTATAGGATAAGTTCCACTAAAACAGGCTATGGTTTACAACTCCCCTTAAATTAAATTGAACTAGCACACGAATGGCATGATAGGCCTAGTACTGTGGGCTAATTCTGGGGCTCACAGAGCTTAAACTGCCATATTTCCACTCCATAATGTGAAATCTGGTACAATAGAGATTTACTGATGAACGAATGATTTGACTCAGTTTGTGCCATGCAGCAGACAAATGTGTCCCTGCCATCTCGGCAACCCTAAACAATCAATTGTTCTTTTTATTTGTGAGATGTCATTCAAAACTAGCTATTGACTAACCATAGGTTAGCAATACAAATTAAATAGGCCCAATTAAAATATATCCATAATAATGTTATTAAGTAATAATGATGATGATAATCATGTCGTCATGGTGTCCATATATTTACAGTGACATGACAAGCTGCAGCAGAAGGACTGTGGCAGTACTGTATATTATGCATCTCTGTCTCTCTCTCTCTCTTTCTCTCTCTCTCTCTCTCTCTCTCTTCATCTCTCTCTCTCTCTCTCTCTCTCTCTCTTCTTCTCTCTATCTCTGTCCCTCTCCTCTAGCACTCTCTCAATCTCTTTCCTCTTCTCATGTTTATCTATCTATCAATCTATCCATCTATCTATCTATCTATCTATCTATCTATCTATCTATCTATCTGTCTGTCTGTCTATGCTGTCTCTCTATCACTGTGTCTTCTGAACAATGTGAATACATTAAACAACTTACAAGAAATATGTAGATGAGAGTTGGGAGTTGAGTTGTAAATCTGCAGTGGCAAAAAGTTTTTCTTATTTAATAGTCACAGTGTCTCTTCTGCAAAGTCTCTCTCTCTCTACTCATCGCTCCCAGGCATACCCTTTGACTCCTTTTCTCTCTCCTCTGCTATCTTGCTCTAGCCAGTTCTTCTGTGTTTAAATATTTACACACCTCATACATCTTCACAGGGGATTGTATGTAATTAGGGGCCAGACAGTGGAGCTCAGATGTGGCCATCAAGATGACTTTTTCCTTCTCTTTTTCTTTGTCTCTTGCTTTCTCTCTCTTTCTCTCTCAAATTCAAATTCAAAGGTTGCTTTATTAGCATGACTGTTTGATACAGTGTTGCCAAAGCAATAACACAAACAAGAACAATATTAATTACAAAAGGGTGGTACCATATGTACTACATGCAATGGGTACAACAGTGAGATTCTGTAACTTAGATTACTAAGATTCTATCTCTCTCTCTTCTATTCTCTCTCTCTCTCACACACACACACACACACACACACACAGTCACATTTCCCTTCGGTTTCGTCTGTCTTCCTTTATAAGTCCCCATCCTTTTTCATCATTTGCAATATTGAGTCCTCAATGTTGAGCAAGAGGCTAAAAGACACAGACAACCCATCTGTAAATTGTGTACAGTGCACATGCAAATGGTTTGTGTGTGTGTGTCTGTGTGTCTGTGTCTGTGTGAATATATGTTTGTGTGTGTGTGTGTATGTGTGTGTGTGTGTATAAATACATGTTTTTGTTTGTGTCTGTGTGTATGTGTGTGTATCTGTCTATGTGTGTGTGTATGTACTGTATCTGTGTGTGTGTGTATATATAAAAATATGTATCTGTGTCTGTGTGTATGTGTGTGTAACTGTGTTTGTGGGTGTGTATGTATCTGTGTGTGTGTGTGTGTGTGTGTTTCTGTGTGTTACAGGCTGGCAGGCTATTGACTGCTCCCAGCCGTGCTCCAGTGGTACCTGGGGTCTGGCCTGCAGCCAGAGCTGTGTTTGTGTGAATGGGGCCACGTGTGACCCTGTTGATGGCCTCTGCACCTGTGCAGCCGGATGGACCGGGGAAGTGTGTGATGCACCATGTTATGTGAGTGTGTGTGTGTGTGTGTGTGTGTGTGTGTGATAGACCATGTTATGTGAGTATAATAGCTTAGAACAAAAGTTTAGAAAAAAAACATGGGTTTGTTGTTGCTATTTTGAATAGCATTTAGTGTGTGTGTGTGTGTGTGTGTTATATGAGTATTAAAACTTCAATTTAGAACAAAAACCATAGATGTTATTATTGCTATTTGAATAATTTGTAATGTGTGTGTGGACAGAATGACCCCTATGTTGGATGTTATTGTTGCTATTTGAATAACGTTTAATGTGTGTGTGTGTGTGTGTGTGCGTGTGTGTGTGTGTGTGTGTGTGTGTGTGTGGACAGAATGACACCTATGGTCTAGGGTGTGTGGAGCTCTGCGACTGTCAGCATGCAGATGGCTGTGACCCAGTGAGTGGGCAGTGCCGTTGCCTCGCTGGATGGACTGGTGAGAGCCACAGATTGATGATGCGTGTGTGTGTGTGTGTCTGTGCCTCGCTGGATGGACAGATGGATGATGGTGTGTGTGTGTGTGTGTAGGTGTAGGAGTGTTTTTTGTGTATTTTGTGTCTTGTGTCACACGAGTTAAGATCTCAGACAGAAGTACAGCGAGAAGAGGAGAAACTTCTTCAGTCAGAGGACTCAACCTAGTCCACCTTGTCAAGCAATAACAAAACAAACAAAAAAAAAAACAATTTCATCACAAAAGAAAATGGCCTTCATCCACGCAACTGATAGATAGATAGATAGATAGATAGATAGATCGATAGATCGATAGATCGATCCTTTATTGTATATACAAGACATGTTCCTAGATACTTCATAGAAAAGGTGGAGGTCTGGATGCATTAACAATTACGTCAAATAAATAAGTACAGACAGACACACTTGATCTGCGGTCACATGAGTCATGACTATACTGTTTGATTAGCTTCATCAATATATAGCTTCCAAAAACTGCACTATTATGTAAATAATACAGTAATGCTTTAATTTAGATGTACTTGAATCTTTTATATGGTAAATAAGTATCAAATGCTTTGCAATTAACTAGTTAAAGTAAAGTCCATACGAATGGGCTGCTCCGAGTCAGCCCTCATTCATGCTTTCCCAGTCCTGGCTAATAGCTAACGGAGGTGTATATAACGCTGTGTAGCACAAGAACAGTGTACTGTAGGTAGCCTGGAGCTTAGAGTAGGAGACGTTTTTTACTACATTCCTGGAAAGTGTATTCTTCTTCACACCCCGAAGGCAAACAACTACTCAAATGTTCAATAATGCTGGAATAAATCTGAACAAACACCGTCCAGTCGTTTTGAGTGACCCATCGAAATGATTGAAAACTCAATGGCTGAAACTTGGAGTTTATTTTGACAAATACTTACCTTCTTTTCACCGTATGACAGTTCTATGGAGGCACAGCTGTTCAGGTGATGTTTGTGTTGCCAGATTTCTGTTTTTGTAAATAAACTTGAACTACCGGCTCTTAAATAAAAGACAAAGTACCTGGAGAACACACAGCTGTGGACCACCTAATGTACATCAGACAGAGAGACAGAGAGATAAAAGAGAGAGAAGAGAGAGAAAAGAGTGATGCGTTCAGTCTGTGTGTGCTCACATGCCTGTGACCTTCCACTCCATCTAGACACTCATCCTATTGTCACTGAGTTTCTAAAACATTTTTTTTTATCATGTATATCTGTGTGTGTGTGTGTGTGTGTGTGTGTGTATTCAGGTGTACACTGTGACAATGTGTGTGAGGAAGGCCGGTGGGGTGCAGACTGCTCCATGCTCTGCTCCTGTAAGAATGGCGGCACCTGTTCTCCCGAGGACGGCTCGTGTGTGTGTACGCCAGGCTACCGCGGAGCCTCCTGCAGCCGAAGTAGGTTTGGGTGACCTGTCCTTTCGGTGACCTGTCTGTCCTGGTCGCCATGGTGACCCCTGACCTTTTACTTCATTGGGTGTTTATATATATCTGTCTCGCTCCAGGTTGCACCCCTGGGCATTATGGGCCTCACTGCAGTCTGTCCTGCCCCCCCTGTATCCATAGCGACGGGCCATGCCATCACATCACCGGGCACTGTGAGTGCTTGCCAGGGTACTACGGCTACCTGTGCAACCAAGGTACACACACACAAACACACACACACGCTCCATGCTACATTAAGAGGCACATACCACTTCTACACACTTTTGAGAGAAATACACACTTCTCACAGTGCGTTGACACACAACCCTGCACTCTCAAATAAGGCACTTTTATGCATATTGTGTACTAGCTAAATGATATATCGTCCTTTTATTAGACACAAAGATGCACACTTTATCACATACATCTACTGGACATACAGTTCATCAATACATTCAAACATACTGTACATACATACATACATACATACATATTATACATACAGCACATACATACATATACACACATATTGACATACATATACATACATACATTAACACACAACAAATCAGCCAAACTAATAGAAATGTGAAGCAGACACACAGACAGGCAAACAGACTGATAAAGACAAAAGAAAGGACAGGGAGAGGAGAGAGAGAGAGAGGGAGATGGAGAGAGAGAGATGGAGAGAATATTAACAGTAAAATCTGCAGGCAAATGGCATGCATATAGTCTAAATCTCTCTGTCCTCAAACTCTGAAAGTGAGGAGACTCCTGCTTCCCACCATTAAATATGGATGGAATATCAGTGCAGTTCTCTCTGTCAAAGACAGGTCGTTGAGATCAAGGGCTCCGTTGCATGTCGAACAGGAGTCTGCTTCAAAGGAGCATTTTTATCCTAAAGACTCCGGTCCTGGGTGCTCTCGAGTCGCTTTCTAAAGATGTATGGCTGACTTAACCTAACGTAATTCTGATGTCTGTTTGAGAGATAAGTGAGACTTCTTCCCCCTATACATCAATTACCTTCAGGATAAATAAAGGATATCTTTCTATCTATCTATCTACTGTATGTGTGTATCTATCTATCTATCTATCTACTATATCTATCTATCTACTGCATCTATCTATCTATGTATCTATCTGTCTATTTATTTATCTGTTTATTTATTCACAATTGACTGAAATTGCTAGACACAGTAGCAACAGCATCATGACAAGTTTGTGAAAAATTTGAAGTGAAAGTACTGTAAGTAATTAAACTGTGCGGTTAAGAGGTTGTATTTGACTTTGTTATGGCTTATTTTATGAAGCTGTCTTATTTATTGGAACACTAGAAATTTGAGGATGTTATTGTTTATTCTGTGTGATACTGGCTTGTCCTTGACTGGCCCCAGGGGGGTTTTACTTCTGCTTTAACCAAACTCAACAACACAATCAGGGACCAAAATGGATTTGTAATCAAAAAGGGCCATGAGAATGCTCTCATTGTTATTCATTTTAATAATACAGCCTCTCTTGCATACACACACACACACACACACACATATATGCATATACATACACACTCATATTTAAAACACACACACATACACAAACACACATATACATACACACACTCACATTCACAAACACACATATGCACACACATATGACACACACACACACACACACACACATCTCACTTTCTGTTTGTCTTGTTCTACTCTCTCTGTGTGTATCTTGCTTTTTTGACCATGTGTTTGTGTGTGTGTGTGTGTGTGTGTGTGTGTGTGTGTGTTTGTGTGTGTGTGTTTGTAGTGTGTCCTGCAGGGAAATATGGCAAAGACTGCGCTGAGGTGTGTGTTTGCACTAATAACAGCACCTGTAACTCCATCGATGGATCTTGCCACTGCAACTCTGGTTGGATTGGAGAGGATTGCTCCACAGGTAACACACACACAACTTGCACCTGCAGGATTCTGCAGTGAGGCCAAAGAAAATTGTTGAACTCACTGTATGACAGGACTACACGTGTGCTACTTATATTTTATTCAGGAGAATAAATGCAAGTACAACTACAGTATTGTTATCCAGTCAAGTGCCCTATATGTAGGCGTGGTGTGTTAAAAGAATCACTGTAAAAAAAAAAAGTTTGACAATAAATGTCCAAGTCCTGTAGTTGAAATGTCCTGTGTTGTTAATTTTATTTACATCAGGGTACACTATTTGGAGTGACTCTATAAGAGTCCAACCTTTGGTCTAGAGTGTTGGAGCCTGATTAATTACTGTGTGTGTGTGTGTGTGTGTGTGTGCGCGCATGTGTGTGTGTATTTTTGTGTATGTAGAATGCAGCTCTGGCTTGTGGGGTCCTGACTGCATACACACCTGTAACTGCCACAACGGAGCCCAATGTAGCCCTCAGGACGGGAGGTGCCGGTGCAGCGCTGGATGGACTGGCCTTTACTGCACACAGCGTGAGTTAGAAACTACACACACACACACACACACACACACACACACACACACACACACACACACACACACTTCCTGACAAGAGGTGCATGAAGTCATCTTAAAAGATGACTTTCTCTCTCTCTCTCTCTCTCTCTCTCTCCCTCCTTCCTTCTTTCTCCCTCCCTCTCTCTCTCTCTCTCTCTCTCTCCTTCTCTCTCTCTCCTCTCTCTTTCTCTCTCCTCTCTCCCTCCTTCTCTCTCTCTCTCTCTCTCTCCCCCCCTTCTTTCTCCCCCTTCTCT
>JAGFZM010001087.1:147093-160631 GCA_017657215.1 Limnothrissa miodon | reverse complement strand
AATAAACCGTTTAATACTTGATTTTTTTACATTACCATAGGTCAGCCGAAGTTGCACTAGTATGCTCAACTTCAAAATGATCTCCTACCCCTGTAGCCTGTATTCGCCTGTGTTCGCCAGTCTGTATTCAACAGCAGGGAAAACGATCGAATGAGAAACCCCCAACGGTGCTATGTCACACCGAGAATCAGTATTCATGGTCTCGCCTCCCGCCCACCTTAGCTAGCTTGCAACCGCCCACCGGCAGGAAGGAAGTAGCAAGGCAGGAAGTTCGTACCAGAGCTCATTTCTGCAGCTCAGCGAACAGCGACGTAGATACAGTGTTTTTGTTAATGATTTGCTATGGCGACGGAACGACTCAGTTCTTGTTTTATGTGTGGCAATAAAACAGTAACGTTGCATGCATTGCCTAAGAATGAAGATGGGAAGAAAAAATGGATGGATTTTATTTTTGGAACACCATCAGCAAAGTGCAGCGCAAGCTTAGTTCTGTGTTCCGACCATTTCAATAACGCTGACTTTTCAATCTTCGGTGCCTACAGCAGCGGTTTTGCGTCAAAGCTGGTTTTAAAACCTGGATCTGTGCCATCTCGACAATCGAGCTCTAGTTCACAGGCGGTAAGTAAAAACAAACTTTTCCATCTACAGTTTTGTTACAAACTAGCATTATACCCTACACGTTAGCATGCAAGCCATGGGCACAAGCTAGGTACTGAGAGATTGCTTGTTGAGCCTGCAAACCTCTAATGTAAGCTACACGTAAAACAACAGAACAGATCAGAAAAGAAGTTGAACAATTAGCAACAATGTTCAACTTAGTCTAATAGTGCACAGGCATTAATCTAGTCTAAACAGGCAAAATGAAAAACTCAATAGAGCTACACACGTACCAGTAGGGCTAGCAGGCTAAGCTACAGGAGGCTTGTTACTGGAGCTTTCCATTCACGATGCATCTGCTTAGCAACAATGTTCAACGATCTGCTTATTTTAACGTTAATAGTGCACGGCAGGTTTGGGGTGGGTAATCGGAGAATCGGGACTCTGTCGTCTTAGTCACGTTAGTCCATCTTCTGTTTGCTTCATTTATCCTATTTTCACTACCATGGAAAATGTGGGCCGGTCTTGGGTCTGAAATTCCCGGTCTGGAAAGTAGCCCCACTCCGGCCCTGGTGCACGAGCATTGTGCCAGCTAAAGTGGGAAAACATCATAGCTTCGTTGTAATTTATGTCGTCTTGTCATTAGAATACATCAGCCTTGTAATGTTTTGATTACTTGCTCACAGTGTTTGTAATGTTTTGATTACTTGCTCACAGTGTTTGTAATGTTTGATTACTTGCTTACAGTGTTTTTATGTCTTCCAGAGCACAGACTTTGAAGACATCCCTCATTCATGCCAGCACTCACAGACCCACCTTGTAGATGTTTCCATCGGGCTACACAGCTTTCTATGGGTACATTAGCTCCTCTCATCAGAAAAGGTTTGTGATCTAACTCTTATTTCAATTTATGTTGTGCTAGTTTGTATTTGTCTAGCAATGCCATGTGCTTATGTGCTCCTCAATGTTTGTGATAGTTTATTGCTTTACAAAAAGAATTGATATTCCCAAATGTTGTCTTCCTGTGCGCGTGCAACTTAAACCATACACCTTTTCACAGTCACTGAAATCTTTTTGTCTCCATTGTGCCATTATGGTTTTGTTTGAAATAATAGAATAGAATTATACTCTTTTTCATCCTGTGTCATTATAAAGTATAACACCTTAATATACTTTAGGTACCCAAACAGAATCTGCCATGACAAGTAGAAGTACTGCCACTAGCACTTCTGATGCACCATGGGGGGCCTGCTACCTCTACGCCCATCAAGTCCGTCCATCCAAGGCCAGCTAAAAGACCTCTGGTTGATGAAGAAGAGGAAGATGATGAAAGTGACATCTCCACAGTCATACCAGAACCCCTTGACTCCACCTATGACCCAGCTCAGTCAATGAGCACTTTAACTGAAGCATCACAGCCAACGTATGTGTTTTGGGCTATAATTTAATCTAAATTACCATGTTTATTGACAAATATTTTTGTTATTGTTTTGCTTGTTAAATTAACATTTTGGATGTCTATAATGGCCTTTGTCTCATAGTGATGCAGCCTCAACTGGATACAAAGACTCCAAGTACATCGTATTTGAGAAGAACCTTATAGAACTTTTTGAAACATGCCCAGTCTGCAGTCGGGTGTCGGATGTGAGGACCTACAGAAGAGGAACACTTTTGTCTGTCGACCAAAAATGCCATCACTGCAAGTTTCAAAGCAATGGAGGAGCCAGCCAGTGATTGGGAGCATGTCTGTAGGCAACATACAACTATCTGCTTCCATATATTTCACCAGCTCTTCTTATTTTCAAGTACAAAAGGTATAGTACACTGCACACTTCACCCAAATCTTACTCTCCAATTAGATTGAGCAATATTTATCTTCTCAGACTTTTGGCATATTTGTACATTATAGTTCCTGGTTTAATGCAGGGTCTGGTGGATAGCAAGGAAATGGCCCTCATGCTGATTGAAAAAGTAATATGACCTAGTTCTAATAGCACCATTTTGTATTTGCAGGCCACAGTGCAAAATACAGCAGTTACAGTTTGATGAATTTGGAGACCAACAGCATCATTGACATTCAGCTAGTCCAGGTGAGTGGATTCACAGATGTAAGATAAATAGTTATCAATGTTACACAGTGCACAGCTTATCAGTGTATCTGTTTTCTTTCACTCTCACAGACGTTTACCAGTCCACTATAACTGTACACACATCAAAACTTGACTTTCACAAACTCCTACAACTTGTATGCCCTTTGTGTTTTGTTTACAGACCAATGAGGTTGGAGGGAGCCACAACATGGAGAAAGAGGGACTCAAAAGAAGCCTACATCTTTTGGAGTCCAAGGGTGTGGCTCTCGATTACATTGTGACAGACCGCCATCCCCATATTCAGAAATATCTCTTGGAGCAAAAGATTACTCACTACTATGATGTCGGCCATTTGGAAAAAGGTTAGTGTCTTACTTTTCAACATAGAATTTCAACAGTGCATTGCAACAACAATATCCCTGTACCAATATTAGGATTGAATGTTTAGATGCATATGCATCACATGTTTTCATCACAGTAAGTCAACCCCTTTTGTGATCACCAGGTCTATCTCAGAAACTGCGAAAAGTGGCTAAAGAGAAGGGATCCAATCCGCCAGACCAGAGATCGCAAGAAGTGGCTTCAACCAGGTGTGTAGTGGTCTATTGTATGTCAATGTTTTGTGAAAACATACGTTTTTACACCTTAGTTACATTATGCTTCATGTCTCTAGGTTCAAAAGCCCTCTACAAAGTGGAGAAGATACTTGCTAATAAGAGGGTCCTCAGTGATGTAGAGGCTAAGCTCCCGGTACCAGACCTCAACACTGGAGGCATTCCACAGTGTTATCTTGCGCTTCACACTTAAAAATGTGGTCTTCCCTTTCATTGGGATGTTGTGCAGGTATGTTTTGTCACATCTACATTTACCACCATGTGAAAAGTAACGTCACTGTGATTTAACAAGGAATGGCTACAATTGATAAAATGTAATCTTCTGCACTGATCAGTTACTAGTATCATGTTGGTTTGGATGTGACCAATATTGGTAGGATAGTGATTTGTCATTACAGCCTATTTCGTTTTTCAGACTATATCTGGCATCAATGCACTTCAATGAAAATACTGGTCACACTCAGGCAAGGACAACCTCAGGGAAACTGAGGTACAGATTACATTTCCCAAAAGCCAAAAAGGGAGGACATGCTGTGAAGCCAGTAAAATCACCACCAACATACTGTAAGTAACTTGAACACAAACTATTTATTGCTATGAACAAACATTTTCAAATTGAGGTGAAATTACATAAATATTTACATTGTCCTCCAGGCTACGTTCACAACCTGATTGCTAAGGTGTTTGAGGAAATAGTCCCTGTCGGTACACAATCTGCTGCAGCTGCAGTCCCCAACCCTGAGCCTTACTTGGAGGAGCTCCAAAAAATCCCTGTGCCTGATCTGGCCTCAGTATTTGATCACCCTCCACTGACTGAAGCTGTGGCTGTGTGTAGGTCATGCTTTAGGCAAGGGCCGCCCTAAAGCCAACATATTGACCCTCTGTGTCCGGGAACTCTCTGTGGATCCGTAGGACCACTCTAACTTTTCTCCCTAGATAGCCCCAGCACCAGCTCACGAAGGATCTGTAGGCCAGATGTCTGCATTGCCTGGCAGAAAGAGCACATTGTAAATTATGTATGTAGTTTGGATGTTTTTGTGTTACTGTGTGTAAATAAAATAGTGTGTGTAAACAGTGTGTAAATAAGAATGTGTGTAAATAAAATAGTGTGTGTAAATAAGTTATTTGATGAAAAAGGACCTGGGGTGTGTTTCCCAAAAGCATCGTTGCTAACCAAGTAAGCAACTTTGTTGGTTGCAATGCAATTGTCCATTGCCAACCAACTTAGCTGGTAACTGGTTAGCAACGATGCTTTTGAGAAACGCACCCCAGGTTTGTATATTGGCTTAGGAGCACCCCACCACCCCCCACCCCGGCTAAAGATGGTTTATGTTACCTTGTATTTAAACAACATGAGCAACCTTTACCAACAAATTTGATTCAACCAAAGCCATACAATGATTCTAATTACCGGAGAAGTCTCCTTGCAGCACACATGTAAATGTGTGGACACGTGAATATAAACAATATGAATAACCTTTGTCAACGAACTCCCATCAACCAAAGCTAGTTCTCATTACCGGGGGTGTCTCCTTACAGCACACATTCTCTGCTTCTGTGGGCATTGTGGCGCAATTCCCGCAAGTGCACCTAGCAGAATATATGTAGGTATTTTTGTTTAGATCATTGTTATGATCAAAACGGTCTTTGATTGTTATACAACAGTTAGGTCCGGTCGAACGATTTAGCAATATCTTATCTACTGGCATAGGATTAGCAAGCAACGTCAGTGGCTAAATTGCTTTAGCAGGGTGCTAACCCTTTGTTGTGAAGTAAAATATCTACCTGGAAGGTTGCAAAAACTGTCGACAGTGTAAAGAAACAAGTCTATGTTTCTGAACGTTTCCAAGTGTTTATTATAACTTGAAAGCATGATAAGAATCGCCACAAACGTCCACCTCTTTTAGAAGAAAATTTGAGTTGACATGAAAACATTACCATTCTGAAACGTTCATTGACAAACGATCAGAAAGCGGTTCTTGTGCTACCTCTTCTTCTTCCTCGGATTCAGGATCATAAACATAAGGCTGTATCTCCGAAGACATTACGTTACGCCACAGAAGAGCCTCGATTCTCGACTAGCTGCATGTCTCGCAATGTAAATTGGAGCAGCGGAATCCTCAGTGACGAACTGGAGGTAGCGTCACAGTGTACTTAGCCAATCACAGGCGAGCAGATTAGCATGTCATGCATATTCATGTTAAGAGGCAAAATCCTTTCGTTCGTCCCCTCCCACCTTCCCCAATGGACTAAAACAGCATGAAACAGACGCAACAAAGCATGTTTTCATCTAAAACCGGTTCTCAGGGAGTTCATTAGTACTACAGATCACCGCAAAATTAACGAAAAAACGATGAGATGACACCTTTAATTAATAATTTCGGTTCTCAAAGAGGATTTTCTGAAAGGAGCATCCGACGATTCTGCTCCGAACACAACCTGTTGAGGCGTCCTCTTACCCGTGACCAACTGGAGATAGAGGTGACTCGAGCCATTAATGAGGTAGTCTACCACTGTCTAAGAAAAACTATAAGTATTCTTTACCGTAGACCAATGTGACTCATTTAATTAGGCTTATTTACCATGTGTTAGGTTGGACTGACATTTGGCAGGAAAATGCTCACTGGATATCTGGACGAGAAAGGAGTGAGGGCGGGACAAAAGCGGGTTGCTTAGTGTCCTAAGGGAAATACACCAGCCATACCATCAGGCACGATGCAATGTGAGTAGGCCTATGTTTGTGAAGATTTTCATTCATCCAGGTTATGTTATCCAAAGAGTTTAGTTGTAAGCAACTGGACTTCACCTTGGAGCTTGAAAGTATTTCCTCATCAGAAGAACTGCTTAATAATTAATGTTTCTTCAGGGTGCAAGAAATCTAAATCCAACTCCCTACATGGCTGAATAAATGGGGCACAAAATTCACCTGGATCAGAATGAAAAACTTGCAAAGTTTGGAGCCACTCATGTATTGGCAATGGATGGATTTAGCGGCAAAATTGTTGGCCATTCAACAATGCCGGTGAAAAATAACCTGAAGATATATGGAGATGTGTACAGGTATTACACAAATATATTTGCTTGCATATTTGTCTATAATAAAGATGTGACTATTCAGATTTTTTTTTTTACTTTAAGGTCTGTAGTCCTGAAATATGGCTTTTGGGACCAGGTCCGCGTAGATCACAGAAAAAAATTCCACCTGATATTGTTCATGCAGGAAAACCTCCAAGCATATCGCCATAATCAGCTCAGACGGCCATATCTGCAGACCAAATCCACTGAGGTATGATGATCAACTACATTTCACAATTGAGATGTACAGCTAGATATCCTCTTGTTATCACATGCCCCAGTGCTTCCAAGCAGAGATGATCTCATAATTAAACAATAACAGTAACCAGTGAGGTTTTGACACTGGAAAACTTTTGTGTTTTCTTTAGAACCATAGAATTGAGAGAATATGGCCTGAAATAAACAACAGGGTGATCTTCCCATTAAAGGCTGCTCTAGTGGACTTACTGAACAAGGATCTTCTCAATATGGAGGACAACACTGTAAAATACTGCACATCTCAACTTCTTTGCCAAGTGGCAGCATGGAATGCTCATTCAATACCAGGTAACCTTATACTGTGTGTGTGTATGGGCAATCCCACGCAAAATTATCATGTCCATAATGCAATACAATGGCTCCTTTTTTTTTTAAGGAAAGAAGGTACCAAATTACTTGGCTCAAAATGGCTGCAAAGTCAGAATTGCCGAAGATCTCTTGCCACCACCATCAGAGGCAGCTTCACTATATGATCAGGAGCTCAATTCTTCTCTGTCCAGGGTCTCTCACTTTGGACAAGACCCATTTACATCAGAAGACGCAAAGATGAGGGCAGAGGGAGAGTTCGGTGCACTCTTTCCTGACATTTCAGTTCTCTATGAAACTGCAGTGCATCATCATTTTCAGCCATTTCAAGATGTGCTTAGGTGCCTTATTGATTCAACAAGAAGGCACATTTAACTTGTTAGATGTTTTATGTGAAGCATTACTGTTCAGCAGTTTCAGTAAGTAAAACATGAGCAAAAGATTAACTTCATGAGCTGTTTATTAAACAGAATTCAATTGATTCAATTGAAGGTAAACAAACCTTTTTAGAAGGAACAATTAACTTGTTATGTGTGTATGTTTTATGTTATGTCCTAAAAACATTACCATTAAGAACAAAGGACATAAGTATGAAAAATACATGAAACATGAGCAAAAGTGAAACTTCATGTACTGTTCATTAAAGAAATTTCAACTGAGGTTAAGCAAAAAACTTTGTGATATCCTGTCAATGTGTTCCACTTTTCAAATGAATTCTTCAGTTTTAATCAATGAAATGTAAAACAAAAAATGTAAAACACTAGATTCCAAAATCTGGTTGCCTTGGGAATCGGTTAAAATGAGGGGCTCATCATTTCCTAGGGCCTCCATGGCTTTGCACACCACTCCAGAGACAGTTGCGTCTGCCTCTTTAAATCGGATTACAATGGTCTGACTGGGGATGGGTTTTCCATCAAACAACTCCAAAGCAATATGAAGTGATCTAGGGGTACAACGAGTACACAAGAGTAAACATCCACTGATACCATGGTTTTGTACATTAATGGTCACTAAATATGATCTGATCTTCCGCTAACTCACCAGCAGTATCACAATATGATAATGCTGGTGAAACACAAAACAAAAGAAATCATTCCATTTCATGTTTCAAGTTTCATACTGCCAGGTATTGTTACTAAGCAAATGACAAACTAAATGTTTTAAAGTAAATTTACTTCACCTCAGCCAATTAAGCCTCACCTCTGATAGGTTTTTGATGTACCACTGGTGGATGCTGCTGTGGTCTCTACTCGTGCAAATGAGAAGCGTGTGGCTGGGGGAGGCACGTTAAAGCTTGGAGAGGCTGCTGTTGTCGTGGTACATTCACCAAACACCTCATTATGTCCTCCTGGGTTTAAATGACAGGTGCTAAACCAGCCATCAGGCCCTGGAAGAATTGCCATGTTTCGGTGGTCTGAAATGTAGACTGTATCGGCCTTGACCTATAGAAACAATAAATTGACAGTAAGCAGAAGACTCACTTTTTTCACACAAACACACGCACACACATCTAACCTGCAGCACTTGATATATCCCACTACTCATGGACCTGTCTTACATCTCCAATTCCCCATACATATGCACAATACTCCTCCCACTCATTCACAGTCGTCACCAGCAAAATGGACCTCTCACACTCGCCACTCCACCCATCCTCTGTGCCACAAATCAGTAAGCCCCTCCATCCATTATAGCCTATATACAGCACACAACCGTGCTGTCATCAAAACCTAATCTCACATCCACACTGTACATCTCCTATGCCCTGACACCCCCCTCAGACATTTTCCTTGCCCCTGTTGCTCTTGGGTGCTCCTTGGTGCTCCCCTTGTATTGTAAAAGCTGTAGGCCGCGGGCCAAATAAGTGTAGGGTATGAGTGCATGTCCCCCCATGTGAATTTCTATATTTACAGTGAACATTTGGGGTTAGGGGTGGGCGATATAGTGTAAAATTTATATTGCGATATATTTTGAACCATAGACGGTAGATGATATATATCACGGTATACTTTGGTATGTAACTTACAGCATATCAGTTTCTTAATGGTTACCATAGCATAGAGTCAATATGTACAACAGTTTAGTCATCGTTCTGAGGTGTTTATATTGGACTCTCAAATTCACACAGAAGTAACTGTAAGCTGCATTTGTGTCAGGCAGTAGCTGTTCAATTTATAGGCTCTTACACAGTTTCGTTGTAAGAATGAAAAAGTGCTATCAATAAGATGAAGCTACAGGTCAACATTTTTTCACATGGTTGTGGAGACGCAATGAGCCTATCACGGTATGCCGATATGACCCAAAATCTCTATCATTGGCCAAATGCATGCATTCGGTATATATCGTCTATATTGCCCACCCCTAACATTTGGGTATGCAATACCTATTTCAGCCATCTTCATTCAAACCCAATTCAAATGCATTAGAAGAAAACACAGGCCTGGCTTTTGCAAGCTAAAACTGATCGAGGTCACTGCGCTGTGCCTTGCAAACTCTATGCTTTACACATTGTTTGATGTAGGCTAGGCTACTCACTTGGATAAGACGGGCAATTTTTTCCGCCGTCACATCGTCTTCCTTCGCAGAAATCCTTTTGCTGCCTTTAAACAGCACAAAATAGGCTTCGTCTTCTATGACTTGAAAAAATCCCTAAAAGGCAGACGAGCATAAACATGTGGTAAAGTATCTGTTGATTGTGAGGTTTAACTTCCTGTGTAATTGCGCCACCTACCCAGTCTGTCACACCCAATGAAAAAAAAAAAAGAAAAAACAATAATGCTTAACAACAAAATCACGGACCATTTTTGTTGTCTGTAAGTATGGAAAATACTTATGAAAACTGAAAACGACTAGATCTGCGTTTTCTGTTTTTCTATTGTCTAGTTAAAAAGTGAAATATTCTTTATTTTTTGTTTATCCATTCTAATTCACGAAACTAAAATCGATTGGCCAGAAGATCCACGGACCCAAAGGCCTTCATCAGATCAAGTTGTATTCAGACATTTCACCTCATGTATATATAGGACAGATTAATTGACAGATTGATTGATTGTCAATGATTTGATCCGCTGTTTCATATCTATGGTTGCCCGTAAAGAGGCCGTCACTAGATCGGTTTAACGTAGTCTATCCTATAACAGAAAAATAAATATTATTTCAACATTACAACTTGTTTTTTTCAAAGAAATCAATATATACAATACAATTCATTAAGACAGACATGATATTACATCAGTTCCCTCTAGAGAGCATCATAAATAACATCAATGTAAAATTTTACTAGTGATTCAGAGTTTTCATATTTCACAGAACAGACATTACAACTTCCATTTTAAAAAGAACTTCATTAATAACATGTTTCAAACTCAAATCCTATCATTTAAGAAAACATTTTAAATCATAGTCTATATTTAAACCTAAGGGTGCAATAGTTTTCATATGGTAAATTCCTGAAAACCCTTTCAAAATTTTCTTGTCACATGACACTTTATGGCAATCGCTATCTTCTGCCACTGTGACAGTTGGCAGCTGGTACCTGGTTCAGGCTCACGACGGTCGTTTCTCGCTGACCAACCAGTATCTATGAGCTAAATGCTAGCATGTTACGCGGAAAGCGGCCCATCCTATAAAAAGCAGAAAGGACATGTTGTATGTTCGGCTGTTATAATAACAGTGTCAAGTTACAAGCCTGGAATAATAGCACTTGTGAAATTCACAAATCTCAGTTACATGTTAACTGTCCATGTTTATGGCCTTACGGATTACACAAATTTCCTGGTCGAGCGGAGGACGAAGATGTGCGTCAAAAGTGGATTAAATACTAAAAAATTTGATGGCTTCAAACCGAAAGTACAGTGTGGTAAGTTTGGTTTTGACTGGTAAATGACTTTTAAATCTGTGAATGCCACAAGTTGCATGCAGTATGTGTAACAGTGCTAGCTAGGTTTGCTAGCAATATTGTTAGCCACAGGTGAGAACTGGATTGTTCATGTTGCAACTGAAATGTTTATTCATCATTGTTAGATTAAATGTACTCATCCAACTGATCTTTGTTGGATGACTGGTTATGTTAACTAATTATATAACTATAACTATATCACATTTAAATGGATCAGTTAGGTCTGAGATGGTTGATGATGTTTTCTAAATGATCTTTGATTTCGTCTTAGTGGGAAAAAAAATCATGTAGACCCCGTTCATAATTCATATATAGCGTGGTAAAGTGCAATTGTGCATGTTTGACATTAAATAACAAAGTTCAGAGTGCTATTTAAAGTGCTGTCTTCTTCAATCATTTGAGAAGTTTTTTTTTTTTTTTTTTTTTAAACAATGCATAGCTCATAGCATCATGTATTTATCGTTATTACTGCTCCAAGGTGTGTGGAATACATTTTCCTGATGGACAAAGAGAGAACCCATATCCTGTGTTCTTCATGGGTTATATTTTGCATGTAAGTAGGTCTCTTGGATAGCCATTTAATTGCATTGTTAATAAATGTGCTTGATTAATGCACATCTCTTGTCTTTTTTTCCCTTTAGGTAACACCGGCGAGACCACCCCTAAAAAGAAGATGGGCCCGATAATGCACACGGCGCACTGTGCTTTCGCGACTTGAGCAACCTATCACTGCTATTTTGTGCGAGCGCATCGTTCTTTTTTCTAGATAGATAGATAGATAGATACTTTATTGATCCCCAAGGGCAAATTCAAGATCCCAGCAGCTTAGAAAAATCACACACAACATATACTACAGCGTACACAGGATGATAAGAAGCAGATCAACAAAACAACATGACTAGATCAACATTACTAAAAATAAGAATAGAATGCAAAAACTATGGGTAGAGATGTGCATGAGTGTACTGTGGTACAGTATGGGGTGTGTGTTAAGGTAGTGCAAATGAGCCAGTAGTGCAACAGTGCAAATGAGTCCAGTAGTGCAGCAGGTTAAAAGTCTATTGACTAGCAATAAATATGTGCATATATAAAAGAGGACAACAGAAAAAATAAGCATAGCACTTCAACAGTTCCAATAAAGAATATGGACAATAAGATAAAAATAGAAAATAAAAATAGCCTAATAATATAAAATTTCAATGGCAGAAATTCGCCACTGACCAGAAAAAACCTGGTCAGGAATCATTAACGCATTGTTCAAAGGCTATTTTATGGGCACTTGGTGCATTGGGATATGGAAAGGGCCGGCCCAAGCCTTTATGGGGCCCTAAGCAAAATTTCATTTGGGGCCCCCCACCACCTCAGCACCAGATGCGTCATCATCCCATAGGCTACACAGTGTGTGTAACATACCCATTTGTAATTTACTTACATTATACCGGTGTCATTCTGGCTGTTGTTTTCAATATTACCAGAGTAGCAAACTCACAAAAATGTTCTAATTATTTTGCACTTTTAAATACAGTGGGGTGTAAATGTGCAATATTCATTTCACTATTCGAAAGTAACATCAGCAGACAAGACACTGCATTTACAGTAACAAGTAAATAAGTTTAATTAATTAGAACAATACAACTACCAAAATCCAAAACAATTTGGATGATCTGGGGGCAATCTCTGGTCAGTACTCACTCGCTGTATGTATTGTCATCCACTGTGGAGGCACCAGCGGTGGGTTGGGCAGGCGCTCCCAAAAACAATGCCCCTGCAAAAGTTTACACAAGCACAGAGACCTAGTTGATAAATTACTTTAATTTATTATCTTTAATTTACTTACAGACAGGGAGCTGCACACCTTTCTAATTTTATAAGCATAATAAAACTAAATAGGACATTTCTTTGCACAAGACTGATTACAATGAACATCTGTCAGAAGCCTAGTTGATGTGATGGAATTATTTATGAATTGTCTGTCATACAGTTTTTCTTTGTCTTATTCTGAACCTGGCTGCGAGACACGTTCACCTTTGTCAAGATAAAGTGGAAAAAACGGAACATAGCCTTAACAACCTATCAACTAGTAAACCGTTAGCAACCTAACTAACTAGTAAACTGAGGCAAATTTTCAAATATATCACAACATTAGGCTTAGGATACCTACTGCGCCATTCCATAGAGGGAAATAAAACGTTATTTCTAACTTCCGTGCTACATTACACTTTGCAAGGCTACAGTACAATCCTGTGCAAGTCCGTTATTTGCAATGTCTCAAAAAAGGAGCTATCCTTCTGAAGCGGAAAAAAGAAATAAAAAAGAAGCTGGAAGACAACAAATTGTCACACAAATGTTGATCACACTACAAACAAGACAAAAGTATAATGCTATAAGAAACAGCAAATATTAATTCATTGTTTACCTGGGTCTTTGGTCTACGCCTGCCCTGCACCCAGCATCTGACAAGTTCTCGCTTTTGTTTTGAGTCGGTCGGTCACCACATGACAGCCCCACCTCACACCCACAAATCCCCTCCAGATTACTGGTAATATGGTTAAAATAAAAATTTGTGTCCACACATACCCTTCAATCATTGTCCATTCATTTCACCACAGTATGATCACATTGAATTTTACGTTAAAACTTGACTAGCCTAAATGAGCCAGTGTCATATGAACGATTGGAAAGCAGTAGCACTCGAGAGAT
>JAGFZM010001087.1:128741-146993 GCA_017657215.1 Limnothrissa miodon | reverse complement strand
TGATCACATAGCCTCAAATTGAATTTTACATTAATACTTGACTAGCCCAACTGAGCCAGTGTCATATGAACAATTGGAAAGCAGTAGCACTCGAGAGATAAACTAACAAACTACGTTTGTTCCCGCACTTTCCGGCTCAGACTGCGTTGGTTAAAGTAATGGGGCTGTCACGTGATGAACGAACGACTCGGGGGTGCGTTTCTCAAAAGCATCGTTGCTAACCAAGTAAGCAACTTTGTTGGTTGCAATGCAATTGCCCATTGCCAACCAACTTAGTTGCTAACTGGTTAGCAACGATGCTTTTGGGAAACGCACCCCGGAAAAACTGAAACACACAAATAAAACAGGGAAATTACTTCAACACAGAAGCTATAGGACGTTGCGCAAATGCGCATGTGTGACTGAACTAATCGATTCTACCCAGTCGGTGGCGCTCATAGACTGTATATATAGTCAATGGTGGCGCTAATGCACCTTTCAGTTGTTTGCCGACCGCCAACCAAAAAAAGAGGAACTAATTGAGCCCAAAAGACGATTAGGTCTACCAAAGTCACATTAAAAATTTGACACAACACTAATGTCTTCAGCCATTACATCTAAACTCAACTACAGAACCTGAAGCTATGGAAACAGATGTGGATGTTAAGAATTTGGAGAATGTACAGACATGTGATGTCGAAATCCAGTGGCCAGATCACATAGATCACAACTACAGTTTCAGCTGCAGTAACAAGACAATGAAGAACTGATCCAACACAATCAGTATCAGCACAGAATTTAAATAACCAAGACTTCACATTTTATACAGGTTCATCTGCTGACAGTTTTGCAAGTTTGGCAAGTTTTGCGATTGTAGCAGGAAGAGCATGCCTGCCTGCTAGTGTCTTGGTTCACCCCTCACCTACTTGAGCTAATTGGGGGGTGTGGCTAACTAACTGACAAGCTACCAGTAGCCATTTAAGACCACAGATGGCCAGCAACAGTTTGGGCCCTGTTCTGTGTAAATGCACAGGCCTTTAGGCAGGTATGTTTTAGTTTGTCATTGTTTAATGTTTTTAAGTATCGTCTCTTTCTTTTCTTTGTGTAGTTCTCCGGCAGGGTGGAAGGGCCAGTGATAAATTTATCACAAAGAACAGCAGCTTTCTTTATCACCTGATTCCTGGGGATGAGATTTTAGCAGATCGCGGATTCACCATCATGGATATTTTGCCTCCAGGAGTGAGTCTAGCTCTTCCTGCATTCAGTCGTGGACGTAGGGAGCTGTCTGAATAAGTTAATGTTTGAATTCATGTGGAGCGAGCGATTCGAAGGCTGAAAGGTTTTAAAATTTTGTGTAATGTTATCTCTGGTAGGTTGCAGAGTGTTGATGAGATTGTAAGTATTTGTGCAGGATATTGTAATCCAATTTATTAACGAACTGTAATGAGGATTTTAATTGTTAAGTTTGTAACAATATTTGTATAGCCTGACCTCCCACAGGGCCCCCCCAACACCCTCCACCACTTGGTACGGCCCAGTTTACGTTAGTCTAGTGAAAAAAGTTCTGCTAGATGTGAGTGGCACAAAAGTGCAAAGAGAGGAAAGAATGAGAGGAGAGAGAGAGAAGAAGGGCAGTTGGTCACCCACCTCACTTTAAAGCCAAAAGTGCTAGCTGAATTATCTTGCCTAGAAGTTCGTTTCGCCTGTCATTCATAAGAATAACATATCATAGACCTGAAAATGAGGGTGTAAACTTCTTTGTCCACATTTAAAGGTAATACGTTTGTAGTGTATTCCAGGTGCAGGCAGACTTGCAACTCCTGATACAGACCAGCTAGGTTAAAGCAACACGCCACCGTACTTCAGTATTGAAATATGTTCTTCCCCTAATTTAGACGAGTTGATACATACCTGTTTTGTCTCTGTGCATGCATGCAATCGTTCTGGTGCGCGATGCTACTTTCTTAGCATTTAGCTTAACCCAGTTCTTTCAATGTACACCAAACAGCCTTGAAGTTAGAAGCCACCAAGCAAATCCACGTCTTTCCTATTTACATGCGGATACTTGAATAGTTATTTAAGATGGTTGTGGTGACACAAAATAAAATGTAGCGATTTTATAAGCAAATAACAAGGGGAACTATGTATGGCGGAAGAACACTTGGGAGCCCTTCACCGTCGGCGCAGTAATATCCTCACTCCTGATAAATCTTTTCCTCCATTGACTGTATATCGTCGCTGTCCGATACAGAACTCTTACGTCCAAAACCGCTACAACGAAACTTCACAACAGTGAAAGTCCAGCGTTTTCATACTTGGCTTAATGCCTTTAAAAGGCATCATATTCTTGTTAGTGTTGTAATTTAATCGTCACTGTACCTACATCGAGAATAAAAGGATGTAAGTGAACATCTGATATTGTTTCTGTCCGATTCAAAACATGTATAGGCTAATCAAAACATGTAACCCTGCATTGTGTTCGGGATGGGTGCGCCGACAACGTAGTGCTAACCTGAGACTAACAATTTTCACCTGGGCTTCAGGCATCAGTATGAAAGTGTGTTGCCCATGACTATCCCTACTTTAGTAAAACTGAGTCACAATTCATCAAGGGTGGTTAAAGTGCGCTTTCGTAGACCCTGCGTCCCGTTTTCATTAATGGATGCGCCAACAGAAGGCACTGACAATTTTAAACTGACTCACCGTAATTTTCGTCACCCCTACGTTTCAGACATCAAATGGTTAAGAGTTACACTAAAGTAATGCCCAGGACAATCAAATTAACATTTATTTATTGTTTCAGGAAATTCCCAGTTGAATAATTCTAGGCTACTTCATGTGAATTAAGCCAGCAGGAAATTAGGTTCAATATTGCTACAACGGCCATCTCGTGAAAAGCAGCCCTGAAACATTCACATCCTTATAGCTTTTGAATTATACTTATCACTTCTCCAGGACAATGTTTAATTACAAGAAATATACACTTAGGGTTTTGGAACCGTACTTGCGCTGTCAACGATTCGTTTTCCATGGCAGGGGTCAAGGGATATTGACAGACACATTTTGGTGGCTTGCGGTGCGCTTGAGGAAACGAGATGGACGGCTAAATAAACATAAAACTATTCGACATATATGCCCCGATGTGTGAGTCTTGCTATTGGTTTATTTGTTCGTTCTCAAACTACGTTAAAATTGCATTTTTTAACTGCCCAATTTTCAAAATTTCTCGGTAGAAAGACCCCCGAAAAAAGGAACCTAAGTTCACTCAGCAACCCCAACTCTGAAAGACTTCTAGCGTCCCTGTTTTAGGGACGCTACATTAGGTCATTACATTAGGTCCCTTCATTTAGTTTAAAACACATTACATTGCAAAAGGGAAAAAATGAGGCTCCATTCATAAAATAAATAAATACATTTTATTGAGACAAACATACCAATCAAAACCACAACCCACATGTCCACTGACATGGACATGACCACCAAAACACATCCTCTACCACTATGGGAAGCAACCCTTCCTGAGGCCTGTCCATGGTGTGTCTTAACACATCCGCAACTACCTTTCCACTCCTTCTCACAGGGAGATCCACATGCGAGGGTTTCACCCATGTCTGGCAACACTCACACAGGGGATCGTCCAATCCTGAGGAGCCTTCTGTGGATGAAGCCTTACGTGCCCATCAAGACCACGTAGCTTGCCATTCTACTCCTGACACGTATAGAAGGAAGAGAAAGCAGTCAAGACACAATGCTTTGAAACCCCTAGAGTACAGCACTAAAGAATTGCACTCATTCACAGGGCTGTCACAAGAGTGTGTGTGTGTGTGTGTACACTATAGATGGTGAAGTTGTGGACACTCTGTTCTCCAGTGTTCACCCTCAGTCAGCAGATCAGCATATCAACAGATCAACAAAATCCAGATTTATCTTCTGTGGTTTCTTAGTATGTTGGTAATAGATCGGATACAGTGTATGTGTATGTGTGTGTGTGTGTGTAGTTAGGTTTAGCTGTGTTTGCCAATTGCTGAGAGAAATGTAAAAATTACAAAGTTTAATGTGCAACTTATCAAATTTGAGCAATGAACATACCAACAGATGTCCCTGGGTTCTCACAGTCATTGTCACTTTGTTCGCCTGACAATGACAAGAGTGGATAACTGTTAACTGATAACTGTGCGGCTTAGCCCATATCAGATGGAGGATACCAGACCTGTATCCTCTCTGTCTGGTATATATTCATCAAGCTAGATTTAAAAGTGAAGCAGATATGAACAAATCCAGCTGTTGTAGATCCAGCTAAACTGACAGAGAGGTTAACCATTATAATAATAATAATAATAATCTGTGTTCACTTTCCTGTCTAACTTTCTCAATTCCAGTTTCCTGCAAACTGTTAACCTTCTTCATCCCTGATGCTTGCCTCAACTCTTGCCTCAAGTACCCTATCATACCTCACATTCACAAGCTTGCAGATTTTGTTAACAGAAAAAGAAATGCAGATAAGAAAAATATATATCGCACCATGTCACAACATAACTTTGTGTCATTCAGGAAACCTGTACATAAACATCTCCACACGTAGCAATCTAGCACTACTTTATGCCATGGCTTAGCCCTCAACACGGAACCTACCCATACACAAAGGAAATATATTAAAATATATTTTGGGGGGTCTAAAATATATGCTAAATATATTACAATATACTTGTTTTTCAGGCAGCTTACAAGAATCTATTCGGGAATATATTGAAATATATTGTAATATAATTTCAATTATATTTGAAATATATTTGCAATTTTTAATAGAAGAAAATTATTACATTGCAAATCACTTATTGCTCATTAGTGGCCAGATACATGGCAGTTTTACCATTTGGGTAACTGGTTTTGAACTCAATCTCGAACAGATGTTATTCCACAGCGTCATGATCTCAGATGCATTTCAATAATAATAAAAGT
Organism: Limnothrissa miodon; assembly: GCA_017657215.1. NCBI lineage: Eukaryota > Metazoa > Chordata > Actinopteri > Clupeiformes > Clupeidae > Limnothrissa > Limnothrissa miodon. The sequence continues at coordinate 142,055 of JAGFZM010001087.1, read as the reverse complement.
GTCCTGGCATTAACTACGTCTTTTTTTATAATGAAATAACTGAACACACAGTTTACATTATACAGTGTAAAGAATATTGGCTTTGTTTGGCTTGGCTCCGGTGAATATGCGGTCTCGCCCCTCCCCCACCCTGTTGAAGAAAAAGTAACAATTTAGAAAAAGACGTTGGTCTAACTGACTCGCGGCCGCGCTGCTCCTGCACAAAACATTTCAGCACATGTCAGTAAAGTCCCTGTATCTAAATAAAGGTAAGTTTCTGTACAGTCTTTCTGAAAATACTGAGGTCAATACCTTTGTTCTTGACGACTTCTGACCACTTCTGACGACTTCAACTGTTAACTTTACACCAGTTGGACTTTATTGATAGCTAACGCTAACATCGATGCTAGATTCCTGTCAGTGAAGTAACGTTAGCTTTTCCGATTCGTTTGTGTAGTTACTGTTGGTAAGTTTGTGTAGTAGGTAGGTAATTAAGTTAGAGTAAATCTCATAAACATCACATAATCCCTACATGATGTTATTTTCAAGGACCATATCCGTCAAAGCAATGTAAGAGTTTTGCTAGTTCTAAAAAGATTAACATGCTACTTAGCTAGCATTTCATTTGGTTTTGGCAAGTCAGTGTCTGCTATCTAGCATTTACAGTATGTTGTTTCCTGTTTATTACTGAAGGGTGTCAGAGGCTTTCATATAGTCTGTTTTCATTTAGTCTGAAAGTACTAGGCTTAGGCCTAGTTCAGAGGATAATTGCCAGCTACATCTGTAAATATTGCCTTAAGTTTTCTTACATTGTGTACACCAGTGGTCCCCAACCCCCGGGCCGCGGACCGGTACCGGTCCGTGGATCAATCAATACCGGGCCGCACAAGAATTAATTATTTATTTCTGTTTTATTTATTATCTGAATCGAGCGGTCTTATTTTGAAACGTCTTTTATTGTGAAATCTCTGTTACATCTCCTCATTTGAGCGCCAAATTTCCTCATTTCCTCCTCATTTAACCCAGCAAAATGAGTAAACAGGTGTCTTTGGAAAGTTTCTTTGTGAAAGCGAAAAAGCACAATGAAGAGAGAGAAGAGCAGCCTACGACTTCCAAGAAAAAGAAAGGTTTTAGCAGCCAGTACCAAGAGTCCTACTTGAAGTAGGGATTTATCGCGACAGGTGATTCCCACACACCAAGCCCGCTCTGCATAATATGCGGTGACCGGCTCTCAAATGAGGCAATGAAGCCTTCAAAACTGCATGTAAACGCCACCATAGCAACCAGTATCAGCGCGTTAGGGCCGTGGTCGGTAACACAGAGGTGAGGGAGAAGGGAAAGGAGAGGGGAATGGAGAGTTTCTGAGTGTCGGGCACGTAAACATACAGGAGATTCATTCACGGGCGACCAGAGAGTTTGATGTTATAATATCGTTATATTGTTGGAGCAATTGTCGGTAAAATTGTCAAGCGTTGACTGGTCCGCAGTTAGAAAAAGGTTGGGGACCACTGGTGTATACTGCATGGGGAGTAAATGCAATAATATTAATACAACATACTGCATCCAGCTGCCTTATTTTAACATTTGACATATCCTTTATGGTGTTCCTTCAGTCTAAACAACTGCACCTCCTGAATTCCTGGCATCATTTCTTTCTCAGCAGTGCCAACCGTTTGGTCAGCATTCCCCTACATCCCATCCGCACTGCTGTGCTCCCAGCTTGTGCAGCAGGTTAGTGTCTGTATGACCAGTCGTATAACCTAAAAAATCCAGCAAACTTGTAGTCTGTTTAGCTCTTTCTCAACGTTAATTTTTCCTGTGGAGTGAATCCGTGTTTTGCTGTCAACTTGTGTAGGAACTAAGTGCTTGGCTAAAGTCCCTCACTGAGATGTTCTGACAAACAGACTGGTACAGAGTGACGGTGAGTGACCAAGATATCCTTAACTTGACATTAACCCAAATATTGTCGCTTTTAACATTCTTATTAATGGAAAGATAAACTTTTGATTATTTCACAGCCATCATTCCAGCACCGGGCAATGTATGCTCATATAGTTTTTCTTCAGTTTTCAATTTGATGATCTTTGGTTGATTCACCATTCGGTCTACATTGTTGCAAATCTTCTTAAACTACAGTTCATGGTTATCTAGAAGACTTTGTATTGAAAAACACCAGGATTCCCCTTCAGTCAATACAACATCCACAACTGTTTATTATTGTACTAATGAAATTTGTTTTGTTCTTAGGGGTGACAATCTTAAAGGGATGTCATGGCAGACCAGAGGGAGCCTGTAAACCCTGATAACCTGAACGCAATTTTTGGTTAGTTAATGGACATTTTTGAAAATGTGATCATAACAATGTGAAACAAGTTCCTGTTGTTTGGAATATTGGACATACTATAGAGCCAAAAGCAAGTTAGCCAGTGTGATATTTGTGTGCTAGCCTCCAGTACACCATTCAGGCAAATGAATTGTAACATCAGACTGTTAGTGTACATACAACACTGTCTGTGTTGATACAATAATTTTTGGAAATAAAACTAGTCTTGGGTCACATTGTAATAGTCGCTCCCTGTAGTTGGCATAAGCTACCACAGTGGACCGACTATAGTGCATGGAGTGTGCTTCTGTGTTTATTTAAGGTTCTATAAATTGGAGAATTGTAAAATGATGCCACTGCTGAGAATCTAGTTCCTCAAAATGTAATACGATCATAGAAATATAAGGTTTAAGATTTATTTCTAACATTACTGAAATTGACAGTCTACCATTAGAATTTATTTGCCTTGTGTGTATTGTAGTGTGGGTAAGACTGTTTAGTGGCATGCTAGCATATAACATTAGCTACTGATTTAAAAAAACACACTGGATAACTTGAAAATTAGGTCAAAAGTTCCAAACTACGCCATTAACTAGTTTCCATTTATTGTGGTCCAATTTGGTCTACTTGCATGATATAAACACGGTGTAATGTGAAACCATCACTGCACAGAGAAAAGTATTTTCTTGACTAACATGGCATCCTGCAAATAATTTAAGCTGTTTATACTTAAACAAGGTCTACCATCTTCTCCATCCTCAGAAACAATGCTGAAGAAATTTCCGATGGCATCACGTGGCCAACTGGGCTGCAAATAAACAGCAAGCTGTCCAAAACAAATAGATGTATATGTATATTCCGTATGTTCTTTTCAAGCATTGACAGCCAATGTTTCACAGCAAATGTCATTTTTGGTTTACACCGTATAATAAAACCTAATTTTATTTTTTTACTCATGGTACTGTTGATTTTTTTTAGAATAACCATATGTGTTTGTAGTTGAATGAAGTACTGACATTGTGGCAGACTACCCCAGAAGTGTCTGAAAGGCCCCTTCAGAGTGTTAAAGCATCCACAGGATATGCCCTAGTTGTGCCCTAGTTGCTCTAGGCTTAGGGAATATACGTAAATATAGGGGCTTCATATATTTCAATATAAAAAAATATATTTCTGAATGTATTTAATTATAAGGGCTACTTATATTTCAAATATATTTACATATAAGGGCCACTTATATTTCAAATATATTTAAATATAAGAGCAACTTATATTTACATATAAGTAGTACTTATATTTCAAATATATTTAAATATAAATGAAACTTATATTTACATATAAGTAGTACTTATATTTAAATACAGGTAGCTCTTATATTTCAATATAGTTCTTATATTTCTAAATATATTGTGACATATATTAACATACAATCTTAAAAATATATTTCCAATATATTTCCTTTGTGTATACGTTAGCTAGCTCGCTATGGAGAACGCTGGCCTTTTGGAGACATTACAACTTTTGTGACAATTCAGAAAATGGGCAAAACCACGTCAACATCGATACATAACTTCTGTAAATATATTACAACTAGAATAAGCAAGAAGACAGTAGACAGAAAATAAACTTTACCTCGGTGTTTGTTTCCGCAGTGTAGGCTTGGCTGCTTCAGGTTGAACGCACCATCAAAACAAAAGCGGAGTGGTGGAGGAGGGACTTACGTGGCATGACGGACAGCTTTGCCATCAAATGGATTTACGCAAAAATCACATGGCGTCATTTCTCAATCTTTCATTGGTCATTTAGATATTTGCTGTGTACTGTATGAGGACATGAGCGTCGAGATTCTATTGGTCGAAAAAACTCAAAATAAAAAAAAATGGAGATACGTGTTGTGTATCGGACATCGACGATATGTTCTCCCACAAGGATGTGACTGCGCCAACGGCAAAGGGCTCACAAGTGTTCATCCGCCATACATAGTTCTCCTTGTTATCTGCTTAGAAAATTGCTACGTTTTATTTTATGTCACCACAACCATCTTTAAAAACTATTCGAGTATCCGCATGTAAATAGGAAAGACGTGGATTTGCTTGGTAGCTTCTAACTTCAAGGCTATTTGGTGTACATTGAAAGCTAAATGCTAAGAAAGTAGCATCGCGCACCAGAACGATTGCGTGCACACACAGAGACAAAACAGGTATGTATCAACTCGTCTAAATTAGGGGAAGAACATATTTCAATACAGAAGTATGGTGGCGTGTTGCTTTAACAACTCTAAATAATATCATAAAGGCATGTGTTATTATGCACAGATCGTGCAGCACCAGAAAACCCACCAAGTCCAACACCGGATGTAGAAGAAGGTGAGCACGTAGCCTAAAAGATTATTAACACTTTGACTGCCACAACGTAAAGTTACATGATGAAAACTACTGTAGCCTCTGTTTTAACTTATAGGCTACCTCAGAAACAGAGGCATGTAGAAATAAACAGTTTGCCCTGGCTATCTCATCCAAGCATTTAGTCTAGTCCTAAGAACTAGTTGGCTATTCATTAATTATAACAAATTCTGACTCGGCCTGAATTATTATTGTTGTGGATGTACAAAACATACAAAACCAAACTGTTTTGATAATTAATTAATTTGGCCAGTGGTGGCACAGGAGGTAGAGGTGCCATTCGGCATCCGGAGGGTTGCAGGTTCGAGCCCCACTACATCGAAGTATCCTTGAGCAAGATACTGACATCCTCTTCAAATGTTGTGTTGCAAAGTGTGCATTTCTGTTTTGCACACATTGTGTGTTCATTGGGTGAACCTATTTCAGTGTGTGGGGTCTTTGGCTGAGCTGTCAACACATGGTGCAAAAATTTTCCAGGAACCATAGACAACCCAATCATGTCAGGTGCTAAAAAATGTGTAACAACGTGCAGTAGAAACGACATTACTCGATGTCATGGGACCGCTGTGTTGTGTCTGCATATTTTACACTGTCTCTTGCACTACATTGTCACAAGTAGACTGTTGAGTCAATTGAAAAGTGAATTGCTACCACCATTGAAACTCCATGTCCCAGAATCCACCAGCAAGATAGCTGCTGCTTATGAGGTCACTTGTGCTGCAATGGTGGCTTCTCAGCCAAACAAAAGGATAGCGCACTATGCAACAGCACAGCAAGCTTCACTCAGAAGTTTCTTCCAAAGACGCCAATGGTTGGTAATCATGTTGGTTTATATTGATTGCTGTGTTAGTTTGGAAGTATCTTTATTTAACTAGAAAGTATCTTTGTTTCTTTCTTTGTATCTTTGGTTACTTGCTGAGCTAAGGATTTCAGCACTGTGTTTGTGTAATGATTTCAGTTTGATCAATTTAATTAATACTGTGTTTAATAAGCTAAAAAGTTAAAAGCAAAAATTAAATTATGAAAGGTAATACAAAGTCAAGATAAGTTTAACAATGTATAAAATGCTTGATTTTGAGTTTAAACATGAAATAATTTCAGTTAATTTGGAAAACTTTACAATTATTGAATTTAATTTAAAATTGCTTCTTCTGAAATGTACCATCAAGAGTATTTATAACTGATACATAAGTTCTGCAAGTCATTGTTTGAAGGCGAAAGTTTAACTTAGAGAACATTATTTGACATTGTTGGGTTTAACTGTTTGTTTGTTTTTTCTAACCTCCAATTTCTATGTTTGAAGGTTATCAACCTACTGATATATCAACTACTGATTCATACTAATCAACTTAGAGTTGAAAATAAAAGTTGAAAATCTGAAGCAAGAGTTGTCCCTGAGTGTCCTTTGGAGTGAAACTGGAGTTGAACTTGACTTAGACCGATTCCAGACACATGTGTCTGTGCAGGAAACCCCTGTGAACCCTCTGCTTGTTGCATCTTTAATTTTGTACAGTAGGCCTGCTGTATGGCTGCAACACTTCTCTTGGCCAGCCATGCAGTCACACACTACATTAAGAATTTTTCCGTTGTTTCTATGAATAGTTAGTTCACTGCCTGTGAAAATCTTACACCTTTTAACATGAGTTCATTTGTGGTGTGCAAAATCCATCCAGAGCTCGTATAATTCTGCCCTTAGATCAATGCCCTGTATTTTGAATTTTGAGCCTCATCACATGCCAGATGATGAATGAACTAATTCTAAATACCTGTAAAAACACGTTGGGTATTTTTATGACTAACTGGTTGTGGTAAATAGGCTAGTATTTTGCAACTTGTGAAGCTTGTGAGCATATTAGCAACACAGCTAATAATAACAGCATTCATTTTGAACATATTAGCAACACCGACAGGAAACGATAGCGTTTGGTTCTATAGAGTTGGTAAGTAACCTGGAAGCCTGTAGTTTTTCTTGTTAGCATTTAACGACATCCGGTTCCTAAGGTTTTTCCCCTATGGGAAATCCAATGTTAATTTTGCAGCCTCGTCTCAAATACGGTGTGAGCGAAAGCATGTGAGTAGACGACCTCTGCATTCGATGAAGGATGTTAAAAAACATGATATGGACAACAGGTTTGCAAATTTGGACTCTAATGAGTAAAATAAGATGTGGCTATCACTAGGCTACAGCGGAAAGACCTGTTGACTACATGTTCGCGGCGCTTAGCGGCGAATGTCATGTACATGAAGGCATAGACACCATGACCCTTTTCAAACAAGTCGATATTGTGCAGTGTTTTAAAACAAACGTACCAATTGTTGACCATTGTAATCGTTGCAAATTACATTGAATCATTGTACATACAGAACATATTGTATTTTAAATAATTTTACCGTTGTTTTTTTAAATTAGGTAAGAGTAAGGTAAGAGACAACTCCATGTAGTTCTTAATTTTTCGCTGTTAGCAGAGGGATAGCAATATTCATTTATCATTGTTACAATGCGTCTAAAAAACACACAGACAATGTTGCTACTCATTTTATTGATGAAAAACGAATGCCTAGGTCCTTGTAGGTCAGACACTGCCATATTTGTTGTATATGTTGTTTTATTATTTGAGCCATTCATTTTCCCATAGGGGTTTTCGCTTAGGAACCAGAAGTAGGGAAATGCTAACCCGCAGCATACAGAATGACGTGGTTGACTTACCAACTCTATTGTCGTCATTATTAATACCCAAAACAATCAATGCATTTTGTTGTCAATGAATTACTTTAATTGGTAATTTTCTGAACATAACACAGCTAGTAATGACAGCGTTCGGTTTAATTGTTGCCATTATTCATGACAATTATTTTTGTTATTAAAAAAAATACCTTCATTGGTAAGTTTAGCCCACTGCCTAACGTCCTCTACCTGAAAGCAAAGAATAGGAACCCAGGGAATGAAAATCACAACACTGGCAAATATGATATCCAAGTGATTACACATCACTTTGGAACTAAAACCATTGCACTCATTATTTGCAGCTCCAAAAAGAAAATAATTTTGTATTTGTATCTATTATGTTTCATACAGGTATCATATTTTAATGCAGTAAATGTAACATTTGAAGTATAAATATCTACATAATAATTGCTTTGCTACTACAATTGATTTTCACATTCACATTTTCAAATCAGTTAACACACAGGCCTAAATAAATGTACACTGCCTAAAATGACACACTTTGTTTGCAAAAAGCTCTGATGGTGATAAAACAGAAAATGTAAATAAATTATATTCAAATATTATTGAAGAGGTTTAGAAATACACTGAACCTTGTGTGCATAAAGTCATCACTGACAAGAATGCCATTTATGATGATTCCAAAAGAAAACTAATTTGTTTTATCATATGTTGTAAAACTTAATATAATAGTTCTTCTCTCTATTCTACCCTATGGAACTTCCTTGGAGTGACAATGTGTTTTACACATTGTCACTCCATGATGTGTTTTTTACAGTAACACATCGTTCACTGGACATGAACCTCTGGCTCCAACAGCAGGATTGAGCAGTGCTCTGGAAGCCATCACTGACCTCATTGATCTCCCCATTGGAGAACACTGGCCACAAGAAGCCCTGCTGAATCCACTGTCATGCTGCCATGTGGGGGCGTCTCCCCCTCTGTCTGCTGCCGCCAATCCTCTCTGGTCAGATGGCCCATCTAGATGAGGGGAGGAGGAGACACACGCTCTGAAAGGAGTCCTGGAGCATCTTAGTCATGTCACTTTACTACACTGATTTACAGTAAAGCAACAGTTCAGAGTGTCTCAAACCCCAGCACTATTGTTATTGGAGCTCACTGTGCTGTTGGTGATAGGAGGAATGAGAGAATTTGGCACAACCTCGGCAAAATAGCCAACCAACAGCTTACACTAAATACTTCCGTTGGAAATGAAATTGAGTGAGTCCATGATGCCGTTCAGAATCTAGAATCCTTATTATTGGCCAAGTGTATTTATATGTGTATTTAAGTGAATTAAGTGTATTTAAGTGAATTTATTCATGGTATTTGACATAATCGTGAATTAATAAATCGCACACAGTGAAATCCTACTAACACAGGGGATGGGGGTGGCCTGCTACAGCGGCACCTGGGGAGCAGTGGGGGGTTAGGTGCCTTGCTTAGGAGCATTTCAACCGCGGACCACTGCTGCAGGATTGAACTGGCAAACCTTCAGATACAAGCCTAACCAGTAGGCCACAGCTGTCCCCAGTCTTAGTTCATACAGGCAGCAGTTCATTGTTCGGTCCATGTTGTATCAAAATGTCTCTCTTTTTCCTACCAACACTCACAGAGGTCAAACAACAGTGAGTTCATTTGTGGTGTGCAAAATCTGGCCAATCCATCCAGAGCTCATATAATTCTGGCCTTAGATCAATGCCCTGTAGTTTTGAGTGAATTTTGAGCCTCATCACATGCCAGATGATGAATGAAATAATCCTAAATACCTGTACACACCAGTGAACACATTGGCTATTTTTATGGCTAACTGGTTGTGGTAAATAAGCTAGTTTTTTGAAACTTGTGAAGCTTGTGAGCATATTAGAAACACAGCTAATAATAACAGCGTTCACTTTGAACATATTAGCAACACTGCTACTAACGATAGCATTTGGTTTTATTGTTGTATTAATACTAAAAACAATCAATGCATTTTGTTGTCAATTAATTACGTCTTCGCTGACAACAAAAGCCTGAAGCCCTAGCCAGTAGGCCACAACTGTCCCCAGTCTCAGTTAATACAGGAAGCAGTTGTTTCAAAATCTCTCTCTTTTTCTAAATTAAAAATTCTACTGAATAAAGCTGAATCGGAATAAAGCGTTTACATGTAAGTGGAATTAGTTACACATTTTTTCTAAGAATTGGCTATTTATATCTACACACAAATTGAAAAACCTTTGACCAAATCAGCAAAACATTCTATATCTCTTGCAAAAGATAATACATCTTGCTTAACTACTGTACAAACCTTTGTAAAAAAGATTTGTACCAAACAGTTAACACTAACCATCATATTTATAAGCACACAATGTGCCAACTACACACTGATGGTATAAATGAAAAACACATCTGGCTTTTGTTTTCTCTGTGCACAAGGTATGTCCATTTATACTTTTGTCATAATTTTGTCATACATAGTTCTGTAAACACACAGTGATTCACATTCAAAGTATGAATGTTTATTCACACACATCAAAACAAACACAAGAAAACATACAATTTCACTGAAAGAGAGAGAAATGATTGATGGGAATATCATCATAGTCCTTCCAGCGCCAGGATGAGAAGAATTCTTCAATTGGATTGAAGAATAGAGAGTAAGGGGGGAGGTTGAGTACAGTGAAGAGTGGGTGATCTGTAAACCAGTTGTGGACCAAAGCAGCTCTATGGAACCTAACATTGTCCCATAAGATGACATACCTGATCTGCTCACGCCACTGAACATTACGTGTAGTCAGTATACAGTATAATGTAGTGTCTTCTTATCCTTCCTCCTTCTTCTTCACCTCCTCACCCTCTCCCTTCATCACCTTATTTTACTGTATCTTCCTCTAAATTCACGTCCTACTCCTAGTCCATGTCCTCCTCTTCCACCTGCTGCTTCAAATCCTCATACTCTTCCTCGCCCTCCTCTAATCCTCACTTTTCTCAGTCTTCCCCCCATTGTTTCTCACATTGAAAGCTTATTTATAGTGCTCATGCTGATTGCAAAGTGAACTAATTATCTAAAAAAGTTTCTGCATGGCACAGTGTGGTTAACAGTTAGCAAAATAGTGTAAATAATAGCAATAAATATGTATATTTTTACTAGGAGTGTGCTAATAATTTGGAAATTGTGTGTAAAGTAGTGAGTTGTGTTTACAGTTCCGCAAAAAGAGTGCTGTGGAGCAGATTGTATTTACACATTTGCAAATTGTGTGTTATAAAAGTGCAAACAGTGTGCAAAGCAGTGTTTGTGCTTTTAATTATGCAAACTCAGTGAGTAGTTTACCTACAACTATTAATAGTTTTAGAAATTGTGCTACAAAAATCATTGTTAGTGTTTAAGCATTCAGAAAAAAATGTAAACAAAGTGTAACGATACCTTAAACAAAAGTGCTGCTTTGCACTTTAGTAGCAATTCTGCAACACACATGCTCCTTTTTGCAACACACTGCTCCTGCACACTACACACTATTTTATACATGAGACACTTTGTTCAAAACTGAAATCTCATGCTACCATTGGGAAAACACATCTATTCAACATACAAAACACACTGCGCAATTGAAAACACTTAGATACATACACATCTGAAAATACTTACTTACAAAACTGAACATCAATCAGCCAGCTACAAAAAGTCCTTTGTTACTGTAAGACATTTTGAAAACTTGCAAGCATGGAGTAAGGGAGAGCTAGAGGTAGAGGAAGAGAAAGACAAAGATAGAGGGACGTGTTCGGGGCCATATAAGGACCATCATTTCAGATGATGCAAGATCAACTTACTGTATAGTGGACCATGACGTAAATCATGTCCTGACTATGAGGGACTTGAACAACTTGAAGTTGTGTTCCTGCCCCTTACTCACCATTTCTAAATTATATCGAGGAATTTTCTGCTTGCAGATGCCAACCATATGCACGAGAGAAGACATTGCTTATGATGTTGATTAGATCCTGTGGCCAGGCCCAACAGACAGCAGGATCCATAAACCCACTTGTGCACAGCTGTGTTTTTCTGTGTTTACAGTAGTGTATTGTTTGTTTTATTTTTGCTTTAACTGAATTTACTACACTGTAAAATACACTACTGTAATATAATGTTTTTACATTTCATTACATTTATGCATTTAGCAGACACTTTTATCCAAAGCGACTTACAAAACGAGGATAACAATCGAGCTACATAGCAGAAACCTAAAGGAGCATAGTGCTAGGGGATAGTGCTTCAGTTCATTTTAGTGCTAGGATAGAAGATGTTCTCTGAATAGCTGGGTCTTTAAGAGCTTTTTGAAGGCCTCCAGAGATGGCCCTGTTCTGATTGTTTTTGGTAGGTCATTCCACCAGCGTGGGACGACATATGAGAAGAGTCTGGATTGCCTTGGGCGAGGTGCCGGGACTGCCAGTCGACAGTCATTGGAGGACCTGAGTGTTGGGGGGGTAGCCTGAGCTTTTATGAGAGCGCTTAGATAAAAAGGGGCAGATCCTCTAAGCACTTTGTAAGTCAGCATCAGTGATTTGAATTTGATGCGAGCCGCCAGTTTTTGATCTGAAAATTTGCGATTCGAGCCGCCAGTCTTTGATCTGAAAATTTAAAATTTTGATTAAAATTCTGTGGAATTGAATAAAAACTGTAAAAATCAAGGACTGCAGTGTTTTATATAAAGTAGACTAGTGTGATATGAGAGTGTATTGACATGACGCAAGTGGGTATCATTTTGTCATCAAAGTGAGGTTTTGGCAAAGGATTGTTAGGTTTTGATCGCAGAGTTTGTATTTGACATAGATGTGAATGGTTTATTTCCCTGTGTTTTTCCTTACTTCCTTGTGTGTAGAGTTTTGGCACCATGAGCCAAGTTTTGCAAAATGTGTTCAAGCAATGGACAAAAACTGTAAATGTACCCTCACATCATTAGCCACAAGTGTGATGAATTTTGAGTTGTTGTGTTCAACCGGTGACATCTGAGCTTTAGTTGTGTTTGACTTTTGCCACCTGTGCTCATCATTATGCAAAACAGGTGCATCACAATGAGAATGTGTTGACAAGATGTGTCTAAATAGTTGAAAAGTGCTTATGGTCTTGCCAAAAGAGTGACTGAATCAATACGTGGGTTCAGGCAACTGAGAACTTGGTTCAGACAATAGGGTTTAGTGGTTTAGCAACCGAGAAAAACAGTAAATAGAAAGTAGATGGGTTATTTATTTATTTATATATATATTTTTTTATATAGTTTTGTCAAGTTTTCCCGGGCAACGTCGGTTATTTTAGCTGCAATACTTTCGCCAAAACTCGCTGAAATGGGGAAGCGCCGGGTATTTTAGCTAGTAGTACATATAAGCCAGAGCACTGATTTGAGGCGCTAAAACAGATAGTAATCTAAGGAGGAGTTCCTGCAAGCCATGGAACTGGCCTGTGGTGACATGGGTGTGGAGGCATGGTACTGTAAGCCTGGATACGGCATGCCAGTTGCCTGGCCAGAGAAAATGTGGCCTGTGATGTAGATGAAGTCCTGTAGCCTGACCCAGTACAGAGAAATGATGGCGAATTAATGCACTACTTTTCTTTGTACTTCATTAGTATATTTTTGTGCTATTTTTATGTACAAGTGCTACATAATGCACAGGATTTCTGTTTTGTGTTTTTTTGCAAATTCTTTTTTCGTTTTACTTTTTTCTATGTAGTGTTTAGTGACTACTCAGTAAAGTATTTCATTTAGATTGACTTTAGGCATGATTTGTTCAGTTTTGAGCACAGATTGAACTGTTTTGGGGTGGAAGTATGGTTTTGCAAGATAAGTCAGAGGTTTTGTGAGACAGACAAAGGGTGAGACAGACAAAGCTAGAGAGAAAGAGAGAGAGAGAGA
>JAGFZM010001087.1:95508-115873 GCA_017657215.1 Limnothrissa miodon | reverse complement strand
GGTGAGGGAGGGCAAACTAGTAATGGTAGGGTACGGCTACACCACATTACATTACACTACACTAAACCTAAACCGACCACTAAACCGACTACACGACACTATACTACACCAAACTACACTACACCAAATTACACTACACTACACTACACCACAATACACCACACCACTCTACACTAATGATGTGCTGTGTATGTGGGGAGTGGGCATGGGATGAATGTGTACTGTTGTATGTGAGGAGGGGGATGGGGGGCAGCTGGTACTGCAGTGTAGTCGAGGACAGTGTTCTGAGTGAATGTGGGAAGTAATGCACTACTCTGTAAATAAAGTGTGTTTAAAATGGATACAGTGCTGTTTAATATACAGCATTCCTGAGCGATTGTTATTGTAACATTTCATACACATATGCCACAAACAGGGACTGCTTCTGTCAGTTAACAAATTAACGTAGGACTTCCTTAATGATTTATGATGGCTATTACTAACAGGAATGTTAATCAAACTCTCTCTTAACTTTTTTTAAAAGTCATTCTTTATTCAAAAGCTTTTTAAAATATGTTTTCTTTCCTTCTCTCTTTCTCCTGCATGGCCACACATCCATCCATAGAACAGCATCACTGGTGCTAGGCGTCAGTGCTATGTGACTGAATGTGACAAAGTGTCAGTTCCATCACCTGCAGTCAGCCAGTGACAGAGTCTTCACTCCAGTGCCCAAACTGCCCATCCATCACTCTGGACACATGATGGAGAGAAGAGAGAAAGAGAGGGGGGAGAGAGAGAGGGGGAGAAGAGAGAGAGAAAGAGCGAGAGGGAGAGAGAAAGAAAAAGAGAAGTACAAGAGAGAGAAAGAGGGAGAGAGACAGGGAGAAGAGAAAGGGTGAGTGAGAGAAAGAGAGTTAGAAGAGAGAGGGAAAGGGAGAGAGAGACAAGAGTGGACAAGTATCAGACAGAGAGGATGGAAGAGGCCGAGACACCCAACAGCTTGTTCCTGACGGGTGCTGTGTGTTGCACTGACAGGAGAGGTGAGGAGCTGACCTCCCCTGTGCAGGCCAGTGTGCATCCAGGGTGACCGCTCCAGAGCAGATGGGCAGGCACACAGGCCAGCAGGCTCATGAAGCCTCAGAGAAGCTGACACAGCGGGACAGCATGATAGACAGATGAATGGGAGGGGGGAGGAGATGGAGGACAAGCATGGATGAAGATGTTAGGATGGTGTCAAGGGTCTGAGACAACCTGAATTCCTCTACACTGTGTTAGAACAGAAAGTGTGAAGGCAGCTGGGGATAGAAATGCTGTGTGTGTGTGTGTGTGTGTATGTGTATGGGTGTGTATGTGTATGAGTGCATTTCTGTCATGCTGTGTTTGTTTGTACCCTCTTCCCATTCCTGTATAAACTGTGTATCTTGGCAGAAATCCACTAAAATGTCTTTCAGGTTGAGTTTAATTGGGGTGAGGGACATGCAGTAGGCAGTAGAACTTTCTCTGCCTGACAAAAGAAGTTCTAGAATAGAAATAGAGTGGAGTAGTAAATAGAACAGAATTCAAAACCAGATGCAGATAAGAGCAGATAAGCTGGATTTATACTTCTGCGTTGCGTCATCGCAGACCTTCACCGGTACTACGTAGACACCTTTCGTGCGCATGAAAGAAATCCTGACTACGCATCAAAGTGTCGCCGACACGGTACGCAGACCGACGCAGATGTAATGAATTGTGATTGGTCCGCTTTACATCAATTCCAGTCAACGCCTTTCCAGTGCGTTGTGTGTACAAGACCGGCATTTTTGAACTTACATAAATGGCCTTATAACTACCCATTCACCTGACAAAGACAGTTGACCATAGAAAGTAATGACCTAATAACTATGCTTATTAACTAGACAAAGCTTCCCATCAACACATCCGACACAGTTTGGGAAGTCCCACAGTCTGCAGAAATCTCCGGCTATCATTTCCCACTGGTTAGTTGACGGACAGGGCAAAAACTCGGGCTGCAGTGTTGTCCACAACGCTTTGCAAACCTGTGGATGAGGCCAGCTTGTAGCTTGCCGCTAGCTACAGCCTGTTGATTTGCACCTGAAGCCAATACTTGCAACGCAACGACTGGAAAGCACACACGCAAAGGACCCTTTCTAAACTCAATGACCCCCTAGCGTTGTGGCAGTGAACTGCCACGTGTAGCAATTACGCGGATGCAGAGGTATAAATCGACCACTGAAGTATAAATCAAATACGTTGCAAAGTTGTCTGCAACGACGCGACGCAGAAGTATAATTCCAGCTTTACTAGTGGCGGTTCTACTAAGACTATACGACTGTTGGTTGCTACCTCCTGTCTCATATACACTAAAACATGCCTAAAGCAGAGGGTGCAAAGTTAGAGAAAACAAGTCAGCTGCAAGCTAGCAAATCACAGCTGTCAGGCTTCTTTAAACAGCCACGTCTAAGTCCAAACTCATTAGCCTCCATGTTGAGGAGCTCAAGCAAACGCACAACAAAACTTGCCTGTGTTGTGACGCGCAGCAGTGTTGTGGGCCCAGGCAATTGTATTAGCCGCTTGGTTTATTAAGGTAAGAGTGTTGGGGAGGCGCCTTATCCCCGAGGAAGGACTAAAAGGCTCCGCCAGCCGCTGCACAAATAGGGGCCCCCGTGTCACAGAGGAGACGGAAGCTCATCAGTGGTGGCAGCTCCTGCCGTTTACCTGATGTTGGAGCACAACTCGAAAAAGCTTAATACATCTATAATGTGTGCACTGCTGCTAGGCTAATTACAGAGCCTACAGCTCAAAATGGCTCCTCCAAGCTCCAGCTCCTATCCTCGATCGAGCCTCCCCTCCCCTTTCCTCTCCTCTCCCAGAACAGAGGCACCCAACAGGCATACCCACTGCAGAGTACTGGGCTCCAAAGGGCCTTTAAGAGTTGATTAAAAACACATTAGCGAGACGTTATCCCTCAGACACGGCCGGGACAGCAGGAACCATTGAGGGAGTTCAATTTTTTATTATTTTGCGCAAATGTAATTGACATAATAGCCGCGGCGCAATCTAATTTTACCTGTGCCGAGATATTCACAGGCCATCATGAACGCAATGAAAACATAATTGGAATGCTTCATAAAGACAAAATGATTACAGATCAGACATTGGTTTAACATAACTGGCATCCGATAATTTCCATAATAACTTAGAGAAGCGAGCTTGAGAGCGTATTTGACAAGCTTCAGCAGTCTAATGACACAATAAAGCATTGTTCCTCTAGCATGCCAATTTTCCCTCCAGAACAAACCTCATCAGGAGAACACTACCAAGGATAAAAACACTGCCAAGTGATAAAAATCAACTGCTACTTGATTGGACTGGGACTACCTTCCTACCTGCTAACTGGACCCTTCAAATATTTCCTTCAGAATTGATCTCACTGTTTGACTTTTACATCATGTCAGGCTGGTAATGTCCTGCTCAGAACCTTTGACAATCTATGGCTTGACTAATAATGTGTGAACTATACTTTGGGATTATTATGGTGCTAAATTAACACCGTGGACTAATTACTATCTCAGCAACTGCTAATTGCAACCCTTTGCATTACCCTAGGTAGTTGGGTTAGCCCCTTGAACCACAGATTTTCTTCCTATACAACTACAGATTAAAATGAGAGAGTTGCTTCTGGGTGTTCTTTGCTTTGACGCAGCACAAGGCATTGTGTAAAGCGCTGTACAAACTGAATTGAATTGACTGCTATGGTACAGACATTGTAAATATTAAATAGATGTACGTTGATCCACACATTAATGTCTAATTACCAACAGAAAATTAATATTTCTTTAATACCAGTTGCATACTGATATTTCATTGGTAGCATTGCTTCTTACTTCAGACTCAGGCCTATTTTTGGTGTAAAAATAATGCACAAGATGTGTGCATGCTACATTAAATCTTTAAATTATATAAATATTTAAAGAAAAATAAAAAACCCTATTTTTCCTTTTTTTTCTAAAAAAAAAAAAAAATAAACCTGGCATACCCAAATTGAAAGCTTGACAGTTCCTACATAGTTTTAGACTCAGGGATGTGCCTCATACCATTGGAAAGGTGACACCCTCAAGTTTTATCTAAAAGAATATGTATGTTTCTGTGACATATGGACACAGAGTTATAGAGGTTGGAAGTTTTTTTTTTTCCGCTCATTTCAAATGTCTATGAACTAACTAAGATATGAAGGTACCATCCATATGATACCCCCAAATAAAACACTTAAGGGGTTAAGGGCTAACACAGTCCCCCTTTTCCCCCCACCACAAAGAGTGGGCTTCTTCTCTCAATATGAGAACACGCCGATGGTGAAAGGAGGTATCTTGCTCCAAAGCCATCATGAATTGCAAACAGGGATGCCAAGTGTGACTGAGACATGGGGGACTTGGCAAACAGGGATGCCAAGTGTGACTGAGATTACCAGAAATATGGTTCATTGTTCCCAAAAAAAACCTAGCCCATTTGGCTTTTAACTCACACCATTGTTCTAAATACTGTACACTTACTGTAATGTGAGTCTCATTACAACCTGAAATTAGACATATGGCCTTTAGTCAACAACATTTCTGACTGTGTCTACTGTAGTGTTACTTCTGTTACAACAAAATTACACATTTAGTACACACTAGCATGTGTTTTAGTCTGAGGAAAAACTTGTCAAATCTAGCCTACCTCCAAGAAAAAAAATGGTCATTTAGTCAGAACTTTACAGAAAATAGTTATTTTTCGCTTTTAGAAAATATAGTTTTTACTGTGTTGCAGAGTTAGCCAAAACACAAACACACATATCTATCCACAATCTGTTGGGCCTGTGTTAGAGCTTGGTGAGGAATGAACCAAGAGTACTGTACAGACACAGCTAAACTGCATACACTACATGCATGCTATGAATATAATGTATGTATATTTTATAATGTATTTCAATGGGATTAAATGACTTTGACAATGGGAATGGTTAATGGGAAACAATGTCTTGTCAATGAACATTCATCAATGTCCAATAAAACATTGTCACCACCCAAGTTGACTGTTATCATTCAGAAATGTAAACAAGAGGTCCTGGGCATGCTAAGAATGTAAACATCTAGCCTACATCACACTCACTCTGATGTTAGTACCATTACACCCTGAAATTAAACTCATTTACATACATTTACCACAAATTAGACCCATGGCCAATGCGCTGATTGCATTTATGCATTTAACCTAGTGTTACCCTACTACCATCATAATATGAAATGAGACACATATTTTCTGTGAACTCATTCGTGTAGTGTGCATGTGTGACCATACAAGCACACGTCTCGCACACCCGAGTTCCAAATGAAGCTCTTATCTGCAAGAATGGCACAGGGCTTATCTGCATGTGTGTCTAGCGAGCCAACGTGTTTTTCCCAGATCCGTGTGCATCTGCATGACTGAACCCCACAACATTTAGGATGCTTTCTGGAGAGTCAATTAGCTACCCCTTTTCTCTTTCCCCAACCTCCATTCCTCCATCCATCCCTACCTCCACCCCTTCCTCTTTTTCCTATCTTTCTCTCCCTCCTGCCCATGATCTTTATTTATTACCTCTGGATGGCTGATGGAAATAGCATTAAGAGAGAGAGAGAGAGAAACATGGAGAAGACACGGTGACATCACTTAAAAGAAAGGGCATCACACAGCTGGGTGACAGCCATTAGGTGTCTCCTGCTCACGTGCGCTGCTAATGGAGCCAGACTACTGTGATGGAAACACACACACACACACACACACAAACACACATCACTGTGGCCCATGCCACTGTGCCAGGACTAATGGCTGAGAAGCACAATATCTGTGTGTGCACGAGTGTGTGATAAAAGTTGTACCCCATGCTGTGAGACAGTATGTGTGTGTATGTGTGTGCATGCATGCACATGTGTGTGATAAAAGTTGTACCCCTTGCTGTGAGGAAGTGTGTATATGTGTGTGTGTGTGTGTGTGCAGTGCAGCGGCGGCCCCCAGCTGGGGCACATTTGGGAAATGCCACTGAGCATGGGGTGCTTGCTTCAGCAAGCGCGGTCACACACATGCACACACACATATACATGCACGCAGACACATACTCTCACACACACTTACATGCCCGCCCGCATATACACTCATACAGAAACACCCACCCACACATACATGCACACACACACACACGCATAACCCAATACACACTGAACAATTGGGAATCCAATACCAGCTTATACAAAGGTAGTGCACGGACATAGCCCCTTTCAATCCCCTCTGTGTGTTCTGCTCCTATCGAGCGCCAAAACTTCTAAACCCTCTCCTTAAAGTGTGTGTGTGTGTGTGTGTTTGAGAGAGATTGTGTGTGTGTACAAGAGAGAGAGAGAGAGTGTGTCTGTGTGTGACAAAGAGAGTGTGAGAGAGAAAGAGAGAGAGAGGGTCTGTGTGTGTGTGTGTGAGAGAGAGAGAGAGAGTGTGTGTAGGTGTGTGTGTCTATGAGAGAGAGTGTGTGTAGGTGTGTGTGTGCGCATGTGTCTGTTCATAGAGCCGCTATGACCCGCTGATCCTGGCGGATGTTCACCTGCTTGCCCTCTGCACTCAACTAGAAAACAGCCCCCAATGGTCAATGTCAGGGGGAGTGTGGGACTGACTGAGTAGACAGTCAAAGATGCATACACACACACACACACACGCACTTACAGGCCTGCACACACACACACACACATGCACACACACATACACTTACACACACACAAACATATACACTTACATACACACACATAACAACAATGCCGGTGAAAGATACCGGTCTTGTGAAAGATGCTGTCCTCTGTGCCAGGAGCTGACAGCTAGACATGGCCAACCTGACTTCGCCGTGACCCTGGCCACTACGTCTGTACTGTAAGTCTGTCCCGTCTCCTGTCTCTACCGTGACTCAGAGTGGCTCTGAACAGGGTGTCTGTGACCTGGACATCCTGACTGTTATCTGGCCTGGCCCTGTGCTCTTTGTCTCTGTCTCACGGCTGGGCTTCTCTGAGTAGGCTACGCATGACGGGAGACCAAGAGCTCTTGCCGCAGGGGGTGTTCTCTGGCTTGATGTCACACAGACAGCTTTTAATTAACATTAGCTGAGTGTGTGTGGGCAGGGGGATTTTGTGTGTGTGTGCATGAGACAAAATAGTCAAAAAGGACACCCAGGCTAAAGTGATCAGGTGTTCGTGTGTGTGTTAGGTATGTATGTATGTGTGTGTGTGTGTGCGCTGTCTGATGGAGAGATGGAGCTCCATGCTGGTAGCATTGGGCGACAGGGTCAGCCCCTCTGTGCTGTCCTTCTCCAGCCTCTTTTCTACAGTCCGCCCCACACTGACACCTTCCAACCATATTCACACATATTTACTTACTCCAACTGTCAAACACACAGACACACTCTCTCTCTTGCACACACACACGTTGTCTCACTCACACACCGTTTCTCACACACACAGATACACACACACACTCACACACTCATAAAGAGAGATATACTTCTACAGAAATTACAGAAATAGAATAAGCATGCAATCATTTAGATAGATAGATAGATACTTTATTGATCCCCAAGGGGAAATTCAAGGGGAAATTTAGTCTTCCATTTTGACCAAAAATTATTCAAATCAAATTAAAATATCTGGGAGACCACTACATCAATTTATAGTACAGTATAACATTTAAAATAAGTTAACACACAAAACCAATTGTTCACCAGTCTCCGGGTCCATGTACTTTTTCGTTCATTCATTATTGGATTTTGGATGTCACATGGAAAATGAAAAAAGACGTGTATGAATTTTTACAGTTGCTATGACTTGTTAAATAAAGCCAAAGGCATATTTTTGTATTTTACAAACTGAAAATTAAATACTTTGTCCATTTTGTACTTGTGACCTGCCTGGAAGTTAGGAGGCTCTTTTGGGTGGAGAGGGCATTGCTTTGCATGGGTTTGTGTTGATACTGTCAAGCGCATGACACGGCGTCTTTGGAGGCATATTCAGTTTGTGATGTTGCAAAGGCATACAGTGCATGCAGGTATTTCATAGCACCTTCAAGACATTGGCGCAGGACATGGCTGCTGATATTCACAACCCAAGCGTATCTGATGCTCAGCTGGAAATCGCCGTTTCTTTAGCAGTTGAAGAGTAGGCCTACCGAATTTTAAAGCCAAACGTAGACGCTGATCCTTTGAACAAAGTTTATTAAACCCTAACTGCGGAAATAACAGCGATGTCCAACTGTGCACTCGCTTGTGAACATCACAAAATTTCAGAACACTCATAGCTTAACATGTAGTCCTCCCTAGATGCTGTGAAATATCTGCATGCATTGCATGCCTTTGCAACATTATGCCTAAATATGCTTAAACACGCGATATGATGCGGGTAAATATCGATCCATGCCTTCGCAACATAATGGCTAAATATACTTAAACACCCCATGTGATGGGGTTGACAGTATCAAAACAAACCCATGCAATACCCAATTCGCCCAAAACAGTTGCTAACATTACTTCCAAAAAGGTCACAAGTCATAATTCAGAACGCCAGTTTTTGGTATTTAATTTTCAATTCCTAAAAGACATGCAACCATTGCTTTAGCTTCTGTCTAAGAAATAATAGGCTATCTTTACAAATTCATATACAAGCCTTTTTTCATTTCCCATGTAACATCCAAACTAATGAATGAACGAAAAAGTACACAGACTCAGCCCATAGTAGTGCTGCTATTGTGTAGTTCCCATCTTTACTAGTTTCTTCTGTTTGTTCTAGCAACTAGTTTGTTGCAGAGCTCAGAGTGTGTAGTCTCAGAGCTGCCTGCTCTAATGGATTCCCTCTGTGTTTCGCAACACTGCTCAATTGTCTGTGTCTAAAGGTGACATCTGTAGCACCAACACTTTTTCAGTCCACGATGGCCTGTCAGAGTGTGTGTGTGTGTGTGAGAGAGAGAGAGAGAGAGTGAGACCAAGTGTGTGTTTAGCCTGGGTGAGTGTGTGTGAGTATGTGCTTGTCTCTGTGTGTGTTAGTGTGTAACCTTACACCCCCCCAATCCATCCCTCTTTTTATATCCGTCAAAAGAGAAGCCAAGCAAGGAACACATGTGAAATCCCAATACAACCTGTGGAGCTGTCCCCCATTCAGGCTAAAACGCGCTGCTATTTGTTGGGCAGGGACCCATCAATTACATGTGTGTGTCCATGAATGGGTGCTGGCAGAAAAAAGCTGGTTAAATGGACTGACAATAACAGCCAGACTTGGCAGGCCCATCGCCACCAGCCTCCAGATACAGACACTGCCGAATGGACAGAGCTCCTGCATTTGGGCTCTTAATGTGGTAAAAACAGACAGCTAACCAAGCTGACCAGAAAATAAACCCTGCTGAAAAATAAATAAAGGTTTTGTCTGGGGTTTGACAATTTTGGAAAAGTCCAACCAATACAGATTTTCATTTGTACATTAAAATGTACACAAAATAGCACAAGAGCAGACTCAGGTTTAATGATGTTTTATTAGATGCTTAGCATGTGAACATTAACATTTTTGTTGTCCTTCATATCTCTTAACATGTAACATCCAATTCTAAGCTACAACTTCATCATAGACTCGTTAAAGAACATCAGAGCAACTTCAAGACACCCTTTAAGACTCTTTCTCCACCCTGTTGAGTGTTGCCAAATTTACTATTTACCTTGGGTTTGCCTTGGATTGTTTAAGGAATGTATGTATGAATAGGTATATCTATATGTATAGTTGTTAATTCCAGAGATAGAGTAGGGTAGAGATAGAGTAGGGTAGAGCTAGATTAGTATGTATACATGTGTGGATGTCATTGTCTTTGTTGAAAGCACTGGGTCATCACTTGAAAAGCGCTGGGTCATACAACACCGGGTAAACAAAAGTGCAGTAGGAACGAAGTTTCCCAGTATGTTCCCTGAGAGCCAAGCAAGTGAAGAGCGTCTACATTCCGATTGGTGCCAGTTTGCAGCCGAAACGTGTCATAGCTAATTTGTATAAAGTTAAGCCGTCTTTGACTTTTTTTAGTCGCTCTAGTCGCTCAACCTTTGCCGCTGGTTGCTTTTGACGCTTTGGTCAATTACTTCCGGCGATTTTGCAGCTTTGGTCGCTTTTGGTGTGAACACAAAGTTACTCTGTAACGTTATACCTCACAGTTGACCCACCACACAACTAGCTCACAGGTTACTCACATTCAAGTGCATAGTGGAATATAATGGCATGTCATTTTGTAGATAAAATTATAACAATAAGCTTGCCACTTCATGAAAAAACAAGGGACAACAATAGACAACAATTTTTAACTGTTTGTTACAAACAAACGAGTATGAAACCTGTAGTTAATGGGTACAAGTCAAACAGAGGGCTATTTAAAATGAATAAATAAAATAAATAGCACTTCTGGTACTGTTATTCATTGCAGGTAAATCGCTGGTTACAAATGTAACCGTAGTTCTATGAAGGAGTGGAAGACCGCTAGAGGCAGTCGATAGACTAGTGGAATTCCCCATGCGCTCGCGCTTTGATCAAGAATGTATAAACTTATGTCATCACGTGACCATGCCACCGCGAACCAAATATAAGTACCAATGATGCGGGCATGACTGTCTTTATGGACATTCTTGTTTTTCCGAGTGACCAGAGATTCTGGCGGTCTTCCACTCCTTCATAGAACCACGGTTACATTTGTAACCAGCGTTCAGTCCTTCCAGACTGCCAAAAGCAGTCGATAGACTAGTGGAAGACGTATGCCTACATGTCACGAGGAAGCCATCTCAGAATCAGGAAAAGCAGTACGAAGCACAGCCATATCAGTCAGTGGAAGGGATGCCACATTCAGGACACAATATTGATACACTCTGCCTTGAAAGGGAAACCTGAGAAAGCGCCGGAGATTCTAGGCGACTGGAACATGAAAATACACGTCTTTCAGGTCCACTGAAATGAACCATGCCTGAGGCGTCACCGCTTGAATGACATCCTTGATGCAAATACTTGAGGTAGCAGTTCAGTCCCCTCATGTCCAGAATGGGCCTGAATCCGCCATCCTTCTTCTTGACTAGAAAGTAGGTTGAATAGACAAATTGAATGGGCAAACTTGAGGGTCCACGTGTTCTATTGCTCCCTTGCGTAAGAGCTCGAGAATTTCCAATTGAAGAGCATGTGTCTGGCTGGGGTTGTGGACCACCATGGGTCTCACAGCGGAATGTACAGTAAGGGGGGTCGACGGCTGAACTGGAGACGATACCCTTCCGAAAGGAGCCAGTTTGCAGGAGCCACTGATTGGAAGTGATGTCTCTCCAGCGGTTGAGATGGACATTTGTAAACCTTCCGGCCATCGACCCGGGGGAGTCAGCGTTGTGGGTGGGCAGTGGTTTTGGCACCCTTGGGGGGCTCCGTCGAAGTGGAGCCCCTGGGGTTCTGAAGAGTTGTGGCTCACGTCAGCCAGGCGACTGTCCATGATCAGAGGCGTGTCCCCTTGGAGGAGGGAGGCGTGACTGAGAAGTCCCTTGAGGCGGGGGACGATAAGGAGCAACCTGTTGGCGGAAAGCGTGTTCCCGTCGCCGTGGTTGAGGAGCCTGGGCAGGCCATCTAAAGACGATTTCAAGTCTCAGACACCAGCATACGGTGTTCAAGGGCTTCCTGAGCTGCAGGCCCAAAGATCTGCCCCGGAAGTAAAGGTAAAGCCCTCAGGCTGTTTCGACAGGACTCCGGGAGTGGGGATTGAGCCAACCACACCTGCTTCCAGACTTGTACCAAAAGACCCAGGGCTTACCCACATTCAGTAGCGATGGCTCCAAGTGCCTGAAGAGAGGCATTCAGTACTTCAACCACTGTTGCGTCTGCAGTAGATGCAAGAAAGGTATGCACAGCTAGCAGCAGATGGGCTAAAGAATTTCCAACTCTGCCTAGAGACGCTGTAGCACTGTATTTACAGACATTCATACATCCAAACACACAGGGGTGCACTTACACAAACGTTCCCCTCATTCTCCAGCCAGAGAAACGTCTTCTTTGATTTAGGTGTGAGTGAAACTGAAGTTTGTCCCTAGCATTCGAGGCGCAGGCAGTGTTCAATCCCTGCAGCTAAAAGTAATAGACTAGGCTACCACTCAGGAATATACATTGAGCCTTTCTTTACGTGGGCTTCCTTCCACCTTTAGCCGGTTTGGAGGCCTTGGGATTTTGGTTAGCGACCTGACCTGGACTGACCAGCAAGTAGTAGGCCATGGGTTTACTCTGTTTTGTTTTGTTGTTTGTGGGTGTCCGCCGTGACCCTAAGTTTTATGATTGGCCGTGTATTGGCATGTGATATTCAAGTTGTTACAGACGAACACTGAATGTTATGTTGGATTGAATTGTGTAACACAACGCGGCTGAAATTCATGTATCTTCTCCTAGCGAGTGTCTTAGTTTGTTGTGTTCTATTAATGTTATTGCTGACGTGAATGTGAACTTTTCTTTTGGTTTAAGGAAGTTATTGTTGCAAATTACGAAGCTGTTATGTTTTTCTTGTAAATGCTATCTAGGCTGCACCCGGCTCCATGTTTGACTGAACAAACACACACACCCACACACAAATGGACACGCTGAACATACTTTCACACGTGAACAATATAAGGAACCAACTCTAACTCACAAACTTTCACACCACACAGACATTTGAACACCTTGATCATTATCATATTGTGAGATACTGTATTTGTTATTGGTTTGTTTTGTTTTCTTTAAAATCTCAGCTACGAAGACTTGTTTACTTGTATTATTTGGGATTTCACCTAAGGTACAATACAATGTATTCAGGTTTCAGTAAACATTGTATTGCTATAATTCAAATGGCCTTACTGAATCCTATGTAAAGTGACTGACACTGAGGAGCATTTCCCTTTTAGATCATTTTAAGCCAGGACGTCAGAACGTTACAATGTTGTAAGGTTGTCTGTGCGGCGACATTCTGGAATTGGGCAGCGGACCACCTGCCACAGGGCCTCATCATCAGCACTCACCCCTGAAAGGGGAAGGGTGGCATCAGAGTCAGTCAGTCCAGCTAGGTGTAGACGTCGCATCTCCAAGGGTATCATGCTACAAGCTGGGCAGGGGTTGGTCAGCGCCACATGCAAGTGGTTGACACCAAGACATAATACAAAGAGCTTTTTCAATATGACAAGTTCTCAACTAAACTGTGCAACAGTTGCAAACAATAATAACATAAACATGTGGGCCATCTTTCCCCTTTTCCTACAAATCAAAAATGTAAACATTAGAGAACCAGCTGTTTAAT
Organism: Limnothrissa miodon; assembly: GCA_017657215.1. Classification (NCBI taxonomy): domain Eukaryota; kingdom Metazoa; phylum Chordata; class Actinopteri; order Clupeiformes; family Clupeidae; genus Limnothrissa; species Limnothrissa miodon. The sequence goes on along the minus strand of JAGFZM010001087.1, from coordinate 102,541 downwards.
ATTGTGTTTGGCCAAGCTTTCAATTACCATGCAAATGTTTTATTGACAAGTGTGTAACACTTCCTAACCTTTAATAAAATAATGGAGTACACTTTATTCTACACTTTAACACGATAAAGTGTAATTCTGACCAATAACTATAACCACAAACAAGGGCGCTTTTCCAGTTCATCTTAGCTTACAAGAAACAGACCAGTGTCTGATTTTCTCCACAAGTCACTCCAGTGCACAGCAGTCAGCAGCAACAGCAACACAATGCTATTTCTTCACTGCGGAGATGACATTTAATCCACAGTAATGCATAAGATCAATTACCTTCCAACTAATCGAAAGACAAATAAAGCCTATGCCTCAATAATCAAGGAATGTTAATGACCAATGGCTCAACTATGGGCTTCTTATAATTTCGGAGTTTAGCAAGGATCTCTTAGGGCCCATATACATATACTGTAGCGCTTTTTTCTGGCGGAAAAGCGCTGCATGCCTTCTACACGCGAGGTTTACACGACATTTTAGCTAGCTAGGTATCGTTGTGACTTGTTCCTCTTTTAATTATTGGTGTTGCCACGCCATACCACAGCTTTGGGTCTATATATTTTCCTGCTTTTTTGTCCTTGGCCAGTCACATCCCTGAACTTTAGAACGTTCATTTTTGGCTTCATTGTCTGGCAGTTTGGCTTCATTGTCTGGCCTGGCATGCCCAGGTCGGACCCAAAAACTATTTGAAAATATAAAAACTTTCCAAAATCTCTACTTTTGCCGGAGTTTATAGAGAGAATCATTTTCAGAGGTGACATCTCCGTTTGTGTGTAAATGAAAAGTGCAAACAAAGGGGAAAGAGTCAGTTTTTAAGAGAAAACGTATATGTGTAAACGGGGTCTTAGACTTCAGACTATGCGCGATTGAACTTGAAAATTGGGCCTAAAGAGATCCAGGTGAGGTCTGCCCATTTCAAGCTCTGGCCCTGTCTTTCCTGTCCTGTGCACTGGATGTAAAAAGAAGGAAAATACGTGGCCAACACAGGGAGACAACAAAGGGAGGCTCTGTCAAAAGCAGAAACCTTAACAGCAGGTAAGCAAAAATAAAAACTCCAGCCCCCCCCCCCCCCCCCCCCCCACACACACACAGTGGTTGAGCGACTATCCATACTGCTCCTGAACATGTAGCATGTCACAACCAAAGTAAACTATACTACAAACTAAACTGCACACAATTCAATCTCCTTTTGCATTTAGGTAGTATGTAAGTTTGTATGGATTGATGTTGATGTCATAGGGTCGTATGTACTGTATGTTTGTATGGATGTCATATGTCTGTGTGCCTTGATCTTAATTGATACTACTGATGTTACTTGATGCTACTGGACGATTTCATTTCCTTTGGGATGAATAAAGTATATCTATCTATTCTACAAGGCAAGTTGCGGAAAGCTGCTGAGTTAAAGGACGACCACAACATTCTTATTCAAATCAAAGACAAAGACTCTGGTGGCGCAGACAAGGCTCTTGAGGTGCAGTACCACAAGCGTTGTTGCCTAGAGAACACCAGGTTTTTGATTTACAGTAGCCTTCCAGACAAGTAAGACGGTAAGTCATTTATTTACTTTACATAAATAAACATAGAGTACAATGTATTTTATGTCTTTTGTGAACATAGTCAATCACTATATATTCTTCCAAATTATTATTTCTTTCTTTAGGAATGAAAAAAAAAATTATAAGATGTTCTGTGAGAGGATCATCTGTCAAAGGCTGCTTATTATCAAGCAGGTGCTGAGAATGGGACAACTGAGAAAGATCTTCATGGAACTGGTTAAGTCAAGTGAAGGTCTTGATGCTTCAAACTGCAGGTAATTTCAAGGCAATTAATTATTATTTGTCACATGCAAGGCCAATTTAACATGACTTGTGTGACTGCTCAGCTTGCTGTCCGCACAGACATGTACTATTTAGAACAGAACGTCTGGCGGTGTGGTTTGGGATATGTGCTTCTTTTGGCCGTCTTTGGTGTGAAATCAGTTGAATAGCAGATAGGCTACAGCCTACCTTATGCCTATGCTTTTGATGGTACTCTGGTGTAATTGTTGCTGTTTTGTTGTGTTGCAGATAGGATACATTGAAGAGGAGACTGAACCATGACTCCCCCCAGCCTGTGTTTCACACCTCCACCAAGCGTAAGGTCTCTGAACTGTTTTTTTGCTGAGACTCTGTCAACAGTAACACTCTTGGACACGCTGCCGTATCCATCAGGTGCTGAAACTACACAGTTTAGTGAGTTGAGTCAGACGCACAGCAAGCCTGAGAAGTTCCAAACAACATCAGAGGACACAAGGACGCTGCATACGGTTGGCATCTGGAAGATGGAAATCTACAAATCACATGGATGACAAGGAATCCAGCCCCTGACAGTGTTTTGCATATGATAGGCCTACACTGCAGTTGCAAAGAGAGTGCCTGTGAGACAGGCAGATGTTCATGTGTTGCACAGACTTGTGCAGGTGTTGCTACTATTCAAACAGAAAGGAAATTGAAGAGAGGGCAGATGACAACTGTCCTGACACTGACAGTGAGGACTAGCATAGGCTATTGCCTAAGAATTGTATTGTATTGATACTACCCCTCGTCAACTCCGGTCCTCAAATGACTGTCATCTGACAATCCCGGCACCTCGCCCAAGGCAATGCAGGCTCTTCTCATGTGTTGTTCCCAGACTCTTCTTATGTGTTGTTCCCCGTTCTGGGGAGTGCTGGGAAGTGTTCAGGGGTGTCCCTGTCTGCCTTCAAAAAGCTCTCGAAGACCCAACTATTCAGAGAGCACCTTATGTCCTAGCAACTTCATTGCACTGCCCTTGACTCCACTGATGCACTACTATCTGCTAGCACTACACTCGTTAAGGTTTCTTTGTAGTTTGATTGTTATCCTCCTTTGTAAGTCGCTTTGGATAAAAGTGTCTGCTAAATGCATAAATGTAATGTACATTGGTAACATTACCATTCCTTTTTGTATGCTGTTTTATGTATATGTTTTCCATGCAGATTATTTTATGGTTGAGCAGTATTGTATTTAGTTATGAGTGAATAAATGAACAAATGAATAAATGAATGGTCCTTGTCATTTACATTTATTTCCTTTTATTGATCAAAACAACATGAAAATTAAAATTTCACTTTAACGTCTATTTGCCTCATTGTTCTTCTTGGAGGCGGTTACGGTTTAGTATCCATTTGGCCCACTTAAGAAGACTTTTAGGAGAATTCCTCTATATCGGTAACGCTGAATAAAACTAGGGATGTCGCCAGCGCAGAGGTTGTGTGAGTGAGATGAAATGAAAACAGGGTTCACCTTACGGCCTAACACACACACATACACAAGCATTTCTCCCATTAATTACAATGGAGAAACCCCTCAACCATCCACCAAAACCCCCCTCAACACCCCCCCACCCCAACACAAACACACACACAAGCATTTCTCCCATTTATTCAAATAGAGAACCTCCTCCCTCCCCCCAAACACACACACACTCACACACAAGCATTTCTCCTATTAATTTCAATGGGAAACTTGCGAAGAACAATAGTGGCCTGGCGAGTCCGCAACTACAGTAGATGCTGTAATTCCAGGGAATTACTGTTTGCATGGGAATGCATTTGTTTTAAGTTGACGAGACAGCTGCATTATTGTACTGGTAGCTAGCTTGACAGTACTATAAGTATGATGGTAACTATGGTAACTGGAGTGTGGACACAGTTGAAGTGGCTGAATGGTCAAATTGAGTTTGAATATTTAAACCCTTGAATAGTATGAGCAGTTACAGTATCTCATAGTCAACAGTTTCCATTCAGTAACCTAGGCTAAATTGCCTTGTTCAAGTGTGCGGCGGCAGTAAACAGGATTTGAACCTGGAGTTTCTGCAGGCACGCCCAGTTGCTGAAGCACTATGCTACGATTGCAGTGACTGCAGTGTCAGACTGACAAAGCCACAGTTAGTCCAGGTGCACCAAACATTTTAACGAGCCAATTGTGCAATCACCAACTCTGTCACTCCAGCAGCGTCAGCTAATTACCTACACAAAAAAGTCTGAATTATTTTTCCTGTTAAGTGGCTTGGACAAAAGAACCAGCTGTTGGCAGAGGAAAGAGTTGAATAAGATTTATTTATGAATTTAGCAGATGGCTTTATCCAAAGCAACTTCAATTTTGCTATCTATCAATTACTTCAGGGCCAGTCTCCCATAGAGCAACTTAAGTTTAACTTCCTTGCCTTGGGATTCAAACTCACAGTTTCCAGCATGCTAGCCCAATTTCTTGTCCACTCTGCCACCATTGCAGTGTTGGTACTGTGTAGACTGAAGAGAGTCAGATATGCTTAGACTGAGAAAGTCACAGTTAGTCCAGGTGCACCAAACATTTTTATGAGCCATTTATGCAATTACCAACTCTGTCACGCTAACTCCTGCAGTGTACGTAAATGGGGAAGAAACATTTTAAAAAGTTTATGAGCCATAGTTTAAGATTAAGATTCACTCTTATATTTATGCATTTAGCCAACACCTTTATCCAAAGCAACTTACATCTTCACCTTCACAAACACACTCATACACACACACAAGCATTTCTCCCATTTATTTCAGTGAGGAGCCCACCTAACCCCATGCATTTCAATGGGAAAAAAACGACAAGAAAAAGAGGGATAACGGACAAACGACAAAGAGATATCAAAAAGTTGAATGTAAGCACACCGATCGAGATCAGGCCGGACGTGTAAGAGTTGGAACGGTGTCTCTTACTTGAAAGCCCTAGGAGGAGTACTAGGTGGCAAGTCCACAATAAGAGAGAGGGGTAAATGACAATATGATAAAGAACAACCATGTTAAATTTGGTTATTGTAACAGACAAAATTTTATATTTTATTTTAAAAGCCTTAAACAGGGCAATTAAGATAATATTATTAGCCCCTAATAGGGCCCCATGTCAGTGCTGGGCCCCTAGAATCTTCTAACCTTTCCCCCCCTGACGGCCCCCTGCATACTGTACTATACTTTTACTGTATATTCTACATTTGCTGCTCTTTGCACTTCTAATTAGATGTTAAACTGTATTTCATTGCCCTGTATTTATATATGTGTAATGACAATAAAGTTGTATCTAATCTAATTTGTGTTTATTGTCTGGTGTTGTGTAGCAGGACGTTAGCACCACCCAACCCCAACCCCCTCTCCACCCTCAGTCTCTCCCCCTGTGGCACTGCTATTGAGGCTGCTGCTTTCTGTTGCCTAGTGTGGCCTCTGCACAACTAGCATCCCTGGTTCAGATGTGCCAGAGGAGAGGAGAGGAGTGGGTCTGTCACAAGTGGTTAGGCTGACAAGTCTCTCTGTCACAGGTCAGTGGGTGACTGGCCGGACTGGGCCCGCATGCTTGACTGGGCATCCCCTCCTAAGAATGAAGCCTGTCTCCTCCTCCTCCTTCTCAAACACAACCACATCTTCACAACTACACACATCTACCATTATATTTCAGTAACTCTGAAACACGGAGAGAACTGACTATCATAGAGAGCTTCTGCACGTGCTGCTTAGACACAAGATACAGTTGTCATCATGATTATGGATTTTTTTTGGGACGGGGGGTTGTGTTTTTTACTGTGTTTTGAATGATAATAAGAATAAACATGTTAGCCTAGATCAGTGATGGCATGAATAAAGAGACATATGATGGTGAGCAGACTGAAAAATGTTTATCGACCAGTGTGGACACTCCCCATTCTAATGCTAGGACCTCATTATAGTTTCACTGAATCATTTGTGAAAGAAGATTCTATAGTATAAAACTATAGTAGTATGTTAAAAGGTAGATGGCAACTGCCCCTATAGCAACCACCTCTATAGCAACCACCCCTACAGCATAATAATAATATCATCTAGAGAACATAATTCCAGGGAATTACGTTTGCATGGAGATGCACAGGGGAATTTACTTTCTGTTGTGGAATTTCTTAAATAGTTAAATAGCTTAGAGTTAAAGGTGCCCTATGCAATTTTGCAAGATTTTAGCTCAATTTCATTTTTATCTCAACCCGTTTCTACCACCCCTTGATCGGCTTGCTGTCTGCCTGCTGAATACATTGGGAAAAAACCCGGTCTCAAAACACAACACAGAAGCTGCAATACCAAAACAAACACTAGGGGCAGGAGGTTGTGCACCAAAGCAATAACAGACAACTGCCAACCAATCGTCAAGAAGAGGTGGGGGTTAATGCGCGTGCGACAGTGTTGATTGTACAGCGTGAATCTGGGTATGAGTTAGCAATACTATGTCGGTAAATTATTTTTTAAAAATGGCTAAGGCACGTCCGAAGAAAAGATGCTCTGAGGAATATAAGGCGTGAAGAAGAGAAATTGAGAAGCAACGAAATAAGCCCCGGGGGGGCTTACATTGGGGATTCATTTGAACAGTGGACTTCGCCGGGAAAAAACTTCCAGTCGGATGCAGTCATGCAGGGGTGGCACGTTTTTTATTGGAAAGGTAAAAGTTACGATTACTTGTTGTGAGAGCATTCACATGCAAAAATAAAAAATAACAGTTATCTCCAAAGCCATCTTTACCATCTCTACCATCCAAAGCAACATTACAAGACGGTGATAATTATACTGCTTATACTGACTAAGGTACGACGATTACACTGGGGGGGAGGGGGCAGCTTGCTCTGTTTTGTTTTGTATTTATGTGAAATGTTAGCAGAAGTGACGTCGAACAGCATCGCATAGAGCATCTTTAATAGCGGGATAGATAGTTGAACGGTTGAATAGTTAAATAGTTAAATGTAATACTTAGTTGCTTATTTAAAATGCTGAATGGAATGATAAGTACAAAAATATTGAACAGATAATTCAGATGACTGAAGAGAAAGACCAAGTAGCAAAGATGAAAAAAGAGAAAATAATTTGTTTAAATGCCTTTTTAAAGTTGCCTTTTACAGAAGGGTGGTATAGAGTTTGCCGGTGAGGTTCCGGAAGTGATTTTCCCATTAATTT
>JAGFZM010001087.1:0-27456 GCA_017657215.1 Limnothrissa miodon | reverse complement strand
CATTATGATGAGAACAGTGCTGAATTCTGAGTTCTTTTCAGGAATGAAACTATACCACACATAGACACACACACTCAGCCACACTTTCCAGCACACACACACACACACACACACTTTAACTCAGAAGGACACACTCATGAACTGTCTCATTCTCTATCAAGCACAGACACACATGCACACACACATACACACAGTCACAGATGTTTTATTAAGGCTATCATGCATTATGAACATGCCTTATGATGGTTACATGTGTACATGTGTTTGTGTGTGTGTGCCTGAGAGAAAGACTGAGTGACAATGTGCATACGCTTGTGTGTGTGTGTGTTACTGTGCGTCCATCTGTGTGTGTGTGCGCGAGTGTACAGACCCTTGTGTACGCACATGTGACTGTACATTCGTCTTGTGTTTTGGGGAGTGTGAGAGACATCTTGTCAGTCAGCCCAAGTTACGGCGAGCCGCTTATGTCACATCACCCCGGGCGCCGCAAGCAGGACTTCGGCCACCGGAGCCCCAATAGAAAGAAGACCAGCCTGCCCATGCAGCTCAGCCAGCTACTCAGGGCCGAGAGAGAGGGATAGAGAGAGCAAGAGATAAAAACAGAGAAGACAGAGAGAGAAGGGGGAACAAAGACAGAGAGAAAGACAGAGAGAGCAAAAGAGATGGGGAAAGAAAGACAGAGACTTGACCATGTGGAAGCTGTCCACTCCAGGTTTGTCCGTTTCGCTCAGTGACTGTCAGTTCAGTATCACACTGACTCATTCGCACTGACACCCTGGGGTCCTCTCCTCTGTTCCCTGTGTCCTGCTCTGACACCCAGGGCTACCGCACGGGGCCCCTCATTTACATCTGAGGGCTCGCAAGGGCCTATCTGAGAAGTCACTTAATAGGCATCGCTCTCCGTGGCTCTGCAACACACCTAGCGCAGATAGCTGTCAGAAATGCTCACTTTCTCACATTCTTGCTTGCCAGAGATCAGACACTGATTCAATTAATACATATTGTGTATTGCATAATATTATGGATGACTACACAATAGCATCATTACTGTAAAGCATTTTCATGCAGTGAGTAAATTATAGGGATTAATTTTTAAGTATACACATTCTAAGTACATATAACTTAATTCTAAAAGGGCGGAATTCTCTGGGGTGCTTAAGTCAAAAAAAGCGCGTAGCTGCGCGCTTTTCAGCCTGTGCGCATTCTGCCATAGGCTCAAATCAGTCACTTGCGCGCCAAAAGCCCAGTTGTGCGTTCTAGGCGGGCAACCCTTAAATCGGGGCGTATCTAATGAAAAGGTTCCTTACGCGTATTCTCCTCCTGACTTAAGTCTTTTTCCTGTTGCGCACATTTGAGGGCTGTATTAAGGTCATGCGCCACTATATGGTGAAATAGCATATTGAGTTTGATGTCGGTCACAGCCGATTTTGAACATGCCAATGTTCGAAACATTCTATATTACATTGTTCATAATTATTTCTAAACTACATTTATCACAACCACAAGAAATTATCAAACAAAATAAACTCTGTTCCTGTTTTTTTTATAATCCTTGTCTGTCTCTAAATATTGTTGAAGTGCAACCATATTTCTACCATGTTCTCAAAAATGAAAACCAAAATGACAGGCCTGCATTTGCTTGCTTGAGTGGGAACAAGAGGAACACGCAGCCACGCATTTATCGGCCTGTCCTGCGAGTGTGACTAACATACTCTGCGCTCTCCTTTGGACCGTGAGGCCTTTGCAGATCAGCAAGGAACGATTCACCAAAAACAAAAAAAATCACTGTCAGTGATCATCAAGGTCACAAGCGAATCTGGCATCTGAGTTGTTCCAGGGAGTTCCATTGCATCTTAAATTGCGCAGCTGATTTCATAGTAGGCCTACTGTAGTTTGAGAAGTGCACAATTTCGAAATGACCTCGCCTTCACTGAGATCGTTTATTTTTGTGTGTGTGACTACAATCTTCTCCTCCCTGTCTTCCATAGAACAAACAGGCTAAGGTAGAAGGAGCACATTTTAAATGGTTTACGCTGGTTAAGAAGCACTAAATTATTTATTTCTTATTTATGTCATTGCGTACAGTTTATGAATTCAATGAAATTGTCTTGTTCCCTGGTGGTTGAAATATTATGTCAATGTGTTAATAGATTTGTGGTCTTTGACTTTGGTAGCTTAGCCCATAGGCACAGAGGCTTAATCTTGTCATGTGATATGCCTATTCCAATTTAAAGTCATGGTTGGCACTTTCTGTTGACTACAACGGCATTTTCATGGTTAATCCGAAAGTCCTTGTTCCATGTTTTCCTGATAGCCACAATCCATGACATTGGCACTGAGACTGCCCTCTATTTTGGGTTAATACTGCCTCTTTTGTAAACACGCCTCAATTTGGACTTTAAGCACTGTGGGAGGAGCAGGTGTCGAAAGAGATGAAATCGCGTAAAAACAGACTTAAGCGCTTATTGGAGAATTCCGCCCAAAGTGCATAACAATGTGATTTTTTTACTTTATTCCAGCAACTATTGTGATCAAATGAATGAAAAGACTAGTTTTTAAGCATAAGTGTAATGTGCTTGAACAAGGGGAAATACAACAACACATACCAAGGTGAAGGTCTTCCACTGCTTTTCCACTCCAGTCAAACACAATCTTTGCAGAGGTTGTGAGACGCAACCTCTTAGTGCACACATCCAGGAACTACATTAGAAAAACATGAATGAAAGAAAGAACATAGTGACATATAGCAAATAGTGCTGGTAAACATACAGCCCCAGGGCCCGGAGAGGAGAGCAGCCACTGCTGAGGTCCATGGGGCAGCAGCAGGGGTCAGAGGGCCTTGCTCCACCACAGGAGAAGGACTGGTGAATCCACCAATCCCACCATTCACATTTGCCATTTTAGGCGGGGGAGTCAACAGGCCATCCTCCAGTCCTTCAACCTTGGTCCTAGATCACAGCTATCCCAAAATACAGGGGAGAGAGACTGAGAATGACAGAAAGAAAAAGAGAAATAGAGACAGAGAAAGACAAAGAGAAAAAGAAAGAGAAAGAGAGATAGAGACAAAGACAGACAGAGAAAGAGAGAGACTGAAAGACACAGAGATAGACAGAGACTGTCAGAGACAGAAAGAAAGAGAAAGACAGACAGGCAGAGAGAGAGAGAAGTAGTATAATGACAGTGATGCAGTAATACTGATGAATGACTGCTGCTGATATCCACAGACTTTGACCAACGTGACAAAAGACAACAACAACAAAAGACAGCATTACAATGAGGACGGTGTCATTGGTCTCTCTGCTCCAGCACTCCACATCTACAACTCCTTTGGAACACCACACAAGACACTGATCCCAGAAGGTGTTTTGAAAGCCATGGCGATAGAAGGAGAGACACTTTTTTAAAAAATTCTATCATTCACGATGAACAGACGCCCATCAAGCTGGCTTTTAGCTGCTGGAATGACAAATCCTGCACAATTAAATATCAATGCAAAGTGTGATTGTCAGTGCAGTATGTGTGTGTGCGTGTAGGGGGATGTGTGGATGGGGGGGGGGGGGGTCTGCACCAAAGGAGTGGACCTGCAAATTGACTGGCAAAGGCAAGAGAGCAGGTGTGAAAGGCAGTCAAGAGCTGAGCTCTCCAAGGAAGACTGCATGCACTGAGAATGCATACCTCCACATCAGCATGGCTGCAGAAGCCTACATGAGACCTTTCAGTCTCTGAGCAGTCCAGGAAATATCTATAAAATACCTACTGGTATTTTCCTTCGACAACAATCAAATGATTTCACATATCAACTTAATGCGTAAATTTATTCAATTATACAATTATGAAAAAAATGCATAGATGTAGCATGCTCTCCCTGTCTCTTTTTATAAACACACGCACACCCATACACACACAGACACATGCACACACACACACGCACACACACACATACTTTCTTAGTTCCAGCTGGATTCCCTTGGTTTGGCTGCAGATTGTGATTAGGCCAGCCGTACATTTTGCACCCAGCGGAGGAAGGCAAAGGACTGGAATCTGATCGGTCTCTGAAATTGAGCACGGCCAAGCGACCACAGGACCTGAGACTAAGTGTGTGTGTGTGCATGTGTCTTTGTGTGTGTGTGTGTGTGTGTGTGTGTGTGCTGGGTAAACGTGATGTGCGGTCACACCTTACAGATCAAAGCATTTCAGATGGGCCGGAGCAGCCTAGGCCAAAGCCTCTTCATGGTTTCACTGGAATATTAAATCAGCTTTGGTTCAGGCCGTCGGACACAAACACACACACACACACATACAGAGAGAGAGCAGACGTGCCTGTCTGTTCCAGACCAGCGAGCAGCAGGTCCAGCCCCGTTTGACCCACACCCCCACAGGAAGCTCTCTCCTGATGCTCCAGCAACCATCTAACTAACCGTATCACCTCTCTCTCTCCTTTCTTTTTACTCTCTCTCTCTCTCTCTCTCACCCACACTCATTCTCCTTTTCTCTCGCTCTTACTCGTTCTTATAAGATCACCCTCCTCTCAAACGCAGCCATGCAAGGAATTGTTATGAATGTGATGCATTTGTACAAGTCATGTGAGAAATGTAGAGTGAGCATGGTGATCAGAGATGGGTGGGTCTATGAGAAATGTTCCTTTATTAGTGTACATATTTATATACAGTATGTATAAATGTATAAAAAAGCACCTCACAATGGTTCACGCTGTTCCATAAGGACTATTGATGTTTGTTATCACTTGAAAGGGATATAATATGAAAACACAGGAAATCTGTACAAAGTATTTTAAGGACATATAGTGTAAATGTACGTCTGATTCTAAATATACTTCTGGTTCTGGTTGCAAAGCTGCTGTTGGAGTTGTTCCACACTCAGATGAAAGTTGGACATGCCATTAGCTGTTGGCAGATCCAGATGTGCTTTGTTCAGTCTCAGAGAGGCATTACATTATGTTTTTTTAAATGCTGTCTGAAAGTCTGAATGAAGTTATTGATAAATATGTATGGTCTTTACAAGACTGCAGAACTAAACAAAATCATAATTCATAATTCCTCCATTTTAAAGTCAATATATATGACATATTTAGTACTACTTTTCACAGGTTCAAAGGTTCTACAATTCTACATAATAATCAACTAATAACTAACAATTCTGGCGCACCAAAGCATAACAGTTTCATTGGTCTCTGTACCTGCTCCAGAGTCTGTGTGCCAGTGGAGACCTCACAGCTGTCCTTCCCAGCTCCATTCCTGAAGACGAGCACCCGCAGGGCGGCGCGCACTGCCTGGCACACGCGTCCCAGGACACGTGGGTGGGCAAGTCCACGGGCACTGGGGTCCCCACAACTATTGGGGTCCCATGACCGCACCAGGCCCTGCATTGTCCAGCTCCGCTGGTTGCTCATGGACAGATGGGCTGGGACAGGTGAGGGGAGGGTGGGTGGAGGGTGTGGAGAGAGGTCAAGTTTTTTTTGTTTCAAACTCATGCACACACACACATGCACACATAGACAAACACAGAGATACCCAATCTCCCCTCCTCCGTCTTCTCTTTCTAGCTTTCCGCCAGAGACACACATGCACACACACCTTATTGTTCATATACACAGTCTCTACAATCATGCCCACACACATGCACACACATCTCATTGTTCATATACACAGTCTCTACAATCATGCCCACACACACTTGCACACATACACATGCACACACACAGAGAGCCATGCATGCGTATCCCAGAGACTTGGCTGTCAGCTCCCACTAAGCAAAACAGAAGCCCCGGCAAGCTGGCCTCTCTGAGAGGCCCCATAAATCACCTGGTCCTGATGGCAGCAGCTGCTGTGGTGAGGTGACGGTACTGGTGGTGCTGGAGGTGGGGGGCGCAAGGGGGTAATACCACAGTTTAGCCATAATTAAAACTCACCTTAGCATCCCTCAGCCACTAATCAAGTGATTATTTCCCTCATTCAATTTTGTGTTTGTCCAGGGGAGTACTGTACCTCCTACCCATCCGGCAGCCGACACCACACCACAAAAAAACCCCTCAAATCACCCACTACAGCTCCATAGACCCTCCACACACACACGCAACACCACCCCCCACCAACCAACCACACAACCCCCCAAATCACCCACTATAGCTCCTTAGACCATCCCTGCCATTCTGTTTTAGCAACCCCACCCCCCCCAACACACACACACACGTTTTTGAGAAATGATTTCACCCGATTACCCTGGACCAGTGGTTCTTACCCTGGGTTTGATCCAACCCTTGGGGTTCAGTGAGTCGGCCTCAGGGGTTCGGCAGAGCCTCCGCTGCAGAGGTTCGGACACACTTGAATTATTATGTAAATTCGTGATGACGCGCCCCGAGGGGTTCTGTGAATGCGCACATGAAACTGGTGGGGTTTGGTACTGTACCTCCAACAAGGTTATGAACCAAAACCGAACTAACCAAAGATTTCATTTGTACAGGAAAAAAACAAATGTTTTTTTGTAGGCTCCTCCAATCAATGCTCAAAGAATTCATACAGCAAAGTGAGATGAATAATTTCAAAGCAATGCTGTTCAACAGCATTGGGATAAAAATAAGTCACCCCTCAACATCAGCAGCCTAACATGTTGTGATGGTTGACTGGAATGAAAATATTTATCAGGGGCGAGTACTGTAACTGAACACATGCCAGAGCAAAGTGAGGCAGACAGCACCGGGCTTGTTCACGGGACATAAGGGTGGGCCCAGGCCTTCGACTCGAGACAGACAGAGAGTGGGTTTTAATAAGTGAGCATGGCCGTCAGGTGACAGACAGAGCACTCAGATCTGTATTTTGAGCAGACCATTTGCTCTGCCAATCGCCTAGTGAGAGTGCACGGGAGAGAAAGAGAGAGAAAGGAGAAACGAGGGGAGGAAGGAGTGAACTGGCTTGTAAAGATAAAGCACATACACATACACACACACATTAATGCAGATACAGATTGTACCAGGCAGGTGAGAGAGAGGAAAAGAAAAACTAAGGGAGGAAGGAGTGAACTAGCATGTGAAGATTAAGCACGAAAACACACATACACATGAATGCATACTACTCTGCCAATTGAATCTACACAAATTTAGCCAGTCTACTGGGATCTGACACAAAATTGGTGTGCTCAGAGAACAGTGGCTGCCACACACAAAAAAGTGAATATTAACAGTCACACTTATATGATATGAAGTCAATAGTTTATTAGCACAAAAAAGTGCAGATGTTGAAGGCAGCTGAGCAGCATGTAATTTGCCAATTCACTACTTGGATATGAAACTGAATTTTGAATGACTTAACTGTATTCCACATTGGCAAAGAAATGTTTTTAGAACAGTTAAAAAAGTAATTTACCTTTTTTTTGTTAAAAAATTCTGTTAAAATAAAGGTGTCACTACAGTACCATTTCACGCTGTGTGAGCACTTCAGCTCATCTCTGAGTACAGTTATGTAAAAGAGAGAGAGAGAGAGAGAGAGAAAGAGAGAGGGAGAGAGAGTAGAACATTCTGGAGAACATCAGTCGTGCAAGGTGAGGTGCACCATGCTTCATTTAACAGCGGTTTCTCGGCTCCTCGCTGAAGTACAGAAAATGACAGAGCAATTAAGTCCGTGCCTGTGCTTGGCGCAGGGAGGTGTTAGCGTGCTACCTCCCCCCAGCCTTTCCTCCACCACCTCCACCCAAAGCATTCCCACCCTGATGCTAGAGCCGCCCTGCTGCCGAGAGGAATCTGCGGTTTAGGGATGATGTAGATACAGTGTTGCCGTCCGCCCACGGACCAGCTGATGGCTTGACCCCCCTCCAACACACACACACACCACCCCCCTTCTTTCCTCTGCTGTCTCTGTTCACACCTCTCCCGTGTCAATCACGGGCCGTCACAACACATCAGCGGCGCGGTCAAACAGTGGAAAACTCCCAGTGACGGCTCAGCCTCCGCTCTCACACCCGCGCACCTCACACCTGTGGCTACACTTTAGAGGGTTTAGGACCCTAGACATACTACTTACGCACAAACACAAACACACTGTACACATACTACCCAAAAATGGACACACACACACACACACAATACACATACTACCCATACACATACAAACCGTACACACACACACAAACACTACTCATTCAGACAAATGACAGTTGAGGTGTTGAAGGCTTGTTCCCCTTTTTATTGTTGCTTTTCCTGGGCTTTGGTTTTAATTCAATTCAATTCAATTTTATTTGTATAATGCATTTTACAAAATGTCATGTCTTAGCTCTTCACAACAAAGAGCACCAATGAGCAACAAATTCAAATCAGTCTGAGTCTGTTTGGACTGGTTGTCTGCAAATCATACTCATCTATAACTCCTCCTATTTGTTCTTTTTAGGACAGAGAAAAGTGTACAGTTTCACAGCACCAATAACCACCAAAATTATATAAAAAAACACAAATACAATCTGTTCAGAATGTGAGAATATAATAATCATAATGAGATTTGTAATTTCCGGAAGAGAAGCAGTACCGTGTATAAACCTCAGCTTTTTTTTTGTAAAAAAAAACCCCATCTTGAACTCATCTATATATTAACCTCACTTATCTATTAACCGCAGTAAATGTAATAAATCCAATGAATAACTGGATTTAACCTCATTTTTGCTAAATCAATGTATTAAAAAGTTATTAATTAAAAAGTTAGTAAGACAGTAGGGGAAGTATGCCATTTGGTTGTTATGGTGATGGTGCTGTACGATGGCAGCATGTTACCACAGCTCCACATCTTTAGTTTTACCTTTTATAAGCAGCACCGGGACCACGACTGTAGTCAGTAGGCTACATGGATCGTAATGAAAATAATATAAATTACATCTTTCTTTTCCTTATTTATGCAATTTCACTACATTTCCTACATTTGTATTTCAATGTATGAGACCAATAAACTCCTTGTATATGTTATTTCAGAAAATAGTATCATGATACCAAAGCCAGAACTTTTTTATTGGGAAGGCACTCAATTAGGTTTATTCTTATTTAGATTGACAGGTGCTGTTGGAGCAAAGTACATTAACATTCTCCATATCATTATCATCATATGGCATATTGCTACTGCTATACATGAATTATGTGTTGTATTTGCATATTTATTTTATCAGTTTTAAAACTTGAGTCTGTGTGTGTGTGTGTGTGTGCATGTCTGTGTATTTACTGTAATGTGTAAATGGATTTTCATGTGTTTAACGTGCACATATGCTTGTGCTTGTGTAAGTAGTACACACAAATTTGTTTGTGTTTACCATAGAGGTGTGTGTGTGTTTGTGTGTGCTTTTGTTTTAAAGGCCCACTAAGCAACTTTTTTCAGTTAATTAGTCCGTTTCATACTGTTTAGGATGATAACACGAGTCATTACACGGCGAACGAACGGTGTAGAATGCGCCACTGTGGCTTACAGCAGTAGAGACAGCATTTGTAATGTTCAACGGCAGCGCCCCCCCTCCAGCGAACATTTACATTTCCAGTCTTTAGAGGGAGCTTGTGAGAGAAAAAACAGAAAGTTGCTTAGCCCTGCTTTAAATCAGTGCTGTTCTGGGGCCATACACCTCAACTGAGTTCGGCTCAGCCCAGCTCGACTCGGCCACAACTAAGCACCTCACGGCCTCTGGGTCTCGGCAGACAGGCCCCACATCTGCCACCTGCTCCTGTCCCTCTGTCCCAGTGACAACTGTCAACCTACGCCAAAGATTGATTATCAGTCAAAACCCATCACGCCGCACCAGATTTTTGCTGGGTTAAGCCTGCTGATCCAGCAAAGAGGCTGTACCGAGACTTGGTAAAGCCTGCCAACAGCAGCCCCGTGCCGCGCCAGGCTCCCGCGAACCCTGCTCGGTGGAACAGCCATGCGTGTCGCCATGAAACCCAGCCAAGGAAACACAGCTGCAGAAGTTCAGAACAGAAGTTCCGGCCTGTTTCTTGGCGCAAGACAAAGGCCTCATAAATAAACTTAGCTGTTGGATAGCACAGCTCGCCCCCCCTCTCCTCTTCAACAGATTCTCTCCAGGGCCAGGACAAATAGCACAGGAGTATTTAGCATAGCTGGAAAAGTCGGCTTTTGTCACCAAAAATTGAGACTAACATCTCTATATGGTAAAGGATGATTTGAACTTAATGAAATGATCAAATCAAATTTGAAATTGAATAGAATGGAATGTTAAATTGAGTAGGTTTTACCTGAGTTCTCCATGTACTAAATTCATTACAAACTATTCTTAGGTTTTGCTAAACCCATTCAGTATGGGAACCACTAAATGTCTCAATTATTCGTTAATAGGCAATCACATGCTTAAATATACTGTGGCATCGATCACAACAACAAGCACAATGCTTGTACTTACTGCTACCTATACTCCCTGCCAACCTCTGATTTCTGCCAGGGGGTCCAGAAATGCCTCTCCTGTGGAGACGAAGACGTCGGGCGACGTGGACCTCTGTGCCATCTGGCAGGAAGACGCATCTGGCCACTGAGTTCAGTCACAGCTTCAATATATAGTCGTCCAGCAGATGCGACAGAAGCCCAGCAAGGTCAACTTAAAGAATAGGACTCCACATAGGAAGGCGTATAAACAGATGCATTTAGGCTAAAGTGATCTTATAATGTGTAAAGAGTCTGCCTTGTCTCTATTGGAGGGTCTAGAGCAAATTGGGCTTGTGTGCAAGAACACATTACATTTACATTTATATTTATGCATTTAGCATTGACTATATCCAAAGAGAGTTACATTTTGTCAACTACTTATTACTTCAGGGCCAGTCTCCAAGTTAGGGTTCAGTGCCTTGCTCAAGGGCACAACTGTGGTAGCTGGGATGCGAACCCACAATTGCCAAAAAGGTTCCTTAAAAGGCACACCCGCCCATATCTGGGACGCCCCCCCCGCTTTTTTGTTTTTTTGATGGTTATGCTTGTGTCATTCAATGCCAGAAGGAGTAACTTCAAATCAAGCAAACTGACATGAAAGCCCAGGGTCTTGGCTTTCATTTGAAACCAATTTTATGTTTCTAGGCAAAGGGGTTTTCAAGTTATAAACTTTTGAATGTCAGTAGGCCCTCTTGTTTACAAAAAGTCTCTATGGGAATTTACATAGGGGTCCCAATCAAAACGCATAAACATATTTTTCATAAATGTATATTAAAAAATCATATTTTTGGTCTTTTTACTTCAATTTTTTTGTGTAACAGGTTGAGAGATGGAGTTAGGACTTAGATTTTTTTATTTGGTGGTATCATATGGATGGTACCTTCATATCTTAGTTAGTTCATAGATATTTGAAATGAGCGGAAAAAAAAAACTTAGTTCCAACCTCTATAACTCTGTGTCCATATGTCACAGAAACATACATATTCCTCTAGAAAAAACCTGAGGGTGTTGTGGGAATAAATTTGAACCGTTGCTGTGATCCGAGAACATAAACCGCACGAAGACCGTCGGAATGCTATGAAACTGATGAGAACATTTTATTAGTTAGTTGCAACATGTTACATGGAAGAATGACGGACTACGGGAGAAGTCCGGAGGACACAGCGTCAAGGTTCCACCTGAGTGGTTTCCTCTGAACTGGCCTCCTGAGCTGTGATACAGAAGCGTATTTAAGGCTAAAATTCCCTTTCATCATTGCTGTCGCTGTGTATTGTCTTTAATCAACAAACTCGTCTCTCAGACCAAATGGTCTTCGCACATCCTGTGCTCAAACAGTGGCCACATGAATGTTAAGTGGTCGTCAACACTTCAGGCTAGCCCCCCTCAGACGGCCCAATCTCACCACAGATCATGCGGAATCCCACCAAAGACATCAGTCACAATACCACAAATAGCAATACTCACATACAACCAATATACAATATCATAAATTTGTACTACAGTGTCACCTTTCCAATGATATGAGGCACATCCCTGAGTCTAAAACTATGTAGGAACTGTCAAGCTTTCAATTTGGGTATGCCGTTGTTTTGAAAAAAAGGAAAAATAGGGGTGTGCCTTAAGAGGTTAATTACTATGCTACCACCGTAATTACTACACTACCACCATGAAATGGTTAATAATGATTTAATAGGAACAGCAGACTAAGGCTAAAATCACCATGCTCTATGAGAAAAAAGTAGTGAGGGGATGATCTACAGTCCTGTTCTGCCCTGAATAATTCTGTTACAAAAAATAATAATTAAGTTCATGTTATAGATCAGGGGTTTTCAAACTTTTTTGGGCCGGGGAAATGGCAGGCCCGGACAACATCCCTGGGAGCGTGCTGAAAGGCTGCGCAGAGCTGAAGGAAGTCTTTACTGATATCTTTAACACCTCCTTGAAGCAAGCCATTGTACCATCAGGCTTTAAAGCTGCTACCATCATACCTGTGCCAAAGAAATCATTCCCATCCTGTTTCAATGACTACCGTCCTGTGGCACTGACACCAATCATCATGAAGTGCTTTGAATGGCTAGTCATGGCACACATCAAATCCATCCTCCCGTCCACCCTGCATCCCTTCAAATTTGCATACCGAGCGAAACAATCCACAGAGGATGCAATTTGCTCTGTCCTACACCCAGCATTCAACACCATAATACCACAACAACTCATCTGCAAACTTGACAAACTGGGCCTCAGCACCTCACTCTGCAACTGGCTGCTAGACTTCCTGAGTCAGAGACCACAAGCAGTAAGGACTGGAAACAACACCTCAAGCACCATCACACTGAGCACAGGTGCTTGAGGTCCACAAGGATGCGTGCTCAGTCCTCTGCTGTTCACTCTGCTGACTCACGACTGCACACCAACCAACAGCTCCAATCACCTGGTGACCCAAAGGTAAGAAAAGTTGAAATTGAGATCTCATCTCTTTCCCAATACAATACTAGACAATAGTGAGATCATAGTGATACAAAAATAAGATTATTGCCTTTTTCTCCCACTTTTCAGGATTGTCTCAGGAGCAGTTACATTTTCTCAGTGTTGACTCCCTTAACTCTACAAATGAGATCTCAACAACGTTTTAAATAATGCTCAGTGTTGTCCCATTTATACATCTCATCTTTTACTCAGGCTGATCCATCAGAGAGCTCTCTCTGTACACTCACACAAGTCTCATATTAGATCAATTTAGGACTTCTCAGAGTAGGCTCTGTCTGTTCTGTAAATTATGTCTCAACAACGTTTTGGAAATGCTCAGAATGGTCAGATATATCAAGTTTGCGTGTGTGAGTTACGCAACATGTTCATTTCGCCACTACCCAATGAAACTTGAATGACGGTGTTAAACTTTTCATACAGCAATGGAAACACAGAGAAGGTAGGTCAATAAACATTTTGTTATTTGTTTGGGACCAGTTATCAGAAATAGTTGCAGCAGGCATCAAGGCATCAGCAAGCGCACATTCAGCTCTGCTGGCCGGGTGCTGGAGTCCAGGCAGGCGAAATTGATTAAACGGTATTGTGGATGCCATTCATTTTTTGTACAGCGAACGTAAAAACGCTAGCCTAAATTAACATTTCCGTGTGATAAATAAATAAAAATGTCAGGGGTTATTTAGGCTGTAAACTGTAGGCCTGCCCTTTACAAATCTAAAATTAAAAAAATGTTCATAGTCATAATCATATGTTACTTCCAAGCACTTTCAGGCTGAAATAAAGGCTTTTTTTCATTTGAATTACAATTCCTAGTATGTCTAATTAATGGTTGTGGGTGCGGGACGGGTTGAAAAAATAGATACAGTGATGCGGGGCGGGCCAAATAATTTAATATAAGCGGGACCCGCGGGCATGTGCTTGCTGACCATGCTTGCATAAGAAGAGGAATACTTCCTAGAAGCACACCAGTCTTAAGTAAAGAACTAGATTTGGATCATATTTCATCTGGTCATTCTCAAGGCTTTTGCATATACAAAACACACAAGGAGACATTTCTCCTCTAGCACTTGGTTTCGAGTGCCCTCTAAAGTCAAGCACCTTTCGACAATGAAGTGAGAAGTATTTGAGGTCCCTACATATTGGCACTTTAATCAGGGCTTTGGTCTGCTCACACAGTCCCTGAAACATATAAGCCCACAAGTTGCTTGCAAATCATGAACATCAGAAGAAACAGTAAACAGGCGCAAAATTCATAACATTATCCTGGCTGTGCTGCTTTAACATTAGTTATCGTGGATATTTGTCCATATGGATGTAAACTCAGGACTCGATAACCCATGATCTTGTTAAAAGCAATCATGCATATTCATCCTACATTACGTTAACGTTAATGAATTAACTAGATCATGAAGCTCTCTTGGTAGATTTGTGCACAGTGAAAAATAGCAATTTTGCAATATTCATATTTGAACAAAACTACAGAATTCAAATTTACATCTAACTAAGATATCCTAACATATATTTTTTTGAAAATGCGTGCTTAATTGTAAAAATATACTTTCATTTGTACAGTTCTTTGGCAGAGGCAGACGGCATCTTTTTTTTTGTTCATTCGCAAAGTATTCTGGGACACTCATCTCTCACTTTGTTGGGAAGTCAGCTCTTTAGCTGACTTCATTTTAAGGAATCATTTCAAGGGTTAGATGGCACTTCCCCTAGGCCTTAAAAATATTGGGACATGCTACCCTTAGACGTGAATGCGCAAAAATGAGTGCTAGGATTAAAAACGAGGGGAAGTGATAGAAATGGGACTGGACCTATAATAGAAGAAAGACCTTCTAAATGGAGAGCATACTTTAAAAAATGTTTTTTTAGTAATGTTTCTAAACTCACTTTTGTATTTAATACAAATATATTTATGTTACTATATATATATATTAATATAAATCTAATAATATGGTATTGTATTGGTATTTTCATATATAATATATATATATATGTATGAAATGTATATGTCAAAGAAAGTATGTGTTCTCTGTAATGATATGCATACTGTAAAAAAGCAGTGAGCCCCACAACATCAAATGGAACCGATTTGTAAAAATACAATGCTAAGCACTGGCTGTTTACCCGCAAACAACCTGTACAGCAGTAGAAAGCCTAAAGTGGCTATTTAACCAGTGTCGACAGCTCCGCTATTGTGAGGCTGACAGGCCCCATTGATAAACAAAATTTTAAAATCCATGCGCGTGAAAGGACATCTTCCAGGACTAAAGAGGTGCAGTATGTGCAGCGGGGCCTGTGCTCGAAGCCCCGCTGGTGGTGAATTCACCCCGCCAATAATGACAGCTAGTGGGCCGCTGCCGGTGCCCGTGGCTCTGTGCCAAACTCCTGTCAGTCAAAGACCCAGCTCCTGATCCCCTTTTTATGGCTGTGCACTCCAAAAGAAGGGGATGATTGAGGGGGTGGGTGTGGGTGTGTGGGGGGCATTTTTAGTACTTTTGCAGGGGTGGTACGGGACAATGCAGGGCCCTGCTGAGCTTCGACTTCCTTAATCCACCCGTCGTTCACGTGATCCTCGTCTGGTTACAGGTGCTTGCGTGCTGACAGCCCCACACCTCTGTGCTGCACTCCTGTGTCTCACGCCGAGGGGGGAAGTGTGTGTGATTTCTGTGCCCCCTCACACACACACCAGGTCCCCTGTAGACACCATTGGCAACCATTCAGCAAACCTCACATTCCTCTCTCTGCTGGATGTCACATGGGGACAAGACAGAGACTGTTTTCTTCTCTTTTTTTTCATACCACACTCCTCTTTGTATTCTTTTATTTCTATTTTTCTTCATTCCGCTTTCCTCTCTTTGTTTCTTTGTCATATCTTCTTTCTGGAGTGAGCAAGGGTGCAGTGATTGGGCTGAGTTTTGAAGGCAAACTCTTTGGTGAGATACAATGGTGGAGGCTTCTTGAATTACAAATGAGTGGTCCCCAGGTTGCATAAAAGGCTTTTTTTCAATGGTCATTCAGGTGTTTGATCTTCACCCACGCCAAAGACTCTTGGAGCTGTAGGGGAGGCACTTAAACTAAACTCAGATCTCAACTAAAGCAATCTCCAAGCAATTGGGCAACAAATTAAAAAGTAGTTTGGGCATCAAAATATGGACAAGCAACTGAATTACAACCACATTTTTGCATTTTTTTTCTTCTCTGTGACACATACACAATCTACCCAACATCTCTCAGCTTACTGCTACTCTCTCTAATGGCTTTATGTACAGAAATTGCATGTTTGCTTTGACAAATACCAGACTGAAAACATGTTTACAGGCATATATGAGGCATACATGTATAAAGTCGCTATTTCAGCAATACAGTTCATGCTGAGCAGTTTGACCAAAAGATGGTATGTCTGTGAAGATTCTCATTCATCCTGGTCTTGGTAGTCATAGTGTTCCGTTATTGGCATCTTTTTTGGGATTTTGCTGGTCTTCGTAATATACCATGTGGCCTATGCCTTGCCTATTATGCAGCCTATGTACAACAGACGGACCGTAGTAAGGTGCTGCATCTTCTCTGCTGCAGTGCAGTTCGTCCAGGGGCAGAGCACGCAGAACAGCTACAGTCACTCTATTCTATATGAATTTCCGATCAAGAAATACACAGCACATCAAAACAGCTAGTCACTCTATTCTATACAAAATTCCGTACATTATGATCAAGAAATCCATTAAGCAGAGCCAGGAAAAGATCATTGCTTAGGCCTTTGATCATATTGTAACGCAGAGCCTGCATTGTGATGTTCCTGTATGTTGTTTGTGTGCGTGTCTGCACGCAGGTTTCTCCCTCCCTCCCGTGTCATAGACCTATGTAATGTGTCCAGAAAACACACAAAGCGCCACAGCGATAGAGCAATCATAGTAACATGTCTACCCACGGTTTCCATTCACACAAATACCATAAGGCTTTAATTTGTCATAGGAGTATATGTACCAGATAAAGTTAGGGCCTTTTGAGAAGTAGCCTACCTCCTTAGTGTGAGACACCCTGCCTTTCTTAACTGAACTCCCATGGGGCCCAGCTCTCTCACACCAGCCGCACCTCTTTCCTCACACGTAGACCATGGAGTTTGGACCGGGGCCAATTTTTTTTTTAGACAATTCAATGACGGGCTGAGCAGTTTGCAGTTTGACCAAAAGATAATGGTATGGCATGGTATGTTTGTGAAGATTCTCATTCATCCTGGTCTTAGTAGTCATAGTGTTCAGTTATTGGCGTCTGGACTTCTTTTGGTACGGTGGCTCCTAGATAACATGAAAAAAAAAAAAAAAAAACAAGGGCAGGAAAAAAAGAAGGTAAAAAAATGCCAGATCTTGAGTTTGTTTTACGAGATTTTGACTTTCTTTTGC
The DNA here is from genome assembly GCA_017657215.1 of Limnothrissa miodon. Classification (NCBI taxonomy): domain Eukaryota; kingdom Metazoa; phylum Chordata; class Actinopteri; order Clupeiformes; family Clupeidae; genus Limnothrissa; species Limnothrissa miodon. Next base: position 10,154 of record JAGFZM010001087.1, on the reverse strand, counting down.
GAGATCTCGAGTTTGTTTTGCGAGATCTTGCAAAACTTTTTTCTTTTTTTGGATTTTGCTAGGCTTCGGAATATGCCATGTGGCCTATGCCTTGCCTATTATGCAGCCTATGCACAACAAACAGACCGTAGTAAGGTTGCCTCTGCTGCAGTGCAGTTCATCCAGGGGTAGAGCACGCAGAACAGCAAAGAGCTAAACACCTAGCAAAGGCAAATTCCTTGTATATGCAAGTATACCTGGCCAATAAAACCTTCTTTATTGTGTTTTTTGCACACACAAGGAATTCAGTCTCTGCATTTTTATCTAACCATGAATTAGTGAAATACAGCATACATCAACCCAGATAGTGGGCTGCTTGCTACAGCAGCGGCACTTCAAACATGGACCACTGGTGGGGGATTGAACCGGCAACCCTTCAGTCACAAGCCCAAAGCCCTAATCAGTAGTCCACGACTGATTCTGCTGCAGGGCAACGCTTGTGATACCTGGTCAGGAAGGGTGGAGGTGCAGCTTATTATTTCTGATCAGGAATTGTGGAGATGTGGCCTATGATACCTGATATGGGGGGGGGCCTAGACCCGCCCATACTTCCTGTGGCGCTACATTGAATTTCGCGAACTAGTCAGTCTGGCCAGGCTGCTGTTTTAGAGTAGCCTGGGCCCGCCCATACTTCCTGTGACGCTACATTCAATTTCTCATTCAAAAACATTCAAAATCTGTGGGCACCAATGAGAAATGGGTTTACGCATATGTCATCGGAATGAGTGGTCTGATTGGTTGTAGATTCGTCAAGTAGTATATGGAGGCATCTGATGGACGCAGGTTAAGCCCGCCTCCCAGAAGACGTTTAGTAATGTAGGATGGCCAGACTAAGCTCCCATGAGCTTTGTCGCGCAAGCCAGGCTAGTTTTAGAGCTCTTCCGTTTCCAAAAAATGGGAACCAATGAGAAGCGAGCTTACTCATTCGTCATCGGAATGAGTTTTCTGATTGGTTGTAGACAGCAGAATACAAAGGCATCTGATGGACGTAGGTTAAGCCCGCCTCCCAGAAGGCGCGTGGTAAGGCAGCCTCGCCAGACTAAGCTCCGAAGAGCTTATCAGTCGAGTTAGCCAGGCTATGTTCTATGATACCTTTCAGAGAGATGGATCTTATTCATCAATACCCTATTAAAAATAATACATGTGCCCTAATAACAAAAAACCACAGCACCCCCCCCCCCCCCCCCATTAAGACCATATGCCCACCATTCCACATACACACACACGCATACACACTAACACATACACACACACAAAAACAGACATACACACGTACACACACACATTCGCCTCAGCTAGACAAAAGGCTGGCTGGTGCCTGGTTCCACTGGCGCTTTGGCAGAGGCCTGCTCCAGCCCACGCATCTGCTGCCGAAGATGGATACGTTTGCGAGCGCGAGCGCTGGAGCCTCTCACTCTGGGGAGAGGGTCACATTGAACCGCACCTGATGGCTCGGATTCCTAGGCCACAAGCACTAGAAGGCCATGCATCAGATACAGCAAAAGTACACGGTTTCTATGCATAAGATATGGCAAAAGCACACAGTTTCCATTCTCAAGTAGATACTAGTGTCACACACCAGATTCTAGTGTTAAAAAAAGAGTGTAAGACTTCTTCACTCATGTGAAATGTACAGGTTCTGAAATGTACTCTGAGTATAAAACTAAAAAGAAATACACTTTAGCCTGTAAAAAACTATTCTGATAATTGTTTATGTTGAAGGAAGCAGCCTGTAGCCTACAATATGCAAATAGGCTTCTGGAACAATTATTACAGATTGAATTTCCTAAAATGTATTAAGACCAAAGTAACTACCATGTTTGAATAAGTTAGGAGTAGAAAGTAAATATCATTGTTAAAATGTAGTGAGGTAAAAATGTCAAATTAATCAAATACTCTATGACAGATGAATATTTCTAATTCAGATGTGATCTGTGTGTGGGGCTGACACCTCTAAAACGTTTTTAGAAAAAATAAATATGTGATAAAGACGGTTGTATCTCAGACACATTAAAGACCACCACCTTCCTCTATTATTGCAAATACATACAATAGGATGTGATCCAAGAAGGCACTTATTGTATGGAGACTGTTTGGATCCAGCAGCTTAAAAAATTAACCTATGAACGCCACAGGAAATAAGCATCATCCAACTTTTTGGAAGCCAAATTTACAGTGCTGAAATTTATCAGCAGAACCTCTGTCAGTTTTGGTTCACAGCTCACTATAACCATGCCAACGTGGTCACCATGACTGACGCAGAACTTTACGATTTAAAACAATAATCAGTCCAGGGTCTGGAGTTATATATGTGTGCCAAGGATTTAACATGTATTAAAAGTTTCAAAGAATTAAGCCAGCAATTAAGAACACGAAAGAAAACTATACCATGAAATACCAAACCCAGTAGACTTAAGCATGTTAATTACCATATGTCAGACCTAATTTAATAATAGAAACATTAACAGGAAAAATCAAATGCTTTCTCTGTGATGTTTCAATCAGTCACGGATCAGTAAACCTCTGAGTTAATGAGAGTTTTAAAAAATACAGATACCAAGAGGAGCAACACATCACTGATACCTGTGATGTTTTTAAATTAATTATTTTATTTTATGACTGATTAGTTTGTTTTAATTTTCTCTCTTTAATCTCCCCATCAGTAATTAACACTTGACTAATTATATGTTCGATACCACAACCGAATCCAAGTTTTTATTTGTTTCCACCTCCTCGTCGGTCTCAAGAAAGGCAAAGCTATCCTGAGGGACTGCGACATCTCTACAGTGGAAATATGGGACTTGACAGGTGGGATATAGAGTGCCAGCTTGTACTGCTGCCAGCCCTCTCTACCGGCACCTGAACAATCTCACTAATCAACACCAACAACCACCACCATAACGTATCAGTCCAGGAACTACATCATGCATAACAGACCAAACATGCAATTAAATTTTTAGGAACTGCTTTCAAATGGGGTAAAACAGAATGGGACATTTGGTAAACAGAGTGTCAAAAGGACCCCTCGAGCCAGGCTTAAATGCCACACATGTTGTTTCATCACATGTTAATTGGTAGTTTTGAATGTAATTTTGAAGTCAGTTTAGCACGATGAATGCCCTGATGGAGGATTCCCGGTGTTTTCTGCGTGTCATGTCAAATTCGCTGAGTATCCATTGCAAACAACAGTCATTATCCCTAAATAATGTATCGCCAGCAAACAACACACACAGGACCATGTGACTGACTCTCCAGGAAATTGCATGTGTAATGTGTGAAAACCTTTTTCATCTGACAAGTTTACAAAACAACCCTAACAAAACTGCACTGCATATTGTATTAGAGGCATGTCAATTAAACATAGCCAAATTACATTGTTAATGTGCACCAACTTCTTCAGACTAATAATGAAACACTGAATGAAGTATGAATTCAATAAAATGACACATTGTACTCTTCCAAACATTTATTTTTTGTAATTTGACAATAACAGTAGGGCTACTGATTGGAAACAATATGTACTGTAGGGCTCTTGATCATGGCCTACAGGCTCTGGGCCTTTCATGTGAAGACTCTTTCTGGGTACAGTCTCCACAAGTGGCTGAGAACCTGTTGATGATCCCCTGGTCCTCACCATGAAGCACCTATAGGCTTACTGTACATTCAGACCGAAACCGCCAAAAGCGTCAAAGTCGCTGGTGAAGCTCATAACGCGATGCTCAACCCAGGTCAGCGCAGAAAGCGTCAAAGTCATGACATTTGAACGTTCTATTCTCTGCGTAAAATGAACTACAGCAGGTTTTGCTTGATTAATAAAAACATTGAATGTGTCACCTAGTTAATGTTATATGAATTTATGTGACTATAGGCTACACATTATTACTCACGCAATGTTAAATCTTAATGTTAATTCTATCTTCCATTTCAACAGATGTGTAACTGGTAACTTGTCAGTCCTATTGATGTTTTGCAAATGGCTTTATTTGTAGCCTAGCTACTTTTGGTTAGGTCAATGGTATGAAGAGGAAAAAACATTAGTTAGCCTAATCTACAGTTTAGTTTGATTGGTTAGAGCGGTGCAATAAAGAGCAAATCAAATGTCTTCCCGCCACAAACAAACGAAATACACTCTATTAATTCAGATAAACTTTCAGATTTATTCAACTGATCTCTGTATTCAAACAAAGTAGAGTCATACAGAATTGCAGGTAAAATCCGATACAATGGAGTTAATTGAGAGTGGACCAGCTCTCCGTAAACAGGCTCTGCTGAGGCTCAACTTTTTTCTGACGCCTGTAACGGCCATGAAGCCACACTCCGCTCATAACGCTTTTGAATGCCAATGACGTCTCTCCATTGAAAATGAATGATTTCTGGCGCTCTTGACGCTTGACGGTTTCGGTCTGAACACACAGTTAAGTGCAAGTGTATTCCTTCTAGCAGTATAACACTTTTAGGGATGTAAAAAACATCTGCCTATTTTTTCGAAATTTTTGCTACTGCATCTAACTAGTTTCGGCAAATGTAGCTTTGACTTAACACGTTGGTATAGTCCCTGCAACTTCTGTGTCATTCATGGTCCTAGACTCTACTTTTTTGTATGCTTCATCAAGCTCACAAACCCTGTGACCTCGTGCCAATGTAGCTGGTCCATGAGCTGGTCTGTGCATCTCCATTTAGCCCTTCTATAAAATTATATATTATGTAAACAGTCACCCCCAAACATTTGGCACTCTGCTCTCATGTTATGATCATAAAATGAGTAGAAAACACAGGAGATAAAAAAAAAAAATAGTTTGTCCTATGTCATAGCTCAACAGTGCAATGAGTCAAGGAGCTAACATGCCTAACATATCTAGCTAGGTATTACAGTACATGATCTGTTTGATTATTAAACTTCATAACACACTTTAGGACAATGACAGATCTTTATTATTTATTAAGTGATGTATACTGTAGCATGATATTCGTAATAGAGAGCGAAATCATGCAGTTACTTGTGAACAACTAGCATTTTGTTGGAGCAAAATTCTCCTTTGTCACAGTAAAATTGCTTTATTAGTTGTCATTAGCCTGGTTTAGCTGCCATTAATAATTAGTGATAGCATTTAGCTGTCACCTCAAGATAAAGAAAGTTGGAAGATTAGTAAGTTACCTCCTCACTGTTTCAACATCACCCATGGACAGTAGTTGAAAGTAATCCATAATTTAGATGGTATTTTTACTTATTTCCAACAATACATCTTAATACACATCTTATACAGCCAAAAGGCTAATTTAGAGATGACATTCTGCAGCTTGCATGCAGGAATAATTAAGGCTTGATAGTGGGCTAGAGATGTAGTGCTTGTCTGTCCAACTTCCAATAAGTCATCTCATCTGATCATCAGTTTGTGTGAACTGAAACAAACCCACACTGACTCATTTTTAACAGACAACAGATCATTTTGATCGGTTTTGATTTTTTTAACGTCAGTACGGTCAACCACCGGTTGAACGGTCACAGTTTAACATTCCTAAACACTTCATCTTATTCCACTCACCTTTGATAGTAACACATTCATCATACTCATATCATCTTGTTATAGTGTTATATCTACAACATCCTGAAATTTGTTTGAAGTCTTCTACACATTAATGTCCATAGTGGTGAAAAATTATATCAGTTAACATATTTCTTAGGCAACAGATCATTACTGTGAGCAGAATGTGTGCAATTGCCATTACCAACTTGTACAGGCTAATTAGAGAGAGATGGGTCACGGTAGGGATGTTTTTGTTTTTGAAAGAGAAATAGCTTTGTGAAACTTTTAATCAGATGACGTGTGAATGAGGTTGCTCAGGCTTTAATGTTTTGTTGACTGCCTTAATTAATGACAATATTTTTCTGAAAAAGAAAAATGCAAACAGACAAGCAATAACTGTGCCAAAGAGGAAAACTTGCTGAAAATGCACTAAACAGAAATAGAAATACAAGCAGGAAGAAGGCAGATTTAAACAAAAATGATGCCTTGCATAAACTGAACTCTGCGCTTGTCTCTAAAACACATTGTAGTCTACCTTATCTCAGTGCATACAGTTGACCATATAATTGAAGCCAGGCAATCTGTTACATGTCTAGCATAAGAGCCGTCAGAATGCTCATTAAAGACTTTGCTAATTAGGTATGAGAGACAGTCGGTAACCTGTTCTGGGTGTGATCCCCACCCCCCTCTTCTCCACCATAATCACCAATTCTTCCTGATACCTGACAAAAACCCTTCACAGTAATCCCTAGCGAAATTAACAAATTATAGCTTCACAACTTCATTTGCTGTTTTATAACTCTGTTGTTCATTTGGATAGACAAATAGATAATAAATAAAGAAAATAAATAATAATAAAAAAAACAGTCTTATAATATAAAAATGAAGTTTGGAAGTCTAAACTTAACATTGGTAGTCTACATTGTGTCATAGTCTGGTCAATATTTGGCTAAAATTAGGCTAGTAACAATGTGATTAAATTATAAGAGCAGTTGCATCAAAAGCGGGCTGACTCGGGCGAGCCACGTGCAAGTGCATTCACACTGTCGGGCCTTATATAGGGTCGATTATTCGCCGGTTATTATTATTGATGCTAAATTGTGTGAGTAAGCTGCTCTGTTCGCAAGGTAGGTTCGGAGGTAAAGCAAAATAAAAAGGTGTCTAAACATCTCCTGTTTGCAGGGGTGTCAAAAGTACTGACATTCCTTACTCAGATACTAAGTAAAAGTAAAAGAAAAGACTTTTGTAGAAGTTGAAGTATCAACTTAAAAGTTTTTACTCAAGTAAAAGTAAAGTATATAGGGTTTCAAAACTACTTAAAGTATAAGTAAAAGTAATCGTCGGGGAAAAAAAATGCCATTATGCACAAAAGCTTAAATACTAAACGTTTCGTTCTAAGCCTTTTAAATGAGCCTGTATAAGACACTCTCGCAGTTCTCCTGACTCACTCTCAGAAGCACAAATTTACATACACTATTATTGAGCCTCAAAGAACAATTTCTGATGGTCAAAACACATGTTCTAGGACTCATTTTAGGGATGGGCAATTAATCAAAAAATAATTGTAATCGACATCAGTCATAATTGATCAAATTTTTCCAGGTTGATTATTTCGATTACTAAAATACAGTACTAAATACTGTATTTTAAAGAATCATAAATCAATATAGCCTAACAATGTGCCAAAACAAAATATTAAATATTTTTATTTCTTTAGTGGTTTAATTTAATCACTGCTTGTGCAAACAGTGCCATTCTATTTTCAGAAAGCCTAATAAACTAGTGAATTGCTTCTGAATCATCTACAGCCCATGTCAGGGTGCTTGCACAAGTCTTGAAAGTCTTAATATAAGTATGGAATTTTAAAACACTGTTTTTCAGACCTTGAAAAGTCCTGAATTTTGTGTGAAAGTCTTAATAAAGTATGGAAACAAAATGTATGGTAGAATTTTACAGTATGCTTAAAGGCATTGTGAAATGATAAATAGGAAGGTACACTATAAAACTAATTATTTTACTAACTGGTCACGTAGCCTACATTTCAAATTAATCTCAACCAATGAAGTAGGCTGCATACAACTGCAGGCTTGCATACAAGTATACAAGTATATTAGGTCAAGGTCTTGGGGGGCAGGGTTACAATAAGTTGTAAAAAAGTCTAGAAAATGGTTGGAATTTTAATTTGGAAGAAGAGCAAGCACCCTGCATGAACACCTCTCTCCCAACCATCTCTCCTATGATCATTGTCTCACTCATATTACTAGGTTCTAAGGAAACAAAACAGACAAATACATGCCCGTTTGGACTTTAGAGGAAACGTGATGCAGAGTTAATTCAGTGACAATTAAACAATGGATGTAGGTAACGTTACTACTAGACATATTCCATGTGTTGATAACATGCTTATTGGGATAAATGGGTGAAGAGCTGCACTTTGCTGTCTAATAGTACATTCTCCCATCGTATGCGAGTATTAACATTAATGGTCAATTCACCTTTGGTTGAATACCCCCCTAACAATATCAAGGAGCAACACTGTTCATGTAAAGCTAGGTAGGTCTCTATTCACCTTTTATAATCGTTACTTTAATCGTTTATAACCAACTATGCAGAACAACTCAGTGTTTATTAGCAGTGTGTGCTAGCGTAGATAAGCTATTGCTAAACTTGTTTGGTAGCACTTTGAAAGTTCCCAATCATCAAAATAGCATGCAAGTGTCTAACTGGTATAAGGTTGTAAGCTAAATGTACGTCAGAGCACACAAAAGTGTGCTTGTTGGCTTTAGTTTTGTTGAGGGGAAAACGAACATCCTCCTCCAACCTCTCTGGGAAATGCAGGCAGAACCATACAGATTTTTTTTTTAAATATAAAACTACGACATAGAGTTGGCAAGTGAACCACGTCATTCTGTATGCAGCGGGTTAGTATTTTCCTACTTCCGGTTCCTAAGCAAAAACCCCTATGGGAAAATGAATGGCTCAAATAATAAAACAACATATACAACAAATATCGCAGTGTCTGACCTACGAGGACCTAGGCATTTGTTTTTCATCAATAAAATGAGTAGCAACATAGTCTGGGTGTGTTTTTTAGACGCATTGTAACGATGATAAATTAATATTGCTTTCCCTAACAGCTAACAGCGAAAAATTAAGCACTACATGGAGTTGTCTCTTACCTTTGACGTAATTTTCAAAAAGACGGTAAAATTATTTAAAATGCAATATGTTCTTTATTAACAATGATTCAGTGTAATTTACAACGATTACAACGGTCAACAACTGGCGAATCTTTCACAAAGCTTGGTTTAAAAAACTGCGGGATGACATGTCGTTGAGTGCAGTTTTGTGTAGCTCTGGTTACTATGGCGTCCGGGCTAAGAGCTGCTAACTTGTAGTCAAAAGGGCTTTCTGCTTTAGCCTAGTGATAGCAACATCTTATTTATTTTGTCATTAGACTGCAAATTTGCAAACCATCGTCCATAACATGTTTTTTTAATGTCCTCCATCAAATGCGGAGGTCGTCTACTCACGTGCTTTTGCTCACACCTTATTGGAGATGGAGCTCCAAAATTAACATTGGATTTCCCATAGGGGAAAAAACTTAGGAACCGGATGTCGTGAAATGCTAACAAGAAAAACTACAGGCTTCCGGGTCACTTGCCAACTCTATTGGCCTGCCATAATAAGCAGCGTTGTCAAAGTGGAAACTCTTCGTGGGAGCTAGTTTTTGGCTGTGCAGTGATTGGTCAATATACATTCTAGCCTATGGATTAGCCAATGGTGTCACATAAACGCATGTTTTTCATCCCAGCTCAGGCTTTTTTATTTTTTTGAATTATGAAAACGAGACGAAATTAAAGGGATAGTTCGGTTTTTAACACATTGAGCCCATTTCACAGGTTATCTAAAATGAAATAAAGTGGTTCCCAGATAGCACAAGGGCGTCGAATCGACGTTGATTGTTGGTCGGAATGGTCAGTTTCCGTCAGACGACCGAAATTCAACGTTGAATCAACGCGTTGGACGGTCGTAGCCTCGACGGTCTGAGAACGTTGAAAACACAGCGTTGAATCAACGTCGATTTGTGGCTTATTTTCAACGTCGTTCAGAGGACGTTGAAATGTGGTTGTAAACTCGACGCAATTTTATACAGGCTGCCCTGCAGTTTTAATCAAGGATATGGTCATTGAATACTCCTGCAACTACTATTTTTGAAAGGCATGCATGATCTCATGACTCACATAGCCTATGGCTATACATTTTAAATGTAACACAAATTAATAGTCAAGAGTTTTGGTTTGACATTGCTGTTTTAATTACCAACCATAAAATATAGTGTAGGCTATTTAAAAAAAACACTTGCATGTTAAACATAGAAATGGAAATGTCTGTATAGTAATAGAGCCAACATGTGTATTTGAAATACAAAAAAAAAATTACACCTGAGAGGGTGGAACCAAACTGGGTAGTCTGTTTCTTTAACTTACTGTGTCATTTCACTGAGGGGACAGATGAGATTTTTACAGGCATGCAATCAAATCCCCAACTTTGCACACAAAGCAAAAAATAGTCCCAACACTGCCGGAC
>JAGFZM010001086.1:0-17794 GCA_017657215.1 Limnothrissa miodon | reverse complement strand
GAAGAGTTCAGATGCAAAAGCCTCTAAAAGCCATTTCAATTAATTTACAGAAATATATTTTTTAAATTTTGATGAACTATCTATTCAGTCCAAATCCAATCTGATTTGTTTTTACATGATAAAAAGAATTGAATAAAAACAAAAATAAATTGCAGTTTTATACTGATTATTTATAAAATATTATTAAAACCTCCTTTTTGAATCAATGATTGGGTCAATCATGTCAGGGTTGTCTGAGGAGATGGAGGCAGCCCACCCAGGAGGTTAGACAGAATCAGGTGGTAGGAGGCAGGGATGACTCTGAGCAGAGGTGGTGGTGGCATGGATGGGCAGAAGATGGAGATCAGGTCTGCTCAGAAAGCGCACTGTGATTTGTTGTTTAGCTGTGGGGTATTTGTAAAGCCATTTGAACTCTATGTCACGCTGATGTTTGACATCTCAGGGCAGCTCAGGGCATCATACGACCAGTAGTTCTCCCTTCATCCAGATTGTAAACAATAGACAGAGAGTCTTGAGAATCATTGACACAGTCGAAAGGCTATAATAAGGGAAATTGACAATACAGGTTTTTTTTGTATTGAGTTGATATAATTATTCTTGTTTTTGTTTTAGTGTCTGTTACTATTTTTATGAGTCTATGACCTCTACCTACCCTTTGCTGAAATCCACAGAAAATGAAATGGTGTATGAACACAATTTCTCAAAGCCTGTCAAAATAGCCAAGCCTTTTCACAGCTCATTCCGACTTTCTGGGGCTATATTTACAATGGATTCCCAAGTGGTTTTGCATTTTGTCCTTCTCTGACAAGCAAGGGCACATAGTATAGAACAGCATGGTGGAATTGCTGTGTGTGTGAGTGCGTGTGTGCGTGTGTGTGTGTTAGAGAGGGGGAGGCAGAGAGAAGTGTGAAGGAGAGAATAGAGGTTTGAGGATGTGTGAAAACAGGATTGGGGAGAGAAGAGACCCAGATTGCAGTAGACTGTCGTTATCAGTGTCAGATCAGTAGTACCAGCCTTGTGTGTGTGCATACAGTACATGCCAGATCTGGGCCAGTTGTAGGTCAGTTGTGGGCCTAATGGATCTTATGCTTGGCTGGCATCTGTTCGTATTACCAGATACTGTAGGTGATGTTTGATATAGGAAAGGGTCCTGGGAGACTGAAGAAAGACAGGTTCATGCAGAGGTTGATGGAGCTATACATGGAGGAACACAGAGAGAGAGAGAGAGTGCATGAGTGTGTGTGTGTGTCTGTGTGTGTCTGTGTGTGTGTGTGTATGTGTGTGCGTGTGTGTGATGGAGAGGTGCGGTGTGGAACCCAGAGACGAGGAGAATGTGTGATAGTGGGAGGACGTACAGAGGGAGCGAGAGGAGGAGAGAGGGGCCTCCAGAGGCCCATCAGACAGCTGGGGAAGTGCAGATGCTGTGGCTCAGATCTGTCCTGTCACACACCCAGTCTGGCAGCCAACAGACGCTTCGACGCTGACAACTTAAAACAAGCTGGTACAGCTGATAGGAGGAACGGGTGAATGTTTTTCCTTTTTGTTTGCTTTGCATATGGAAGATGTATAGATCAGAAGTTATTATGCATTCAATTCATTTTTGAATGACTGAATGTGTGTGCGCCTGACCTGTTTTACCCGCAGAGGTTTGGAGAGGTTTAAAAAGCAACAGAACAGTGTCGATACAGTGCTTTGTTGAGACAAACCAACGCTATTTAAAACAATAATTGAGACCGTTTGAGTTATATTTTGACAGAACTTATCCTATTCAAAATGAAGATGTAAATTATACAGTGATATCTGGATAGAGAGAAAATGTTGAGGAAATGCTGAGGGCTGGTAAACATTCAAGCAGAAGACTATCAAGGCCATTTGTCTTTGTTTTATTCACATGTGATGACTCAACACTCTAGAGGATGTATTTGTGTTAACTCAGAAACCCACCCAGCAGAATGTAGGGCATCATTTTGGCATATGTTTCTATTATTTATAGAAATAACACCAGAAATAGGTAACTCTTTTAACTCTCCATTAGCTAGCAAGAAAAACATCATTTGTGCCACAGTTGCTCAACACACAAATGCTGACTTGCTGTCATCAAAAATGTATTTGAAACATTTTTGGATTTCTTGTCCCTGCATCATTAGAAATGTTGGAAAACATTTGTGTCTTGGAGAAAGCACTGTTAAAAATGTCCCCAGGACGCTAGGTTTAATACAATGTAATCCATTTTTTGTTTGACAAATCTCTGTATGTATAGAGGGATTTGTCATGCCCTGAAGAACACTGACTACACCAATCAATCAATCAAGTTTTGCCAAATCTCTACAAGCACTAAGCCCACCCCCCACTCCCTCCACCCCCCACTCCTCCACCACCACACCCTCCAGGCTGCCCATCCTGTTGTGGAGAAGAAGTGGTCTTCAGCTTGTCATTTATAAGACTTGCCTGCTCAGTCTCTATGCCTGGAACCTCAGCTGTGCTTAGCATCCTGGGTCACATGCTTTTGCCTGTGTTGCCTCTGTCTTTCGTGTCCGTCCCCCACTAATGCTCCTAAAGAAGACAACCCCAACAACCAGACAACCCTATCTTTCTCTCTCTCTCTCTCTCTCTCTCTCCCTCTCTGCCATGTAACCAGTGATGAGAGAACATGTGCTATTCTAATCACTGACTGGATCAAATGGGTTGAGACTCTAGGCTCTCAGAAAGTCAAAACACTGTTTTTACATCTGTATCTCCTGGTCTAATAGTGATACTAAGCACAATGGTAGAGTAGCTTTCGACCATCTTGAGACCCCTGCTGTCAAGCCATCATCAAATCTCAAACTTAATACAATCATCTTTTCTACAGATGGTTCCAGATCATGCTTATTTACTGGTTCTACCAAAGTTGTAATCAGTCATATAATCACTGACTCATTATGCTAGAATTCACTACTATTTCAGGTATTCCTTTCATCAGACTAGTATCAGGTTATGTGGATACCATGTATTCATATGAAGGGTGGGTAGAAACAAGCACGTTTTCCACCTGCCATTCTTCATAGGCACTCTTGAGTTCTATTTGTGTGTGTGTGTGTGTGTGTGTGTGTGTGGTCAGTCTGTTGCAGATGAGAAGGCATGTGTGTGAGTGTGTGCATCCTAAAAAAGACCTCCACAAAACCCCTTAGTGTTCCTTAGTATCCCCTGTGTTTAGTAGACATCAGTACAGTGAATAAGGTGTCTTGCTTCAGGCGGAGAAGCACACATCTAGGTTAGTAGACACAGCGATTTCGGTCATTGCCCAAACAGCAGACTCCACTTTGTCTAATTGCAGTGGGGAGTCACTCAACTTACGGTCATTAAACTACTGTCATTCCCTGCTGATTCCAATAGTGGACTTTAGAGAAATTCCTTCTTTCCATCATCCCCCCCCCCCCATCCCAATAGATAGTCAGGTCTGTTGGGAAACCTAATAGTACTTAACTCTCCTGCTTTCTGTGGACCAAAGAGGCTGATGATTGAAACCCAAAGGAGTCTTTCGTAGTTTTTGGACCTAGAGCCAACACACCACTTGCATTACCGGCACCATGGGTGTGTGAGATGGACTACTGTGACCATGCTTGAGTGTGCGCTCTGACAGTCATGGCTTAGCTCTTTGCTGTGGTAGCACCTTTAGTATCCTGGAGACCTGGGTTCAAGACTGGATGGGGTCTCTGCTCTCTGTCTCTCTCTCTCTCTCTGCTCACTTTAGTTTGTATCTAAAGTATCTAAGGAAAGCCCCCCCACCCCCCATCTCTAGCTGCACTACACAGAACCTTGGCCGTGAATGTTTTTTTACCAGCAAACTTAATACTCACACACACACACACACACACACACACACACACACACAAGAATAGAAACAGCACACTTAGCAGCTCTTTCCTTCTCTAACACTCACATACACCTATGCAAACATACACACGCACACACACTTATCCTAATATATTTGTTTTCAGAAATTGCACCTTTCTAAGCGGAGAATTGAATGTGCCTTTCAGCACACTGCTGAAGTCTGCATATGCTTCCTGAACCAGCGGGCAGTTTTTCTGCTGTGATTCTGCTGTGCTGTAGTGGACCACAGCCAAGCTTGGCTTATTTGTCTTCTTGGACGTGTCAGAGCAGGGAGTGTTTGTGTTTGCCTTGCGTTTCCTGGGCCTCTGTGTCAGTGGTGTGAGTGGAGCTCTGCTGCCCTCCTCATATGTGTGTCCCAGCTCTGCATTTGTCTTCATTAGGATGTGCATGTCAGCTAGCTGTGTCCTGCATTTCACCATCCACAGTGGACACTGCGCATCGCATGTGAAACCAATTTCTCCTCTCTCTCCATCTCTCTCTCTCTCTTTCTCTCCTTTCATCTCTTTTTTTCTCTCTCTCCCTCTGTCTGTTTCTTTCCCCCTCATTTTCTTTCTCTCTCTCTTCCTCTCTCTTTCTCAGTCCCTCTCTTTCTCTCTTTCTTCTCGCACAGGGTATGTGAGAGAAGGTATGTCAGCTATATCTGTCGTGTAAGCTTGCCGAGTGCTGAAAATAGAAAGGTGAACGAGAGAATTTTGTACAACAGAAACAAAACTATACAGGAATTACTGTGAACGTTAACCTTACCATATCTGTAGACTATGATAAGCACAAACTCACACCCCGTCTATCTCTCTCTCTGTCTCTTTCCCTGCTATGATGAGCTATGAGTTTTATTTAAAAGGACTCAGAATGCCTGCTTGGTATTGCGTTGGTAGCGTTGTGCTGGTGTTTGGCTCAACGTTTGATCAACACATCCCACAGAACAGGATTAGAGAGAGAGGCTGGTCCTGGCTAGAGAAAGGATGAGGATGAGGAAGAGGAAGACGAAGCTGGCTCTGGCTCTGGTGCTGGTGTGCCTCGGAGCAGCTAACCCACTTCTGCACGGTCCGCACAGCAGGGGGCGAGGGGTTTTGGGGAGGGGGTGGGGGGTGGGGGGAGGGAGTGGGGGCGTTGCTTTAAAGTGGCTGATGTTCACAGGCACATTTCCACTTGCGCACCAATAGGAAGTTCGCTTGGCATCGTTGCTCTGCCAATCAGAGGCCATTCTCATCCAGTCCTGCTGTAGCATAGTAATCTTTCTAAGAAGCAGCTTCTTTCTGTCTTTATTTTTCCTGGGCTCTCTGGTGGGAACACACACTGGCCTGAAGCCCAACTGATGCTGACGCTGATGCTGTGCAGACTGCAGTTCAGCATCTCCTCTGCTCTCCATACAGTCAGTGATGTCAGCATCTCAGTGTTGATAATTGGCCTAACTGCAGTGAAAGTTAAAGATATGAGTACAGTATGAGTCATTTACAGCCCAAACCAGCATGAGGAGTCTGGGATCCTTTCTCTGCAGAAGTAGGTTGGGTAAAGATTAGCAGCACCATTGGTTGGTATTTCATAATGTTAATAGTACAGCACCCACACACACACACCCATAGACAGGCCTAAAGAACATTCCGGATTTCTCCATGGCTGGTTATGAAGGGATTTTGGAGAGTTTCGGCCTGGATGAGAGAAAGAGAGAGCTTGTAAAGTATATGTCTATTAACAAAAATAAGCAAAATATTTCGCACATTAGCCAGTTTTTTGTTTGCCCTGAAGTCTTCAAGGGTCTTATGCAGTGTATTGTATGTGGGGCACTAGATACACACACAAAGGACTTGGGAACAGTAGAAGAGGGAAATACTGAGACAAGGATGGGAAGGATCATTTATCTTAGCCTGCGGCAGTGACAAGGGCAGCCCTCTTTACAACTTTCCAGGTAGAGTCTCGCTCCATAACCCGCAGCCAATGCAGTACAGCCTGCACCAATAGAAACCTATGGTTAGACCTGCACCAATAGAAGCTTATGGTAAGACCTGCACCAATAGAAGCCTATGGTAAGACCTGCACCAATAGAAGCCTATGGTAAGACCTGCACCAATAGAAATCTATGGAGTAATTAAGGTCAAGTCAGAGGCTCATATATTCCCCTTATTTATCCTCACGGCAGCACACATCATATGCATGGAGTCGCATTTAATCAACTCTTAGAGACAGGGAGACAGAGAGAGGGAAAGAGAGAGACAGGAAGAAAGAAAGGGAAAGGGAGAGGGGCCGGTCAACAAAAAAAAGGGAAAGGTGGGGTTTATGGGCTGGTTAATTTTCTTTTCCGCTCCCTCTCCGCAGTGCGATTGCTGAGGTTATTGATGGGGGTGGGGAGACTGAAGCGTCTTTAAAGGACATTGATGCTCTAGCTTAGGTAATTGGTGTTTGCTCCTAGATAAGGACTCTGGGACAGAGCCACCTATCTTCCCCACGTGGAATTAAAAAAAAAGCTCTTGCGTGTGATTCCTTTTTTTCTTAATAGTCACTATAAAATCTTATTTTTAAGAACATATTCAAAGTGTTACCCACACAGCATGTCAATCAGTGCATCATATGTATCTCTGAAGGCAATCAGCCATGATGACAATTAGCAGCCTTGCCTGCCCATTTAATAATGATTGGTCTTTAACAGAACGTAATCTATAATATGATCAGTTCCCATGTCCTTGCTTCATTCTGACAGTAGGTGAACCCTGACCGTCATAGAGAACAAAATACTCTAATGTTTGTTCAAATCACTCATTATTTTGAACTGAGTGTGCATCTGTTTATATGCATACAAATGTGTGTGTGTGTGTGTGTGTGTGTGTGTGTGTGTGTGCGCATATGAACATGTGTTTGTGACTATGAAGTCTCTATGCAGTATATCTTGCATAAGTTCATATATATGCCCCTGTGTGAGTCTCTGTGCTGTGTGTGTTGCAGGTCCCAGCAATGTCAGCGATGAGCCCCCACTTCACCGGATCATCTCCCCAGCACCAGGGGTCGCGACCCGGGCATCCTGTCAGGACAGCCCCCAGCTCCCTGCCACTCCCGCACTCAAGCGGCGCTCCCTCCTCCCTCCACCTGCCACAGGTGAATCAGATGCCGTCAGGGCAGAAGGTGTTTAATCCAATGGTCTTTGCACACCAAAGACACTTCAGAAGACTAAAGTGGACAATGTCTGACTTTGAGAATTTCCCTCAACTCGTACTGTACTAGTTTGAAACGTAACAGAGAAAGAATCAGCGAGGCATGAAGGTTTGAGGGTGTTGTACTGTATGACATCTACTACAGTTACATCAAAGCATTTCCTAATTTGAGGCCTTTACACGTTTCTACAAAATGATTGCTGATATTTCAGATCAGTAAACAAGCAAATTGCGCCCATCTCAAGGCAGGTTAGCAAGCTGATTGCTGATTAGTTGTTTATTTCTCAGAATCAGTTTGTATGTATATGTATAATTGCCTACTTCACCATTAATCAACCGTATGCAGTTTTTGCATGGTGTCAGCCAGGTATCATGTAAGTGAAGTTTAGTAGTAAGAGTGGAAATCTTTTAGAAATATTTCGTTCAGTGTTTTAATATTTTACTATTTTACCATCAACATTTTAGGCTTTTTGAACGGGCTTCAGTCACCAACTCATCACATTATGCAAATCTATTTGCTCTATTGTAGCACATGAGGGTGATGTGCACTGATCTCTGAGACTGATATGAGATTAATATTGCATGTTTTGTGCTTGTACCGAACAGCGTCAGCCGCCCTTGGGGTGCAATTTGGAGAGAGGGGGGGATTGGACCAGGACATGGCAGCACATCCATTTTGCGCTTGACTGAATCCCATTGAAATTGATCCATGGGCCACCTAGCATCAGAAGAGGGGGAAGGGAGAGAGACAGGCTTGAAAAAGGGGGAAGGCTAAAAAAAGGGGGGGAGAGAGTGAGAGAATGTGAAATTGGATGTGCTCGATCGATGGTGCATTTTCTGTCTCATTTTTTGCATTTCTGCAATGTCTTTGAGTCCTGGAATGGGATTATTGTCTCATTGAGGTGTTAAAAATGAGTAAAATTCTTTCAAGATGAATACCGTAATAACCATATAAATTGCTCATCAACAGCTTCCAAGAAAGAGCTGCAGAAGAATTCAGACCTTAACCGACCAGCTCTATCTTCCCCTAAGAGACTAGCTGTGGTCTCCCCCAAACCTCAATCACCAGGTAAAAAACATTAATAAATCATGTGCTTCAGCTCTACGGTATGTTGTACTTTAATCTCAACAAAGGCCCATTGCTACAAAGAGATAGAGAGAGGCTCTAATTATGTCAGTCTACTGGCAGCAATGGTGGAGCTGCCTCTTGTGGATTACCCACTAAGGCTGTGAATTGGAGTGAACATCATGGAGGTGTAGATAGTGTTATAACAGGTTTTTGTTTTATGTGTGTCTCCTAAAAGCTGATATGAAAAAAGCATAAAACACATCCAATATTCACACAGTATCATTGACAACATGGAAATAAAACATTCTGTGTCTTTACGGTTCACATTTACATAGGGCTCTGGCTAACTAAAAAAACACACAGAAGTACGTAACACATGGCTGTAAAATGCGATAAAGGCAGCATTTAGTAATGGCTTATTTCACACATTGTGTTGCAAGTGAAGACTAATCTATTACTCATTCACTGATTCATTATTCCAGTGTCAAGCCTGCTACACCCATCGTAATCTCTTGATTCTTCGAAAAACTATGGGGAATGTGGGTCAGGTCAGGTTGAACAGTATGTACAGTAGGAAATAAAATGTGTGCTCTACCCCCAGAACCAGTGACAGCACATTATCATAGGAAACCAGCCTGAGGAGTGGCCGTTGATCAATCAACTGGTCTGCTGCTGATCAGCCAAAGTCATTGATATTGATTAGTCTGTCTGCTGCAGATGTTAACCCTACTAGGATGGTCAAATGCACTCTAGCACTCTAGCACTAGTTTATGTGAAGTCACCATCTTTAGACATACCGATATACTTTACACAATATGTCTGAAATTACATAATGTTTATAGTGATTAGCAGAGAGCTTTTTAGAACATAAATAAATATAATAATAGACCAAAGAAATCCATTTCATTACCAAAGTACTTGTTCTGCATCCATTTCACATCAGACAACCATATAAAACACTAAAACAGAAAGTCTGTGAGAATGACACTTAGAAGCAGACATGTAATAAAATGTTATATGTACCCTGATGACAAATACATGGAGGATGATGATGATGTTTGTTATAATGATGATTATTATTATTATCGACTGCTATTAATGTTATTGATTATTATTATCGATTATTATTATATCAAGTGCTTCTCTCCCCATCACCAGTACCCAGTAGGCAGAGGCCTGTAGCGGCGGTGCAGAGGGTGACTCAGAGTACCTCCCCCCAGAAGAGTGCTCCTGAGCCGGCCGTGCTTCAGAAGGAGGGCCCCTCTAAGGAGGAGGTGCAGCAGCTGCAGGAGCGCTGTCAGGAGCAGGCCAGGCAGCTGGAGCTGATGCGGGTGGAGCTCAAGAAGAGCACCCTGGGCCTGGAGGCCTTTGCCATCTGCACACAGCACCTGTGTCTCCAGGTAGCCCTCACCACCACACACCACCACACACCACCTAACCACACTGGTCAGAGGAGGGCATTTATCTGTGGGCATTGCTTGCATTGCTTCCCTGAAAGAGGACTGGGTAAACATGTGGTTACTTTGAAACCACCAGGGCCTCATGGTTTGTCTTTAACAATGTATGCAGAATAAAATCTACTTCTGACAGTTACGAACAGAGAATCTGTATCTCAAGAAAGCAAAGATCTTCCCAAGTACTGTATGTGCTGACAGCACCAGTCTAATGTGTTCCACTGACAATGTCTCAGTGATTGAAGTCAATGTCAACCCTCATTTGGAGAATTGGATGTGTTGAATGGCTGTTGTAGAAATAGACAAGCGCCACTGCAGTGGGCTCAGGCTGAAAAAACACTGGCTTATAGTGGCTACACTGCCCCCTGCTGTGCGAGAAAAATACAGCAACAACACAGACATTATAACAGCTTAACATGGGTAGGATCTTAAAGATCGAAAGTTCAATATAAAAGCTCAAATCCTGGAAGGCATGACATTAATTGCAACTGTTTATTTCTATTAATGTCTTTAGAATATATGTGTGTATATATATATATCATTTCTCTGCAGTTTTTCTGTGGCCTAATAGTATTGTTATATTCTCACTCCTAAATATTAAGTAATTACTATTTTACTATTACTAATACTACTAGCCTACTAATACTACCACTTTTTGGAATTTGTTCTAAAAGAGCACATTAGTAAATGGAGGCTATACATGCACATTTCAGAGCCAGACAGCCTCTGAGAAGGAAAAGGAACTCTCTTTGGAGTTGGACAGGATCAAGGAAGAAGTGGGTGAGTGCTTACCTGTGTGTGTGTGTGTGTGTGTGTGTGTGTGTGTGTGTGTTTGTCAGTGAGTGTGTGCACTTACTGAACAATAGTTTTGCTTACTACGTACAATTCATATATATTTTTGAATTACTACGTACAATGAATATTTTTTCATACGTATTCTTATGAAACACACACACACAAACAGAGACACACACATGCAGACAGTTGTTAGGCCCCAGTGTGAGTGTGTGAGTGAGTTTTGGTCCTGTTCCCCAGCCTGTAACAGAGAGCAGCTGGAGCACATTCAGAAGGAGAAGGCGGAGCTGGAGCACAACTTCCACCAGGAAGTGAGGGGGCTGCAACAGAAACAGGAGGAGGAGCTTGCAGCCCTGGAGGAGGAGCTTCTGAGCCGTCACTCAGCCGAGCTGGAGCACCTGAGGGCGGAGCACCAGGCTGAGATGGAGGAGTTGAAGACCCAGCTGCAGGAGCAGGTCAGGAGGTCATGCCTGTGCACATGGCTCTTAGGAAGTGGTTTCTACTACAAAGGCCCTACACACGCCCATTACATGACTGGGTCGACTTGGCTGGATGGCTGGTGTAATCGCTGAGCTTTTACCCGATGAAAAAGCCTTGTTGAACCTCAGAATACCCTCTTTTAAAACAGACAGCCAGCCAGCTAGCTATGTCGAACAAGCCCCTCTGCATGACAAGATAATGTTTCAGGAGGAGCCAATGTGAATGTGTGTGTGTGTGTGTGTGTGTGTTCTTCCCTCATCAGATTGTTGAAATGACTGTGAACCATGCGTCTGCTATGGACGAGCTAAAGACCATGCAGAACCTCACCATGGTGACCCTTCAGGAGGAGCACACACGCACCATGAGAGGTGGGTGTGAAAGAAACAACATCAGTGCACACTAACGGATCTCGTGTTGGTGAATCTGAAATAAATTTATTTTCTTTCTACTCTGTGTGTGTGTGTGTGTGTGTGTTTACCCAGACCTGAGGAAAGCCCACGAGCAACAAAAGAATAAACTGGAAGAGGATTTCCAGCAGTTTAGACTCTCCCTACAGGTGCATAGTTTATTGTGTCATTAAATTGCATTATATGAAACAATAAATTCTAATAAATAAATTCTTTAAAATGTGCATGTAGTCATGCCAAGTGTTAAATCAGTTAAAAAGTGCTGGTTTGATGTTTCCAGGACCAAGTGGACACCCTGACGTTCCAGAACCAGACCCTCAAAGACAAGGCCAAGAGGTTTGAAGAAGCTCTCAGGAAAAGTGCTGATGAGCAGATAGTGGTAATATCACAGGCTCACACACACACACACACACACACACACACATGTGCACTATGACACACATGCACACACAATGTCTTTGCCTCTCTCTTTCACCCACACCACACACCCACACACAGCCTCTCTTTCACATACACGTACATACATATACACACACACATATATACACAAAGTGTTGCATCCTTCTTACACAAACACATACTTACTCACACTCTAAACAAAGCTCCCCTGTGTTTTAGGATGCCCTAGCTCCGTACCAACACATAGAGGAGGACCTGAAGAGCTTGAAAGACGTTCTAGAGATGAAGAACCAGCAGATCCACGATCAGGAGAAGAAGATTTTAGATCTGGAGAAAATGGTAGGCTCAGAACGACATCCTTTAATGGTCCTGGGTGGGGCATTTGGGCTGATTGAATTAATTAGGCGTTGTAGCATGTGTTTAGATTGTGTTTACATTAATTGAAGAGCAGTTTTGCTCACTGAGTTGTTTAATGAGCCAAGCATCGCTGCTATGTTTATTTAAGAATGTAATGGTAGGCTGTGTGTGCGTACTTTGTTCTTTGAGCAGGCCCAAAAGAATGTGGTTCTGGAGGAACGGGTCCAAGTGCTGCAGCAGCAGAATGAAGACATGAAAGCACGCATTGACAACAACCTCACCATCTCTCGGTCAGAGCACACTCACACAGATCAACATATATGACACATGAAACACCTCAGCCTCACCATCTCTCGGTTAGAGCACACTTTGGCTTAACATATGACACATAAAACATCTATCTCTAGATCTATCTAACTATCGATCTATCTCTCAGACACAACTCAACCTCTAACTCACATAACACACCACAACCTTACCATCTCACAGGTCAACATATGACATATAACACATTTGATTGAGTCTGCTACTGCTGATGCATGCATGTATGGAGGTAGAATGTTCTGCTGCTCATCCCCATGGTGATGGTGTTATGGTGCAGGCACCTGTCGCAGGAGAATGCCAATCTCCAGGTGTCGGTGGAGAAGGAGAGCAACGAGAAGAAGCGCCTGAGCCGCAACAACGAGGAGCTACTGTGGCGCCTGCAGATGGGCGAGCTGAGCCCCCGCATGTCACCCTGCGCCTCGCCCAATCACCGTGCCGCCACCGCCGCCTTCTTCCCCGCCTCGGCCGAAATACCCCCTTACACCTACTCGCCTGGCCCTGGGAGCCCCGTCCACTCTTACTCCCCGGGGCCCGCCACCCCCAGCCACGGCTTCTCCCCAGCCCACGGCCCCCCAGCCCACCGGGCCCTGCCTCTCTCTGGACCTGGCAGCCCAGCCCCCAGGGGTTCCCCCGCCAGAGCTCTGGCCCCCTGTGTCAACTCACAATAGAGGACCAAGGTGCGAGAGTGTGAATGTGTAACATACAGGTATATACCTCCTATATCCCCAACACTGACTCAAGGAGCTAAGCTAAGCTAACAGCATACTGTACTGCCAGATAGACCTGCACCACCAGCTACACGTTCTATCTATGGATCACATCAAGTCCAGACGCTGGTTTTCTATTTGTTTTATAGTCTAACTTTAAGCCGCAAACAGGGTGAGAGACACAGAGAGACTGAGACAGAGAGAGAGGGAGAGAGTCATGCAGAATAGAGTTAGAGAGGTGGAACCAGCTGTCAAACTGAAGAGAGAAAGGAAGAAAGAGAAATAGATAGAGAGAGAGAGAGAGGGGGGGAGAAGTTTAGGTGTAGGATCTTGTATCCCCATGGTTGGGTGTTAGTGTCAATATCTCTCAGTGGACATAAAGACAGTCTCAATTCCATAGTCCTTTCCCCTCCTCCAGTTTCAAGTTTCCGTGAAGACCTCTCTGGTCTGCCTCTTCTCAGGTCGTCTGGCATAAGACATCCACCTTACATTCAAAGTTTACAGAGGAACACACCAGGAATCAAGAAACAAGGATGTAATACCTGAACTTTTAAATACAATTGTAATCACAATGATTGTCTATGTTAGCCTTTATATCTATTGAATTTCCCATTGTACAACTTCATGCATGTGTTTTTTTCCCAGTCTTCCGGTCTTGTATGACAAAATAGAGTTTTCTTTGTAAGATTCTTGTTCTAAAATTGTGTTGAGTCAGTATTCCAAGGAGGTGGCAAAGTAATAAACACAAGCTGTAGTTGTAGATAAGTCAGGCTAGAGAAAGTGGTAAAGCTCCTAAAAGACCAGCCTGTTTTCTTTATTTGCAGTAAGAGAATGCTGACCCCCAGATTATCAGATTTACCATACCAGGGTTTTACAATTAACAACCTACTTGGAATACCCTCAAATATCATCTGTATGCAGCCACCTCACAGAAATATGTACAGAAGAACGTATCTCCAAAGAGGATGTGGGTTACTTAGAAATGACACCCAGCACCATTCAAAGTTGAGGAGATAGCAGGGTTGGTGAAGCAGGACACTGTTGAGCAACTTACAGTTTGATAGTAGCAGCCACAGAATACATGTGATAAGATACAGCCCTTAAGTTCCTCTATGATAGTCTGAAGCCTAAGGTCTGTACACATCCCTGCATTTAACAGCCATTTTCTTGATTCTTGATCGAGTGCAAGTGGACCCCAATGGAAACACTTCCTGTGACTGTTGTGCTTCCTTTAATAAATGGGAAACAAATTGCAGGTCCAACTCTAGTTCCCATATGATGACCAACCAATGGCCACTGCTGCTCTTCTGCTCTTACCAATTGGAACGCACCAGCATTTGGCTGAGCCTATAAACTCTGAGCTATCTGTTTTTGCCCTAGCAACGCTAACACAACATGTTGTAGAGAATGTATATTTCAGAAAAAAATAATGAAATCCTCAGTAGATACGCTAGATGTTATTGTACTACAATTTTCAGGGAGTTTTCTTCTTGTGTTGATGTAGCCAGTAGACATTTGACAGGCATTTCAGCCATGTTGTTTTTCAATACCAAATACGTTTTTCTGTAGCATTTTGACTGATTTGACTGTGGCAAATCATAATCATAATTTATAAATTCCCAATTTTTAAGAAATCGATCACAGGTTTATTTTTATTGGCTTTGTTTCCATTCATAACTGGCTATTTGTATTTTGAAAAACAACTTGTTTGTTTTTAGTGACACTATCTGCTGAATGCTAATAATTTTCTCAATTTCACTGAAATGCTTCTACAGGGTGGTCAAGCTATGGTCAATAGAAAGGTACAAGACCTCTATGTCTCCAATATGGAGCATACAGGCACGCAGCTAAGAAACTAAATAAATGCCATGGAAAGGTTTCAGTGGCATTCTCTAGTGAAATGATATACACTCCAGTTGTAAGCTATTTTGTGTGATGTTTTAAACAACCCAGTACTTACACTGTCAGCAGCATTAAGAACCACAAAGCACACTGGCCTCACACAGATTTTCAGGATGTAATAATGACATTTGTGCAGTTTATTATGCATAACTGGAGCCTAGCTTAATCTTACCTACAGTAGCTTATCAATCTTACCTCTGATTTTAACAAGCATCACATCCTGGTGGACTCAACAGAATCAACAGACCTCCTCTGTGCATTGCGTTTCCCATATGTGTGAGAAAGCCATGTAGGATGCTGCTGTTGGTGTAAATATTTATAAATAAGAAAAAAGGGTATTTGCTGCAACCCATCACACTGGAACTTGAACTCTATCTGATGTAATAATTTGTTGTGTTTGCTACCATTAGTTTGTAGACATTTGATCTTAAACTGTGAAGGAAGAATGTAATACAGGTCATTCACTGTTTGTTAGCATACTGGATGTCAATAGATTGACCAATAGTTTGTAAAGAAAAAAAAAAAAGTTTTTCTCTGTTTGAATGTGTTTTCACATTTTTTGTTACACATTACCCCCAAAAAGGTTTCAGACACATGAATGTCATGAACCTGTCATAAACATGACGTGACACATATCATGAACATAATAACATGTAACATCAATGTTTTTTTTTTTAATAGCTGACACCCAAACAGTGTCAGTTTTACATAAATGAAAACAAATGATATGAACATGTTATGATTACTATGACAGGTTCCTATCACTCATTTGTCAATAACTTACCGGAGAAACACTCAGTTCTGACTGTGATGGCTGAGCCTGGAAGAACTGACCACTTGCATTTCTATTCCGATGATAATCATGATGTTGATGGTAATGATGATGATGATAATGATGTTGATGGTGGTGGTGGTAACAATAGCGACAGCAATGATTGTGACTGAAGATAACGAGCCATAGTGTGTGTTTGTTTTTAATGAATTTCTGATCTATTGGTTATTATTTATTGATTGTGATGTGTAGCGATAATGATGTTGGCCTAGTGCAGTGAGCTTCAGTGTAGTTTTAGTCACTTTTCCCAACTCTACTGTGTCTCTGACTGACTTGGGTGTTGAAATTAATTCATTACGAGATAAAACTGGACACTCGACAGATGGTTGACACACCTGGCATTCAAAATTCCATATTCACTCAAACAATCAAATGTCTCATTTCACAATCCAAATGGTAAATTCCGTGTTGATTGTCATTAAGTTCAAATACCCATTTCCTGCATTGTGTTGTGTCATTGGATCTCAAAGGAACACAAAGCACTAGCCAGGCTAGCAGTGCCTAGCGCTCCCAGTCAATATCTCATTTAACTCTAGCACAGTCAGGGATCTCTTCATTAGCTAAGGTTTCCTTCAACCAGTTTTCAGCCAATTTAGGAATCTGGTATCCAATATCTGTACAGTTTATTGAAACTATATGCTCACAAGGAGGGAAACGTACACCATACCAGACGCTTCCAGACAAAGTTAAACCATGTACTGTAAAATCATTTGATGCAGGCTAACAAAGCTCTGCCATGCAAATAAATAATATCCATAGGATCACATTATTAGTTATCTCTGGTTCATGAGGGAATTTAAAGGCTCAGAAATGAATGAAGATTAGAAAACAGTGCATCAGTCTAGCCTGACATGCTTGACTATAGCCTATTAAAATGTGTAGCCTGGTCATGACCAATAGAGCAGGCTCAATCCCAGGACCAGAATGAGCAGTTGCCTTTCAAACTGTCTCTGGACACCAATAAGCTACCGCTAGGGAACATCTAAGTGACCTTCTATAAGGACACAGCCAGTCTGATCAAACATAGGAGAAGAACTAGTGAGGTCCTACACCTCGTTTCTAGATGGACTATACACATTTCTGAGTCTAGATTTCTAAATTCATATTCCATAATCATAATCACAGTGAGAAATCAAATTCTAGGTCAACACTTCCTCATTCGCTGGTCTTGTGCAACAATATCAACCAATGACGTACAACATTGCCATACCAACTAACATGTGATCAACCAAGCAAAATACTCAATAAATAGTATATAACCTAAACCTACCTTTGCAAATCAGATAGTGAGACTGCACTGAGTTGTTTGTCCTGTGGACATGTCTATGAACTACTGAATGTTAGCTCTGTTTATTCTTGATATAGATAGTACACAGGGCAACTAGCAACATAGTGGATTGTAGGCTACTAGAGGCAAAAGGGCAGAGGGAGGGGGGTTTTATGTACGTGAAATGTTTTCATCTAGAGTAGTATGTACTTGTTAGCTGTGCACATACCGTATCATGCGTAGTCATCATAAAGAAAATGCATGCTTGTCTACCTCTTTCTTCTGTCCTACACCTTTTCATTGTTGATGTCAACATAGCAGTGGTAGACTAGAGATTAAACTGAGACATGAAGACCTGTATTTATAACTTTACACCTTTGTAAGCACTTTTGGCAAGAGGAGTGGGTAATAAACCTTGGAACAGTAAAAGAGCGTCTGTGGACTCTTTCCTGAGCTAGATGCACTGACACGTGGTGTTGCACCCCACCAGCAAACCAAAGACAATTTGCACATAAGCCAAAGCTAATATGCATTTACATTTTACATTATGCATTTAGCAGACACTTTTATGCAAAGTGACTTACAAAGGAGGATAGCAATCAAGCTACAAAGAAGAAATCTTAAAAAAACACACAAGTGCAATATCGACACTGCTCTCCTCTACATAGAAAAACAAACATCTGTGAAAATTATCATTCAGCCAGGTCTTGATAGTCAAAGAATTCAGTTATAGGCAACATGGTCCTATTTTTGGAGCTTAAAGGTCCAATGTGTAGAAATGT